>CM076573.1:885538953-885996237 GCA_034641835.2 Pinus albicaulis | reverse complement strand
AGTGGGAATATGATAAGCTCAAAGGAAAGGGGAGTTTGGCCTGATAAAGGAGCTCATTTCAAACTTGCAAACCATATGGATTGTTGAACTTTAGAAGGACCTGTCAGCAGTAAACATCCAAATCATAAGAGGCCTATTTTGTTCAAGATCGAATGGAATAGAGGCTGTTAACCAATGCCATTACACAGGCAGAAAGAGAGCCCTTAGCTTTTTCAAATGCACTGACCTTCATAGTCACAAAGAGTTTTTGTCAAGTAACAGATCATGAGATAAACAATCCAAATGATAAATTTCTCAGTCACCCTTAGAACAGTGTCACTGTGGCTAGGGTTTTTCTTCTAAAAACACAGTGATGCTTGCAAGTAAAGATGCTAAGATTGGTGTTTTTCAAGAAGTTTGATTACCACCACATTCAGAGAAAGGCTGTGTCGAACCTAATGGTCAAAAAGTCTCCGGACACCTTATCTGATGAAGAGCCTCCTCCATGCATGAGTAGAGGGCCGAAACTACTACAGGGTGCTGAAACTGATTGATACAAGAAAGCAGTGGAAGGATGCCAAAAAGGAAGAAAGGTCATTTCACAGATGAATGATAGTGCTGATAATGTAAAGGTATTGATACTCCTATTTCAAGAACTATCTGTCAGACAGTACATCTAGTGGAAAAGAGAAAGTATTGAACATATTATATGCTATTAATGCCAAAGGAGCAGTTGATTTAAAAAAGGGTTAAAGACATTCCATGATCACCTATCCAGAAATCTAAGGAAATCCCTTCTGAGTAAACAGAGAAGTCTAGTGTGAAAGGATGCAACCTAAAAAGTGTATTTACAGTCCAAAGAAAAACTTGTGAAACACCTAGAAGCAGCAATTGATCACTGGGAAAGTAAAACAGTGACCAAGGTTGAGTCATAGAATGCATGATGACAGGTATACAATGCTATGAATAGACAAAGAGGCAGTTTGATAAATGGTCAGTCTTTGAGTTTGAGGCAAGTGCATTCCTCCCACCATTCAAAAGATAGATATATCATCACTAATGTACCTTCAAGCAGGAAGTTGTTTGAAACAAAAAGGAGGCGCCTTTGAAATCGAGAAGCCATATGCAAATCCAAGTTGGGTCAGTGAACTTGGCACCTTCTATGTTAAAGATTGGAGAAAGCAATCAAAAGACCGAAGATTGTCAAAACAGGCCTACAGAATCATGTCCTATCAGCAACAAACCTATTTCAGGTATCTCATTGGCAATTTTATAACGCTGTGACGGAAGTAATGAAGGATTTGTTGAAGTTGCTTAGGTTCAAAGCCTGGGGGTAGAATCAAGGATCGGATGTATATATTCAAGTTACAAACCCAAGGTTTGAACACTAAACAAAGTTAAAAATTAATGTTCAAATGACCGTTGGGATGCTTGTTTGAAAATGATATAAGTTTGAAGTGTGAGAGTGGGAAATTCACTTTCAAAAACTAGAGTCAAAATCCCGTGCATCCCCAGCATCAAACAAGCAAGAAAACCGGGCGAAAATTCACAAATTTGCATTCAACAGCGGCGCGACGTGCCTGGAATTCGGCGCGACGTGCCTGGGCATCATTTTATAAAGGTTTTCAACGCCGGCGCGACGTGCCTGTAGGTGGGCGCCGACTCGTCACCGAAAGCCGACCCGACACATTCCTTGCGTGCCGACGCAAGTTTTCCGCAGGTTGCCGCGTCTTTTCCAAGTTTATCCGTGTTTTCTTGCATCCTCTCAAGCAGCATCCACCGACCTCGAGGTATTTCTTATGAACTCCTATCGTGTGCAAGGTGTTGATAAGTGACAAAAATGTTTGAAAATCCCGGACCTTGCCATTTTTGCTAAAAACAAAAGCAGTTTTCCTACATAGTGAGATGAGGTCATTGCAATATGGGGTTTTATGGTTAGGAACCAGTTTGTGTCGTTTTCAAATCATTGTATTTATTGATAGCATAGGTTTCAAGAGCAGAGGATCATGTTTGGTCTTATGGGCACTCTCAGAGGTGCCTTGCCTGCTCCCGCTCACAATGATTTCACCTACTGTAAGTTTATCGTACGCAGAATTTTCAAGGTGATAGGCCATTTTTCTAGGAGGGCAAGTGTTTGTTGGTGGTCAAATCTGAACTTCGAAGGCAGAGGTATACAAGTGATTTCTTAAAACTTCACAAGAAAAGTGTCCCCAATGTCCAGAAGCACTTAGCCTGTCTTTCTTCACCTCATTACTGAAGGTTAAAAATCGGTTGACAAAGAGACTACAACAATGCGTATTCATTGATGTTTTTCTAACTCTGGAGGCAGAGGTACAAAGGCAGTTTTTCTTGTTCTCTTAAAACTTCACAAAAAAAAGGGGGCCTTTTTCTGAAGAACAGTTTGTTAGTGTTTGAAATTTGATATTAAAACAAAGGGCATGTATTTGGTGGCCTTCAAACTCAGTTGGTAATATATGCTTTTCTAAAAACCACTGTGCACTGATTTTTTCACCCAAGCTAGGTCTGTTTCTTCCTTCCACTATATTATATCATTCTGAAGATTTGTTGACAAAGGTATTCCGAGGGTGAAATAAGGCCATTTTCTATGAGGCTCGGTTGTTGATGATCAAGTTTAACATTTGAAGCCAGGAGTACACAGTACACTGAGGAGCAGAGATTGTTGATGGTTAGATTTTGACATTAAAGACAGAGGTACCAAAGTGGTGTTAGATTTCTCAAAACTTCACAAGTGAAAATGGCCACTGTCTAAAGGGCAGAGTACTTGGTGATTGCATTTGATATTAAAACAGAGGTGTAGGTATTATGTTGATCTCTTAAAATCACCAGCAGAGAGTATATTTCCTAAAAACCACTGTGCATTAGTTATACATCCAACTTGAGTCTGCCTTTCCTAGAAACCATATTGTATCATGTTGAAGACTGGTTGACAGAGATTTTCAAAGGTAAACAGCATAGTGAAAGACAGAGGTTGTTAATGTTGGATTTTGACATCAAAGGCAGAGGTATAAAGGTGGTGATTAACTTCTCAAAAGTCACAAGTGAAAGGTGTTTTCCTTAACACTTCACCTAACCAAAAGGTCTCCTTTCTTTCCACTGTATGGTCTCTACAGGAATCTGTTGACAGAGGTATTTTTTAAGGTGAATGACCTGAAGAGCAGGGTTTTTTATATATTGGAGTTTTGTTTTGAAAACACTTATACCAGTGGTGGTTGATCCCTGGCAGACTCACCAAGAGGAATGATTGCTTAAAACTACATACAGGAAACTTACACAGCATATTGTCTCATCTTTATTGATGGTTTTCTATTGAGAAGTTTACATAGCTGAAGTGTATCCAGATTTGAAGGACTGTTATTAATAAGTGCAGAGGTGGCTTATTCCAAGAACATTGTTGCATTTTATTCAAAATCACAAGGTCCATATCTGTCCAAGCAGTGTAGTGGCCAGTTTCAATCCAGCAGAGCATTTTTCATACATTGAAGGCAGTCTGCCTCTTCCAAAGCCTGTTTCAAGTCAGAATGCCTCCAAAACGAGATCACAAAGGCGGACAACATAAGAGATATGAGCCTATCTCCATAGAAGAAATCAATGCTCACACCTCATTTCTTTTCAATTTCCATGAAGTAGGCTGTCTTGAATTCTGTCAGAGGATAGAAGAGGTCAAGAGTTTCTCGCCACTTACACATTTGTGCGCTTTGAGATTCAAGGACAAACACTTCCAGTTAGCAGGTCTTGACTTCAAAATCTCCCCAAGGTATGTATCCAAGGCTACCAAGATCCCGTATCATGGTGAAAGGTGGTTTAAGCAAGCGCATCTTGATCTGGAGGATTATAAACCTTTCATCAAGCCAGAACAGAGAGAAACCATCACTGCTATTTTTCCTTTCTCCTATCTTCTTGACAGTTATGCTCCACTGATGAAAGCCATAATGAGATATTTCACTTGTGAAGGGAGGTTTAGCCAAATATTTGCCTATCATGTTCGCTTGTTGATGCATTTTACCAGGGGCAGGAAATTAAACCTTCCATACTTTTTGTCCAAAAGCATAGAGAAAATGGCAGCTACTGTCCAAAAGAAAGCTCCACCTCAGCAAATCCCTTCTCTCTTTCACCATTCCTTGATCAAAATCATCTTCTTACACCAGCTGGAGAAGAAAGGAGTTTCATGGGATTCATTCATTAGCCATGTCGATTTCGCCACTGTCCCTCCTGTTCATGTGTCTCCTACTCAGCCTGTCCATCGCCCAGTGCCTTTATCTAGTAGGCCTACCCCTAAAAAACTCAAGATGATCACTGGGCAGCCAAGTAAACAAGGAGAAGGAGAGGGCAGTGAGCCACAGAGAGAAAGGGAAGATGATGAGCAGCAGCAGCCAGATTGTGAGGGAGCGCTAGCTGAACAATGGACAAAGAAATTTAGAGGTCAAGGGAACAAAGAAAGCAGACAGAGGTTGAAGAACAGCAGGTTGAGCAAACAATTGAAGTATCTTTTGAGCCACAAGTTGGACAGGATGTTGAGGAAGGACAGCAAGGTGAAGCTGCCTCCTTGACAGTGACCAAAACTGTTCCTAAAAAGAGGAAATTGCCCAAAAAGACAACTTCTAGCTTGCCAAGGAGAAAGAGCGCTAGATTGGCCTTCAAAGGCAAAAGTGCAGTTGGAGGAAGTGCCAAGCATGGAGGTAAATCAGCTGTCATCCCTATCCCGAGCGATGACAGTGATAATGAGGCACGCATCCTTGAAAACCTCCTCATTCACAAAGAAGGGAAAATTGAGGTGTTACAAGAAGATCTTCAAAGGGCAAGGAATTTCAATCATTTCTTGGAGGTTGAGAACAAACAAATGAAGTTTCATGTAGCTATCCACGAAGCAGGAGCGATCAAGTACAAAAAGGAGGCAGAAAAGGCGCAAGTAAAGATTGAAGAGCTCATTGGCGAGTTTGATGATGAAGAGGAAGAGGACCAACCTAGGCGAAAGAGGCCTAGGACCATCGGGCTTAGAAAAGCCTTGGAGAAACAGAGAGCAGAAGAACAAGCTCAATTCGAAGCCTTTCCTCTCACTGCTCTCTTTGAGCAGGAAATTGAGGAAAACAAGGAAGCACGGCTTGAGAGGGCCAACCAGCATTTGGAAACAAAGCTTGAGAAGGCAAACAGGGATCTTGAGCTACAGAGAAAGAGAACTCTTCACTTTCAGAAGCTAAATCAATTTGCCAGGCGCAAATTGAAGGTGGCACAAGAAAAATTGAAGAAATTGAAGGAGAGGCGCCTAGCACGGAAAGAAGCAAAAAGCACATCAGCCCTTGATATTTTGGCTTCAGCTTCGGAGCATGTTTCTATGGACCCTTGAGGGTCATGCATGCCAATTTTGGGCCTGTTTCGGAAACTTTTTGTTTTTTGGCATTTTTTGGGTTTTTGGCCAAAAACTCATAAATGCGCCATTTCAGTTTGATGAGTCATCAAGGGAGGAGGGTGATACCAATGGATTCCATAATTTCATGAGCAGCTCTCCAGCGATTTTCAGGGCATTTGAAGATCATTCGCCCCTCCAAATTGGCGAAAAACAGCCTCATTTTGCACATTCTGCCCGCCATATCAGCAGCCTGCTATTTTCCGGGTTTTTGCACACAGGTACAGTTTTGAGGGACTTTCAGAGATCAGATTGAGGTGATTCCACTTGCATTGGAAAGCAGACACAGAGAGATTTCCAACGAGCCATCATGAGCCTCATTTCGACATCGGGAAGGCTTCCATTTGCATCCAGCAAGTCAGGGGACCTTTTTCAGGCATAAATATGAAATATTTTTGTAATTTTTGAACTCCAAAAATCTGCTTTTCCCAAATGTGCGTTAGGCTATTTTTATCATGGGAAAATCATGTAAATTCAATATAATTTCTGTTTTTAGCAGTTTTTTAGATATTTTATGGGATATTTTGTGCCTTGGGCTTTGCAAAGCCTCAAGGACAAGTTTAGATATTTTGACTTGGCCAATGGGATAGCTAGTTGCTCCATGAGGTTTTCCTCCTTCTAGCCTCTTTATCCCATGGTTCTCATTGTAAATCAGAGGCTGAACTTGAGAGAAGAATTAATGCATTGGTCATATGAGCTTTGAAGAATACACTTGAGTTATGATTTTTGGACTGCCTCTTGGATGCTTTTGAGGTATGTTGAAGGCTTGTTGATGGATTCCTTGACATGGTAGAATGGTATAGTGCTTCTTAATGTGTTTTTTCTTCTAGTTTTCACTCATATTTCATTTTTCTTGCTGCTATAGATCAGTAAAGATTAATTTTGAGACATGCCCATGGAGGCACCTCAAAATCCCTGAATCTTCATAGCTTGATGTTTTCTTCTCCCTTAGTTATGCTAAAGAATTCTTAGCTGCTCTTTAGTAACCTAAGGTATTGTTGCTAAGTTTTATTAATCAGTTCCATGTATGTTGAGTAGGATGTATGGTTTTCCCTACCTACCTATCAGCTGCCCATAGTTCTGTCCATAAAACTTTCTCTTTGACTGATTTGCTGATCATTTTGTTGAACCAAGGAGGCCTAGTCCCGATCTAGCCCTTTGCCTAAAACTATGAAAACTTATTTGTCCAAGTGCCCAATGACTTAGAGACTATTTTTAGGCGTTCCAGCATAGTTTATGAGTTGTTAGTTTGTCTCATATGTTTTCCCCAAAGTCTGACAGCCTTTTCCCGAAGTTAGAGAGTCTTATACCTCTATGTATGGCTGGAATGTTTGATTTCTATGTATTGATTAGCTTATAGTTATTCCTAGCATGATCAATGGCTTGCTATTACATGTTTATGTCTGCTATTAACTAGTTTGCACTTGAAATCCCTTGTCTTTCACCAACTTACTGTCCATTTAATCCATTTTGCCCAGAGATCCCTTCTACTGTGAATCAAATCGGCCCTACAGCAACTTTACATCATCACTTCATAGCTTCCTTGACCTGTTTGACCCCATAGCCCAATTTATCTACATCTTGTTATCCAGTTTATGTATTTGATCAGTTTCATCCCTCACAAACTTAAAAACTAAAAAAACCAAAAAACACACTTCATAACTAGCCTAATATCAGAACATCGCAAGTAAACACACCGACATCTTTGCACTTATAGAGAGAGCCCTCTCTGAGTCCAGGAAGGCTAGGTCCTTGGGCTCCAAAGCTTGGTTTGATGTTACATCGTCATTTGGCTAGCCAATCGGCCAAATCACGGGACCCTAACAAGAGAGATGGCCGAGAAGAGAATGAGCATCAAAGTGGAAACATCAGTAGCAGAAGCTTTCATAACAGTAAAAGGTTTGACAAATCAAAGGTGAAGTGCTATTATTGCAATAGATTTGGTCATTATGCTTGTGATTGTAGGGATAAAATAGTTGATCAATGAAATCAGAGAGCTAATGTTAGTACAGAGAATACTGACACCATGTTCCTAGCATGCAACACCATGCATGAATCATGTGATAAGATCTAGCTATTAGATAGTGGTTGTAGTAACCACATGACAGGCAACAAGAATTTGGTTGCAAATTTGGATGCATCTGTGAAGACAGAGGTAAAGTTGGGGATTGAAAACACTATGGATGTAGATGGAAAAGGAGTGGTCAACATTGTGACCAAGAAGGGGGAGCCAAAGACCATATCAGAGGTATATTATGTCCCTAGACTCAAACACAATTTGATAAGTGTTGGTCAATTGGCGCAGAAATGATACAAAGTTATCTTTGAGGAGCAACGATGTGTTATTTAAGACAAATCCCCAAGCAAGAAGCTGATTGCAGAGGTGCAGATGATGAGGAACAAAATCTTTCCTCTAATTATGAACTACAATGATTAGGTTAGTTCTTTTACAACTGTATGTTCTGATTATTACTGGTTATGGCACTTTCAGTTTGGATATTTGCAATTTCCTGGTTTAAGATTGTTGTAGTAGAAATAGATGGTCAGAGGTTTACCTCCCATCAAAGAACTTCTAGCACTTGTGAGTGTTGCATCTTGGCAAAGCAACACCGTGAAATTTTTTAGAAAGGATTTTCTTATAGAGCAAAGAAACCACTTGAGTTGGTGCATACCGACTTGTGTGGACCTATGAGGACACAGTCGATTAGTGGAAGTTGTTACTTCCTCACTTTTATTGATGACTATAATAGGAAGACATGGGTTTACTTCTTGAAGCAGAAGTCTGAAACCTTTTCAAAGTTCAAATATTTCAAAGCATTAGTGGAGAACCAAAGTGATCGACAGATCAAGGTATTGAGATCTGATCGTGGTGGAGAATATGATTCGAAGGCATTCCGTGAGTACTGCAAACACCATGGAATCAGAAGATAGTTACGACTAGATACACAATGCAGCAAAATAGTGTAGCAGAGAGAAAGAACCGAACTGTCATTAACATGGCAAGGAGCATGTTGAAAGAAAGAGAATTGTCTAATTAGTATTGGGCAGAAACAATTGCATGTTCTTTTTATGTGATAAACAGATCTCCTATAAAGAGTGAAATGAACAGAGTTCCAGAAGAAGCATGGTCAGGTATGTCATGCAATGTATCTCATTTCAGAGTTTTTGGATGTGTAGCCTATGCACATGTACCTAAGTAGATAAGAGGTAAATTAGATGATCAAAGTGAAAAATGTATATTTATTGGTTATATTGAGCAGTCAAAAGGTTACAAATTGTATAACCCTATCACCAAGAAGACAATCATTATCAGAGATGTTTTGTTCAAAGAACAAGAGTCATGGAATGGGACTATAGACACACTAAAAGGAGCAACATAGTTTGAAAATGAAGCTTTGAGAGCAACTCTTCCTCCCTTCTTCCAAATAGTGGAGTCTTGTCTTTGTTTATTCTGTACATATCCTCTTCTTGTGAGAAGCTTCTCCTTATGGTGACATATTGGCTGAATGCACAGGCTGAGCCAAGATTATGCTCTGATACCACTGTAATATTATCAAATGGGAAAAGCAGGAATATAGTGCATAAAATGAAAGCAGTAGCAAGTATTTAACACATGAGACCATGATATCAATATAGAGCCATATTGTTGATCATATATGCAACAAATAAGTACAAAACAATGAGGCACAAAGCATAGATTGTGATCACACAAGCCTCTAATAGATAAACACTCTCAAAAGAGAGATGTTACTACTATAAAAAATGCCGGAGAGCTGCTACAGCGTAGTCATATTAAGCATAACTACCGTCGGGGATGATAAAATGATGTAAAAATACTGATATAGGCCCCAATAGATTCTAGAAATATAGATCTGGGCACTAGATCAACTTTCCAAGACAACCCAAGAGGGTTTCCGGAAAATGCACACAATGTGCCAATGTAAGCTAAAACCATGGAAAATTTTAGGGGCTAATATTCGTAGGTGGGCTAATTTTCCATGTTTTTTCCAAAAAAAATATTCGCCAATTTCCATTTTTTATAAAAAAATATTCACCCAAATTTTACAATATAAAATTATTTTAACTTAAAAATAACCAACATTATATAGAGAGTATATAGAAAGTCATTATAAATTTGAATAATTTTACAAATATATCACTAAAATTTTTATAGTTTTCATATTAGGGACTAGTGAGATTCACGAATGTTTTAAACTTCAAAATAGTTTCCCATCCTTAAAATTTTCCCTGGCTACAACCCTAGGGCTGAAGGTATGCTGCAACAATATATATGAGAAGATATAACTGAATTTTATGTAGAAACTACAGAACAATTCCAATAGATCCTCTGGATGAAAGAATAGCTCCTCCACTGAATAAATCACCTCCCAAAACAACCACTGCAGCCACCCCTGCAAATTCTCCCTAAAATAACACAGATCTGGGCTGAAACTGTGCTGTAGGGGATGAATAATCCTCAGCCTACTGCTAAATGTGTCTATAAATCTCAAGGGGCTTCTTTACAGGCCTTCCAATGGATGGAAACCTTCATCCACTGCAAAACTAGCTCTGAATACACCCAATCTAATTCTCCACTGCTGTGCCCTACAACACAGCACAATATTTTGCAAAAACTACCCTAATGAAGAAATTTGTAGCCTAACCTTGAGCCTAGTGTGGAAATGTAGTGCAATTCGCCTCCAGGAGGCCTCTCAAGGAAAGAGATGGGATTCCCTATTGGGAACACCTTGTGCCAAACAACACTGCAAACTGAACTAAACAGCTAAATAATTCCAAAAGTCTAAATAGACCATATACAAAATAATAAGACAAAACATAGTCCATATGGCTGCCATCCTATTCCTTATATAATTTATGAGCTTCCTCACTCTTGGCCGCACTCAATTAGGTCACTACCTCCATGCAATCAATCTCCCTCCAAAACTGTGTTATTCCTTATTAAATTTCCACTCCTCCATAACAACACTGTTGATTTGGTCAAAGTTGACCTATTCAACATGTTCCATCCCATGTTCATACTCAAAGGTTCTTTATTTAGTTGATTAGAGGGCCTCCTTTCACACTTGAAGTGTTTTTATTGCTGCTAAGGAGATTTATGGGCCTCCCTACCCATTTATTCACCTACCTAGTGACAAAATAATTTATAATATTCCATTTAGCTGAAAGCTAAATTTCTGGAGTATTACAAAATCAGAGGTGGTCATGCTTTCCACAATGTCTTCACGGGGATGGAATATGGGATGACTGGTAGAAGGGAGACCACATAATGTGGCGGGACTACTTGTTGCATCTTCATGAGAAATATGGTTCACATACACATCACTACAAAGGGTAGAAGAAGAGCTATTAGATGAAACATCTACTGATGTTGAGACCAAGGTGTTCGATTAGGGAGTTCGATTGAAGTATAATGAAAAGCCCCAAAGGGGTCTTCTGCCATGGATCTCATGGATGATGAAAGATAGAGAATAGTGACTAAATATTTTATCATCTCGACATCGAGGGGAGGTATCACAATGTGTGCACAAATGTCCTCTGGTTTTGCTGAAGAAGAACTCACAAGTAGAGGGGTACATGATCCACTACGAGTGGCCTCTATTTCACGAATTTCCTCAAGGGTATCACGAAAGTCATCGAGATGGGGACAAAGATGAGAATAGTGGCCATAAAGATTGTTGAACCTCAAAATTTGTCCTATTTTGACATTTTTTTCCACCATATTTTCTTCCTTTTTCACAAATCCATAAACTCAATCAGCGATAATTGACATATTTTACATCTAAAAAGGCATTTAGACGATCTCTATTTTATATTATAATGTTTCTTATTATTTAGATGAATTTTTATAATTAGCTATAGAATTCGTTCAATTCTGTAGCTAACCTTTGTTTTTGCAGCCACCATTATTGTTTGACAGGTTTCAAGAAGAAAATGAAGAAGCAAGTCATATCGGTAGCTTTGAAATGGTCCATATATGGATTATATCCCACTTACCGGTTCAATTTCGAGAAGGATTATGCCTATAATCGTGGTCAAAGATCAGTAAAGATAAGGAACGAGATCAACGGATGAAGATTCTGGATTTTCTCTTATGTAGAAAATTGAGAAAGATCCATGAATAATTTTCTTCTGATTAGACTTCTAGTCTTAGATTTATTTTTCTTTCTGTAGGCAAAATTGTCTCAGACAATTAATCTAAAACCTTGTATAAATACCGGTCTGTCAAAACCGAGAATAAGCTTGATTTTGTGATAATATTGTGATACATTTTTAAACTCCATTTTGTTAATGAAGAAGACTAGTTCTAGACCATTGATGCGCATATAGCCTAAGTATATTTACACTCATTCTGTTGTAGAGGGACCCTACATGGAAATGAGGTTTTTATAGTCATTTCGTAGTTCAATTTATTGTCATTTCATAGATTAATTTTTTGTTATTTCGTAGTCAATTTCTCGTCGATTCGTAATTTAATTTTTTTTCATTCCATAGTTTAATCCCATTTCAATTAGTTTCTAAATGTTTTATGAATTAGTTTCTTACATTTGTGCACAATTAATTGGTATATCTTATGATCCCATGAATTGTTTCGTTATCATGACTCCATCATCTTCCAATTGAAATCATTCTCGTATTTAATTACAAAACAACCATAGGATTTAGATTACACATTTCATTTTGCGCAATAGATACTCTTTCATTCTTTGCTTGCCTTAGTTAAATTTGAATTCAATTAGCACAATCAGTTCAATTTCATAATAATATATTTTATGCTTTCGTTCCATGGAATGTAGAATAGAGTTAGATTAGAGTTATATTTTGATTATTGTTAGATAGATTTAGAATTAGGATAGATTTAGATTATAATTATGCTTTGATAATTTTAGATATATTCAAAATTAGATCAGATGCTTTGTTTTCATAGAATTAATATTTCCAATTGATAAAGTAGAACATGGTTTTTTTTAATTTTTAATTTATTTATTTATTTATTTTTTAATTTTTTTATGTTAATAGATAAAACATAATTCAAAGATCAATAGAATTCAATAGAATCTAGAACAATTTTTTTTTTAAATACAAAATCTGTTTAATTAGATGTTTTCCATAGATGTTTTGTCGGCATAGAATAGTCTAACATAGCTCAGATTTAACCATCCAAAGATTGGTTTATTTTTATGCAAAATAGATTAGTTAATTAACATTTCCTTTTCTTCTTTTAGATTTTATATTTCATTCATTTTATAGATTAATTTGTAAATCAATTTCTTTTCTTAGAGTCAAAATAACATTTCCTTTTCTTCCTTCTTAAGATTAAGATTTTCATCATTAAATTTCTCTCAAATTTAGGTTTTTCCTAGCATTCAAGATTTCATTTAAAAGTTTAGACTTCATTCCTTAGATCTATTTTATCTTTTAACATTAGGCATAAAATACAAAACCCGAAAACAAAATACAAAAATATACAATGAAGTAAGAAAGAAGGGCATCTCAACATATATAGTGCACCATACTTCATTAGATTACTAACCCCGATTGATAATTTATGATAGAAATTTAAGACATTAAATTGAATAAACATTTTGGCACCATTTCCAGGAAAGTGTAACTAGGAAGCCTTATTTCTTACATCTAAAATAAATAAATGATATGCATAGAGAAAGAGACTCTAGGTGTAGATTCATAGCTAGAGGTAGAATTTTGATTCCAACAACACCACTCACTCCACCAAGTCCATGAAGTGCCACACCACCATCTCAAACTCATATTCCATTTTTCATAACAAGTCATAGACTACCTAAATAAGGTCAGAAATCCAACCAAGAAACTCTCCAAATTCATCTACCGAGGCAGTCTTAGAAGAGGAAGATCCTAGATCTCCAACAGAAGGAGTAACATTTTTCACATCTACAGGAGAACATATTCTAGATCAAGAGTTAGAAATTCCTAGTGAGGAAGAAGAAGAAACTTTCTTCAATATCCCATTGATAGAAGAACTAGAGGAAGAACAAATAACTTTACAATTAGAACCCTACATTAGTTCTCAGGAATCTACAATGGCCGGAGAAGGAGAAGGAGAAGGAGAAGTTCTGAATGGAGAAGCCTTAAAATAGGAGTAGGAAGAAGAGGTGGAGGATGAGGTAGAGGAAGAGGTGAAGATAATAGAAGAAGAGAAAATAGGGAGAACCACAACTCTGTTGGATTTCCTATAGTTTACGATGATAAAAATGCCACAATGAAGAATATTTCACCATCCATCTTGTTATCACTCTATAATTTAGAATATTGGTGTTGTGGAGGTAAATCCCCTCTACGGACAGAGGCGATCCCTACTAGCCCAGACCGGGTCTAGCAACAATCATCACACGCTATAGTGCGGGTTCCTAATTGCAAATAAACCAACTAGCGATGAAGGCTTACCTGGAATCCAATGCTGTCGCTTGTAGAGAAAGTAGCGCTCCCGTTCCTTAGCTCTGGCAGATCACAATCCTCACAGTCTCCATGATTGGACACCTACACATGCAAGAAACAAAACAAACGCGAGCATAAAATCCAGTATATGCAACTATATGTCAATTAGAGAAGACATAACTCATCATCATAATCAACAATAGGAGTGGAACCATAACCAATAGTCATTTATCATTAATCAATCAAAGAAGAATACAACCATAGCTCTGACGCTGAATTCTCCTTTGGAGGGTTTCCAGCAGAACATGTCTCGAAAAAGCCTGTCAGGGATGGGACAAACCTCTCTCTTCGGATGTCTCGACAATAATCTCCTTGCTTAGATTTGGCCTTAAGGGAATGAATCAAGGCTCTTGTAGCATAAGGTTGTGATGGCTCTTGGGAACTTGGAGACTAGCTTGCAAAGGAGATGAGCAAGCTTTTATAGATGGAGGAAGGGGAGTTGGGATCCCCATAATCATGGGATTGGCCCTATCCTCAAGGAAGCTTCCATGAGAGGTGGCAAACCACTTCCTCTACATGGAGATCCGGAGCCAAACCTCCCAACTCAAATTAGATACCAGTTTCTGGATCAGTTAGGACGAAACTTCCGCCATTTACTTTTAAAAAACACTCCTTAAAATGGTTGGCGCGAGTGCAAATCTAGGACAGAGCGCCAATTGGCGCACCATCTTTGAAGGATTTCCCCCACTGGCGCAGGTAATGAACTGGCTACCCACGCCAATGCAAAAAGGGGTGTTTTTAGGTTTTTTCATAAGGAGTTGTCTTCAGGGCAATGAAAGTACATGTTTAGAGGAATGCCATGAAAGTTTTTTCAAGTTATGTCATTGCTCACAGGTCACAGAATGAGCCCTCCAATTGTGCGGGATGGGGAATTGCAGGGACAGTGACAAATTGCTGTGTAACAGATGCCCCCTAAAGCATGAGGCCCGAGAGAGAGAGAGGGGTGAAATGCTTTACGAGAACGTGTCCAACTGAAAACACCGCCGTCGGAAAATCTGCGTAGAGAAGTACAACTGATATCCCAAATACATGATATATACGTGGTATGGGCGCAACCATCCATAACAAAGTATGTAATAATCCAGATCCGAGGCATGGACGCAGCCATCCAGTGAGGATCGATAAATAGACTCAGGTATGGTCGCAGCCATCCAATCAGTGAGTCATGTAACTAATCATAATAATCCACAAAATCACAGCCTGGATTATAACAGACAGGAATCCAGGGTCTTGTGCTCCATCTTGACCCGAACAAAGTACAAGTTCAAGCATGCGAATATGTGAGCTGAAGTCGAACATGCAAGAACATCACCTCGATTGCCGCCTAATGATGAAAGCCGGCCACCGTACACTAGAGGTACCACCATTAATGCCAATGGTCCTCAAGGTACCACAGGTACAATCTACGGCATGTGAACAAATTAGCTGACGTCGAACACTCCGCAATCACTCGACGGAGGCCGTTGATGAAAACCTCACGTCGAATGCGAAGAACCTGCCATTGAGGCATGCAGGCTCCAAGGTACCAGAAAGGAGTCTCTAGATTAGCTTCCTGGATAATGAGCTGAAGTTGACAGGAAGTGACCTCGATCGAAGGTGGGCCATAGTGTTTCCCACATCATTGACGCGAGACAAAGGAACATAATGTCTTTGTGAATCAGGATCAGATGAGAATCAGAGGAAGGTTGATACTTGCAGAGGTCAACTTCTCTTGAACATGTGGCGGAACAACAGTGAGTTTGGAAGTATTTTACATCAATGGATCAGAGGTCATGACAACGATACAAAGAGCAGATGAGAGGTCAAAAAGGATTACCCAAACCCATGGAGGCAAGTGAACAAACGAGGTGAGATATCCCCAACCCGACACGAATGCAGACAAGTGCCATGTTCAAGAGCGACATACTACCGACATGACAATGATTGTGGTTCCATTTTCCCCCACCATTTATGGTGAGTACCCCAATTATTTTGATAACAATCTTGAAGGGGATAGCATATGCTTTTAATATAAGTTCATCCTTCGGACGAATCCATACTAGTACATTTAACGAGCCCTAGGAAGGAGCAACTCGAATAACGTCATTACGACTGAACCCAATGTCATCAAGGTTTAACGAGTCTGACAGAGGAAGAAATCAGCGTCTTTTCATATTTAGAGAGTTTGAAAAGACAACAGAAAAGTAAACTCTAACGGTCCCTTTTCGTAAATAGTTCCTTAGATCCGAAAAGGTAGAAAACTATGTCTAAGAAAACCTCTTAGTCGCAATAGGCTAGGGTATTCCTTTTTCGTAAATAATCTATCCCAGCCCGAAAAAGGGGTAAACGTATACTGGGTAGATGTCGTTTCGGGGCCACTTTAAAGAGATCGAAATGACAAGGGCCTCAAAAATCTTTTCATGTTTAGAGAGTCAGAAAAGAGCTGAAAGATGACTCCGAAATGACTTTTCGTGTATTTACCGAGTCCGAAAAAGTATAAAATAAAACTCGTGTCACTGTTTAAGTTGCGTGAAAACCTGTTGCTGCACATAAAGGCAAGTGTAAAATCCATTTTTGACAAAATATATCCAAATATTAATAAAAAATGACTTTTAAAACCTAATTAGATTTCAAAAAGTTATAGATAAGTCTCAAATGGTAAAAATAAAATTACTTTTACTATTTACCTCATTGGAGAGCAACAGTGGTCCATTTTGTGTGCAAACTTCTGACGGCGGCTACGACTGATCTGGGACGTTATCCAGTTCCGCATTTGTTCCAGGTAATAGGCGTTTCCTTAAGCTCCATTTCAATCGATTTTTTATATGTTTTTATTATGTATTAGACTTCTGGGCGAGCCATTTTGAAATTTTAGGGCTCGCTCCATTGGCGCGGGTATCGGGCACGGACCCACGCCAATGGACATTTATTCACAAAGAGGTCGCGCCAATGGTGCAACGCAATTTTCTGCTCAAAATTTTGAAAGTGTGAGCTATCTATGTGGATTTTCAAATGTTCCAGAGATCTAACAATGTATTTTTGATTGTATTGATGTAGAAATAAAGGCAAAAAATGGTTATCGAATGGAAGGAAAGGGAACATGGAGAGGAAGAAGAAATGGCTATCGAGAATGAAGCCTGCATGACTGCACTTAAGAACTGTGGACTTAAGAAATTCTTCCTCACACCCTATTTACGAGCTCAACCGGAGCTACTACAATACTTGGTCAGTATATGGGACGAAAATGAAGAAGTATTTAAACTTCGGGACCAAGTGCTGGAACTGGAGGTTTTCGACGTATATTTCATAACCGAACTATCACGCAGAGGTCCGGTGCCCATCCTGACAGGCAGAAGACCATCTGGGGAAAAGATGGAGCAGGTAATGGTGAGGGTGTGCCCAGGGGCACGAACCGGATCAGGAAGCGGGAAAGTGAACATCCACACTGTCCAGGATCTAGCACTGAGAGTAGTGCTACACAACATCACACGAGCTACGGGATCGCAAGCTCCACACGAGGCAACCAAGGCCCAACTCCTGCTAGCCGCTGAGTGTATGAGTCCAACACTATTTGATTGGGCTACTGCAGTGACAACAAATATCAAGAGGCAGCTCACAAAGTGCAAGCAAGTCAAACTGAAGAAGTTTGGCTATGGTTCCATTTTGGTATCGTTCATCCTGGAACAACTACCTATCTTTCAGGGCCAAGGGGCCATAGTTTCTGAGCCAATACCAAGAGAGCCAAGGATGGCTCGCTGGGTAGCACTTATGCCCAGATCAGGAGGAGGCCAACAGATGTCGTGGAGGCCGGAGTTTTTTGGATGGTTACAGCGACAGCTAATCGTGGTCGAGGATTGGCCCTATGCTGGGACAGATTTCACTAGAGACCCAAATCTCCCACTTCTAGAGGGGGATGACTGGGACGAGGAGTTGGGTATGAGCTCTCTTTTTGATTTTTTAAGTTTTATGAATTTTTTCTTTTTGGTAATACATGTCTGTTCTAACACCAGTTTTATATGTCTGCAGATGTCGACCCAGAGAGACCTGCCGGTATGTCTCCCATTGCACGGAGAACTCAGCCCACAGCTGACCCTCAGGCAGAGGGTGCCGATGGAGGAGAGTTGATCCAGAACCTTGAGGGGATTTCCCGGGGGATTCCAGACTACGCCTGACTGGCAGATGTCCCGATGGCGTATCAGAGACATATGGTGGGAGTGTCTAGTCGCCTCCACCGACTTTTGAGATGCTTTGTGCGCGCAGTAGCATGTTACCACGAGCACCATGCATATTAGACACCTAGGGCTTCTTTCATGCATATTTTTTGAGAGACATGTCGTCTCTGGACGCATTAAGACGAACATGTATATTTTTTGATTTTATGTGATGCACACTATGTAAACATTTAGACACATATATATATATATATATACATACTTATTTCTGGATGGATCTTCTTACATGTGATGATGTTTTTCATTTATAAATTGCGCAAATGTTTATCTAGAACCAAATTAGCTACTGCACATGTTAATGTATTCATATGTCTGGGTATGTGTTGATATGTAATATAGTCAAAATTTCTCTCTAGCAGACGAATACGCAAATACAGACGTAAAATGGATGGATTTCTTACTGAATAATGCCTATTAATTTGTAATACTACAAGTTGTGAGTCTAGATACACAAGTAATTCACGAATGCTGAGGTTTACATCCTCGGTTAATAATTCCAATACAACACTATATTCCGTGATATTATTTGTAGCAGGACCCAGAAACACACCTTGCAGGTTAGCCAATTCACCAGCAAGATCATAGATTACCCAGGCTGTCGAAGACAGATTCTTGGTACTGCGGGAGGCACCATCCGCGAAACCCACAAATGGAGTAATGGACATCTGTACAATCAGGAAGACCCAATCAGCAGAAAGACGTTTACATGCACACCACACCACACATGCACACAAATGAATATACACACCTAGGTACACACACCACACTAAAAATAACTTCAAGCGTAGTATTTCTTAAGGTACAACCCATTTCTAGGCTGCACCAATGGAACTCCTTCATTAGCAATGAGCTCATAAGCCCCATTTTTCAATACTCATTTTACTATGTAGGGATCATGCCACATGGATTGGAGCTTTCCTGCCCTGAGTTTGTCATGCGCTTGGTCGTATAGGAGGACAAGGTACCCTTCGACAAAGGAACGTGGAGAGACTGATTGATCAAAGTGTGCTTTGGCCCACTTTTTCTGTGCCTCAATGACTAAGGCAGCCAAGCGGCGGGTTTCATCCAACCGTTCCAAATACAAGAGATGCTCTTCTTCAGGAGAAGTATCGGGAAAAAGTTCCACAGCTAATTTTAAGGAAGGAATTTCGCACTCAACCGGAAGAGTTGCTTCCAGACTATACACCAATTGGAATGGTTTGAATCCGGTTGCACTCTTTGCTAACGTCTGGTATGCCCATAGAGCTGAGAAAAATTGGAGGTGCCAATTGGACTTATGAATTCCAACTGTTCGTTGAAGCATTGTGACCAAAACCTTGTTCACAGCCTCAACCTGGCCATTTTCTTGGGGGTAATATGGCATTGAGCTATCGTGTCGTAAGCCCAATCTTGATGTCAGCTCGGCCACCATGTAATCTCGAAAATGAGTGCCATGATCGATTACAATGGCCTGAGGGACCCCGAAACATGCAATGATGTGGTTGAAGATAAATTGGGCAATTGTATTACCATCGGTGGATAGTGTAGGCATCGCTTCGGCCCACTTAGTGAAGTAGTCGACAGCGACGATTATATATGCATGCCCCCAGCCGAATGAGGGTTACACGTCATGAAATCTACGCCCCATTTTGCGAAAGGGCCGATGGTAATGACAGGATGTAAAGGGAGGGGTGGCGCGTGCATCTTGCGCTGAAAAAACTGGCACACATGACATTTGCAGACTGCGACAGTACAGTCTTTGAAGATTGATGGCCAGAAGTAACCCGCACACAGAATATTCTGGGCGGTGGCATATCCAGACATGTGATCGCCACAGGCACCACTGTGACAGTCATTTAAGACTCTTTCGGCCTCTTCCAAAGTGAAACACTGACGAAGCACCGAATCTACTCCAACTTGGTATAATGTATCTCCTACAATGTGGTAGTATTGAGACTGATGCCGAATTCGACGTCGGGCATCTTTTGTCAACTCAGAGTGAAAGGTTGACGTCTAAAGATACACAATAATATCACCATACCATGGGTCACGGGTGTTGATAAGGAAGATGGTTTCATCTGGAATATGTTCTTCAGGATGAGATGGGGGGGAGTCTGTCGGGAGGGAGCAAATAAGATCCGCGAAAACCAGTGATTTGGTCGACTTAGCAGTAGTAAACTCTAGGTTGAACTCCTGGAGGATAATGATCCATTTGGATTATTTTCCCCCCAGTAATTGTTAAGAGAGAATATATGTCATGGGGTTGCAATCCGAAACCATGGTTATTGTACGCAACAGGATGTAGTGGCGAAAGCGTTGCACAACGTGTACTGCGGCTAATGCCATCTTCTCGACGTGAGCGTAACGCGTTTCAGTGTCAAGAATATTCCGTGATAGATAATAAAAAACGTGTTCATTTCCATCATCGTCATCCTGCACCAGAACCATAGCTATGGTGCTAAACGCGGCAGCCAAGTATAAAGTGAAATCACAGTGATAGTTCGGAGGATGAAGCAATGGAGCATTAACAAGTAATGTCTTAAGCTTCTCAAAGGATTGTTGAGCAATGTCGTCCCAATGAAAGGGAACGTTCTGCTTTAAAAGATGCATGAATCCTTTGGCCACTTCCGTGTAGTTCGGTATAAAGCATCGTAGAAAGTTAGCTTTTCCCTCCAGACTTTGCAATTGATATAACGAAGATGGTGATGGGAGATTGAAAATGGCCTCGACCTTTAGGGGATCGAGGCGAATCCCGTCCTTGGAGACTATGAACCCCAAAATATGGTCAGAATCTACGCAAAAGATGCATTTATGAGGATTGAGCCAGATATTATAGCATTGACAGCGGAGGAAAATCTGGCAGAGGTGTTCTGGGTGGTCCTCTCGCCGAGCTGAATGAGCTGGAAAATTTTCTAGATAAGGCTGAACGATATGGCGTATGTCATGGAACGCGTAAGACATGGCACGCTGGAAAGTGGCTCTAGCATTCTTCAAGCCAAACAGGAGCTTTTTATAGGCAAAAGTACCCCACGGACAGATGAATGTAGTCTTGTGTTGATCAGCGGGTAGAATATTTATTTGATTATACCCGGAAAATCCATCCATCAGGGAATAAATCTCATTCCCAACGAATTCATCAATGATTTGATCTATGAAAGGAGTGGGGTAGTTGTCCTTTGGACAGGCCCGATTAATATCTCGGTAATCAACACAGACCCTTATAGTACCCTATTTCTTATCTACAGGGAAAATGTTGGAGACCCATTCTGTGAGGGGAATTGGGTAAATGAAGCCCGTGTTCATAAGTTTTTAAACTTCTACTTTAATGGCAGCAGCTTTGCGAGGGTGCACCGGGCGTAGGCGTTGGTGCATGGGTTTCACACTAGGATACGTCAGAATCTCGTGCACAACTATGCTGGGATCAATCCCGGGCATTTCCTTATAGGACCAGGCAAACACATCTCTGAATTCTCAAAAAAGATCAGTATAAACTTGTATCTCATCAGGAGAACAAGTCACTCCCACATGTATGTTCTCAACTATCCCCGGTTTAACGGAGATGTCAATTGGAATGGTTTGAGTAATTTTTCTCAGGTTTCCCTCTGAAAGCACCTCATGTGTCAATATGGGCATCTGGAGAGGTGGAGTGGGAACCTGAGATGCAAAACGCTCTAGAAAATCTGACATTGCCCCCAAGCTAGGCATGAATGAGGAACAATGATGTCCATCACTCCAAGGCAGCTCCTTAAGAGACATTGTTTCAACAATGGCTTCATCAGAAGGGAAAATCTCTTTAAGAGGATCAGGCGATTTGGCCTCGCCGATCCAGGGGGATTGGGAATAGATGTCTAAATCCATGCTCGAAGGAGCATGCTGAGGAGGGGGAGGATCAGATGCGACGATGATTTCACAGTAGTTAATCTCTACCAGAGTTAAGGGCATCGATTCTCCAAACTCAATCACCTGCTTAGGCGAAGGGATGAGCCATGGGTCGTCAGACCTAGAGATCATATCAACTTGAGCGGTGTGCGGTGGCGGTGCGAGAAAAATACCCATGAGGACAGGGTCTTTGAAGAGACCAGGTCCTACACTGACAGGGGGATTTGGGATCTGATCCACGTACGGAATGTTGTTCTCGGAAGTGGAGGTGAAGAAAGACAACTGATCCACCGTAATGATTTTTCCCTCGTGAGGGAAATTAAGAAGTTGAAAGAGGGTGGACGACACACATAACATGGTGTGAGTCCAACTGCAGCCGAGAATATATTGTAGTTAAGCTTGGGGTCAACTACTTATACTTCTACGTTGACTATCTTCCCCTGTAAGGTAATCGCTAAACTCTCGAGAACACCTAAGGGTTTTGATTCCTGACCATCGAATGCCTTTAGGGCATTAGGAGACGATGAAAGGGTCAGAGAGCCAATGGCCTTCCAGCAAGCGGACGACATGACATAGGTAGAAGAACCTTAATCCACAACGGCCCTATGGATGTTAAGACCGTTGATCCCAACTTGAATAACAAGATCGATCTGATGTGGAAGTTGGGGGGTAAAGTTCTCTAAGTCGAAGGTGAGAAGATTAGAATTAGTGGGATCAATCCCACTTATTGTAAACAACAAAGCTTTCCGTTGTGACGGGCAACTTTGAAGAACTTCCAATGCGGACATGGCAGAAGGTGCCTGTGCCAGATCCTCAACAATACTGTAGTGCTAAGCGGCATGGAAATTTGGGTTGTAGGAAGATCTTCTTAGAACACCTTTAGAAGGTGGCCTCACAACAGGTTCAACAATAGGCTTCTCAATCTCCAATGAACTGGAGACAGGTGGGGAAGGTGGACTGTCCACAACTGCCTTCCGAGCTGCCTGATGCGATTCGTTGTAATCCTTCGAACGTGTAGTAATAGAGATAGGTGCAACACCATTCATCATAAATACTTGGGACCCAAATGGTGCATATGGTGAAGGCTGTTCAACCATCTGGGTCTGCTGAGATGGGAACGGTTCCTTAAGAACTGCCGGAGTCCCTTTGGAGCCTTTTAGAAGTTGACTAACCTCAGATCATCATGGAAAATCCTTGGTGTAATGATCTCCTTCACAGATAAGGCAGGGATATTTCGGTTTACGTTGGGAACCATCCTCGGTACGAGGTTTGGAAGATTCTGGCTTTGGAGCGTCAGATTTGGATTTTCTTTTGCCCTTTTTTTTTCCTTTGGAGGCCTTTTCCATAGGATTGGCCTGAATGACGCGACGTTAACCTCCGCAGCTTTTCTAGAATCTTTTTTCTAGAATCGAGAGGGGCGGGAGGAGCAAAATTATTGGATGAGTTGGACTTCTGTTTCCCATTCGAAGATTTTTTTCGAATTTTGTTGTGTAACCAGCTCCAAAAAGAGAAGAAAAGAGATATAAACGTCTTAGAAATGAGCCACTTCGAGGGGGAAACCTCCAATACATTACATAAATGAACAATTCTTGGATGATACAATTCACAAAACCTCCTTTCTATATATAGGAGTCCATGGGGCCATAATGTAATCCTAGTGGGCCACAATGTAATCCTAGCCGACCTAACAATAATAATTTAAGGGAACAATAATAATAGAATGGGGGTTACAAGGGTACAATAATAATAATAAGGGGTTTACACTAACAATAATAAGGGACTATACTAGTGATATAGGGACCTAACATGCCCCTCTCCTTCAAACAAGTGTTGTCCTCAATGCTTGATTATTTCTTGATGCTTCTGTATAAAATTCTCATCCTCCCATGTGGAATCTTTTACAGGAAAGTTCTTCCACTTGCTAAGATACTCTGAAATTGATTGTACTTGTCGAGTTCTTGTTTTTGTGACTGCTTCATAACTTCTTTCGATGTCATGTTGATCTTCTTGTTGTTTCATTAGATTCTGCACCAAAGTTGGGTTATCCTTTGAGAGTTGGATAACTTGTTGTTGATGCTCGATGTGATCTTCCACTAATTTATCATCCATATTCACTATTATTTGATCCTTCAAAACATCCAACTTAGCCTCCATTTCTGCTTTTAAACCATCTATTTCATCTTCAATTGCTCTTCGTAAGATCGACACTTGTTGCACTTGGTACCGTAATTTTGATATCTCATACTGCAACTCTTCCTCTTCATGCGTCATAGTATAGCTTTTTGAGGGATTAATGGGTATGGAATTATTTTTAGGAGGCATATCAGAACCCAATACTGAAATATATGCTCAATAGGCCCTTGGAATCACTTCAAACTGATTTTTCAAACAAGATTTATGCAATTCGAAAAAACAAATAAACACCTTTTACTTGCTTTTGAGGAGCTCGATATTGAAATTTGATTATCTCTGTGATTGTAGCACTTCAATATCTGAATTTAGGTACTGATGTAGCCCTATGAATTATCTTTCGAATGCCACAAGTCTGACCTGATTTGGATTCTCCAAGACAAAGTTGTATCCAATCTCCCACAATGACCTAATTATGGACTCGTTCAGTAGAGCGAACTTGTACGACTTTCCACGTGTCACTGTTTTGTCCTTTGCTCTGAAATTAATAGCCAAGAAAATACAATCTGTGTACTTGTGACCACTTTTTACGGCACTCCAATCCGATGCCCAGAGAGAGAGTTATTGAACTTTTCCCACGATCAGCTCTTTGAGATGAAATTCAGGAGCCTGAAAAAGCACTACCTCCCACAGATCATATCTCCAAAAATATTGCGAACCAAGCTCTGAATTTTTTTCACAAAATTCCTCAGGATTTCAGCTTCGCACCATATGAATTTCAGATTCTGAACCTTCGTATAAAACAATTTATAGAGAAAATACCACGATGACCTGTTTAGGAGCTTGAAAAAATACCTAACTTCCACAGATGATATCTCCGAAAATATTGCGAACCAAGCTCTGAAATTTTTAGAAAATCTTCCTCAGGATTTTAGCTTCGCACCCTAAAAATTTCAGCTTCTGAAACTTCTTAGAAAAAAAGTTATAGCGAAAATGCCACGATGACCTGTTTGGAGCAGCGAAACCCTAGAATCCAAAGCTCTGATACCAAATGTTGTGTAACCAGCTCCAAAAAGAGAAGAAAAGAGATATCAACGTCTTAGAAATGAGCCACTTCGAGGGGGAAACCTCCAATACATTACATAAATGAACAATTCTTTGATGATACAATTTACAAAACCTCCTTTCTATATATAGGAGTCCATGGGGCCATAATGTAATCCTAGTGGGCCACAATGTAATCCTAGCCGACCTAACAATAATAATTTAAGGGCAGAATAATAACAGAATGGGGGTTACAAGGGTACAATAATAACAATAAGGGGTTTACACTAACAATAATAAGGGACTATACTAGTGATATAGGGACCTAACAAATTCTAAGATACGGAACCAATAACACCATCCACCACTGGGGTAGGTGGAGCTTTAGAGGTTCCCGACCATGGAGCATCAGGAAAAATATCATAAAGCGTGCCGGACTGAGAGTATACTAAATCCAGATATTGGGCATGCGCTATGGCTTGTTCTTTAGTCACACACACTCCCATAGCAATATCTTGGGCGATTTTGTTAACGAAGGAGGTGGTGAACCAATGAGTTAGTATCTGATCAGGTATATGGAACTTGATCAGTCTATGATGACGTCGCCACTCATGAATGTGATCAGAAATGTGGGTGGCTTTGTCCTTCTTAAAAGAATTCAGGAGGTGCGTCCCGGCTTCGTAGCGGACCGGTAACTGAAAGTGAGTCAGAAAATCCATAGCTAACGTATTGAAATCTTGAAAGATGCCACGGGATAATTCAATATACCACTTAGCGGCAGCACCAGTCAAAGTGCACTGGAAGAGGCGTAGACGAATTGAATCATCCACCCAAGAGTTGGACGAACACCAAAGATGGTAAGTCATCACATGAGCTTGGGGGTCCTCCCCAGCTTTACCCTCAAACTTGGGGCATTCACCGGGTACCTTGGTAGGAACCGAAGGCCAATAAGGATTGTGCAGAACTGGATCATTAGTTAATTTTGAAACATCCGGTAATTCCAAGGTAGCCAGGAACGGCAATGGCGGATTGGACGGCATGCCTGGCCCTAGATAAGGACCAGTACCTGTACTCCACGCTGGTTGAGAATATCCTTGCCCCCAGGGGTTCTGTCCAGCAAGATTCTGACCGTAGGGGGTATAGGGTGCATATCCAGCCTGATTCGGTTGCTAGTAACTAGTGTACGGGGCTTGATAACCAGAGTATGGACCTTGATTATATGTCGGCCCCGTGTGAGCAGCATGTGGATTTGGCTGCTGAGCATAGGTGTAGCTGGGTTGTTGAGAGTAATAGTTAGAACCTTGTGATTGGCTATAATTCGGTCGGTATTGACCATGAGAAAAGTAACCACCTTGAGGTTGAGTGGGTTGCTGATAGGTGGGACCCTACTGAGCTTGATAATTAGGGCGCAGTGGTTGATTTGGCTGCGAGATTGAATAAGTCAGCTGTTGGGCAGGGTTGACAGGATGTGCAGGCTAGCCTAGCTGAATAGGCTGACCTGGCTGAGCGGGCTGCCCTGGTTGAACAGGTTTACCCAGATAAACAGGTTGTGCCAGTTGTGCAAGTTGTCCTGGCTATTGAGGAGCACCAGGTTGTGCCGGATGGACCAGTTGGCCTGGTGGAGGAGCACCAGGTTGTGCCGGATTGGCCGGTTGGCCTAGTGGCGGGATACCAGGTTATGCTGGATGGGCCGGTTGGCCTGGTAGTGGAATGGAGCCAGGTGGTTGCTGATAACTGGTTTGACTCGCAACAGGACCATAAGATGGTCCTGGCTGATGTGCAATGTTGGGACCAAGAGGATACTACGGTTGCAAAGGTTGAGAAGGTTGGACTTGCCCCCCAGGACCATATACCAGTCCTGGTTGGTACCCCGGTTGTCCTGTGAGTCCATGAGGTTGCCCAGGTGGGACTCCAGGGAGAGGCTGCACGAGTTTATTGGAAGGGTTGTAATACTGTCCTTGCGAACCGTACAATGGCCCTTGCTGGCCCGGAGGTTAGCCTTGTATGGGTTGTCCCTACAGGTCATAAGGATAGCCAGGCTGGCCCGAAGGCTGGCCTTGAAAAGATTTTCCTTGCGGGTTGTAGGGTTGTCCAGCCTGGTTATACGGTAAACCCTGAGCATGAAGTTGAGCCTCAGGAGCAGGTAAACGTAAAGGGTTCCCATGCTCATCGTATTGATATGGAAAAACATACACGGGTGTACCATCCTGTGCATAATGCGAAAAGTATGAGCGGTTGGGATCTTGAGAGGACTGTCCGACCTTGGGGTTCGATTGTTGCAGGGACAATAGATACTCCTCCAGAGATATGTTCTCCGGCATAGCAGATGCTATATAGATGTCTTCGGGAAGCGATGTGGTCCTTACGGACTAGGTAGTAACAGCGGGTGCAGATGCAGCCACACAAACAGTGGGCATCGAGGGTACAGAAGTGACTTGAGGGGATGACGTAACGGGTGTCCGTGGGGACATCCCCAATGAAGGAACAACCAGCCTCGTAGAAGGAGCTAATACCCCCATAGAGGCAGCGGCGGCAATAATCTGACCCAAGGATCTATACCCGGCTGGTAATGAGGGACCAGGTGATGACATAACAGATGGTTCAGGGTTGCCTTCTGGAAATAACTGTCGAGGGAATAATTGGTAATCTTCACCAGACGTGGGGATTTCCTCACTAGGAGAATCACTCATATTTGAACCTGCCACTAGATCTCGTAACAGACGGCGAGGACAAGGACGAATAATAGCAGCTATAAAAGGCGAACCCGATGTAAGAGGAGGGAAATCTTCCCCTACTCCCAATCCAAACCAAGTGTCGGAAAAGGGCCAATTGAACTCAACTGGTCCTCCAAAGGGTTGCTCAGACAGAACTGGTCCCCCGTCGTGAAACTCGGAAACGATGGGCCACTGGGGTTCAACAGAGGACTAAGAAGCCTCTGATGAATCGTCCATATATGGACTACCAGTAGATGAAACATAAGGTTCTTCCACTGTGACAACAATGACAAAAGATCAAGCACAACACACATGGGCTGAAAAAGAGTCAAGACACACAATCAAATGGCCAACAAGAAAAATCTAACAGGGCGTGTGATCGCGGGTGATTTATTTACCACATTGAAACTTAGAAACTTCACCGTTTCATGTTTTAAGAGTCGAGAAAAGGATGAAAGGTGACTCTATCTCTTTCAGTTTTGAAACAAGCGTGAAAGGACAAGCGCTTGGTGATCCTTTCAAATTTAAAGAGTCAGAAAAGATCAAATGACTACTCAGGAATACTAGGCAAAGGGTGTACCAAATAATCGTGAACTGCAATATACACCTTGGTTTGAAAATGAAAGAGAAATCAACCAAGGACTTAACGTACGTGCAGGCAATCTCCCCGAATGCTGTGTCTGGTGTATCACGGGTATAGGGCGGCAGACTCGGCTTCCTATGGATAAAGGATAAAAACCTAGTGGGGTCTCCCTTTATATACTCGATGGTACAGGGAGCACAAGTCTGTACTAGTGCTGTCTAAACCAAGAGGCGAACGATAGCTACTAGGTTTAAAGACGCCGGAACACGTCTCTAGCCTAGACCACTAAATGTTGTGTTAATGTTTCAATGTTTCCTTAGTGTAAATTGAATAAATTTTAATTTTTATCTTCAATTACGTTTCAGTTTTCAGGCCCTAGCGAGTGTGATGTCTCAAAATCTCCTAAATGCACACTATATGCCACAGTATATCATTTCATTCGATGAAAGCTAATTATGAGAGAGTTGAGAGCTTTTCACACAAACAAAATGATTAGAAAACAACCAACAAAGTCTCCAATGCAGCTAATGTAAACCAAAAACTTTTCTCTCAAAGTCACTAATCACTAATAACACCGAAAATATTTTAATTTGCACTAACTAGTCGAAAGAAAAAGAGATTTTTTATATTTTCAATGTTTAATAGCAAAGTGCACTAAACAAAATGAAAACTAATGAAAAGAGAAATTTGAGAAGTGATGAGGAAAGAGAAAAACACACAAATTTCACTCAACGCAAACACACAATCAGATCTCCAAATTGACAAAACAGTCCCTCAAAACCAAGAGAATCCCAAAGACCCAAATGGACCATGTAATCTAGGCCCAAAACGAGACAAATCGCGATTCAAATGAAAAAGAGAACAAACACTCAAATAACGCAATAAAATGATAAACAACCACCAAACGAATGTAAAGAAGCAATCACAAGGTCGATTGAATAAATAGAAACCAAAAACTCCCAAGGGAGGCTCGACACACAAGAGCACCTAGATGCCCTAGGGCTAGAATGTGAAATCGATGGAAACGGGCAAACAACCAAAGGACGAAGGTCACAGCCAGTCAAACAAGGCTCCAGAACACTCAAGCAGTTGAAAAAACAAAACCAAACACACTGATCAAGCTCAGGAAGGTCAAAACAGGGCAAACCCTAGTACCTCACAGGATTGGCGCGACTGTGAGGCTGAAACTAGTGCCAGAAACGAATTGGCGCGGGTAATACACTAGCAACCTGCGCCAATGGGCGCGACTGTCAAGCTGTAAAGCGCGCCAGTCGAGTTTGCTATGGAAAAAAATAAAAAAACACTCCAACAAGCAGACCAGTGATGATCAAGCTAACCAAAAGCCAAAATCACAAAAAGAGCCAGCCAAAAGAGCAGATCAAGCAAGCAGAATCGAGAAACAAATGAATAGACAAGACAATACTCCAAGTGTTCAGTTTACAAACTAAACCGGAGGTTGACTGAAGCAGCTTTGATCTACTCCGCAATTGCAGAGCAAGAGCGTTTCGAAGGCTATATGTCTAACTTCAGGCTAGGTCTGTAGCTTATAAAACAAACAACAACAAGCTAGACTCTCCCCAGCGGAGTCGCCAATTTGTTGCGGAGGTAAATCCCCTTTGCGGACAAAGGCGATCCCTACTAGCCCAAACCGGGTCTAGCAAAAATCGTTCACGCTATAATGCAGGTTCCTAATTGCAAATAAACCAACTAGCGATAAAGGCTTACCTGGAATCCAACGCTGTCGCTTGTAGAGAAAGTAGCGCTCCCGTTCCTTAGCTCCGGCAGATCACAATCCTCACGATCTCCGTGATCGGACACCTGCACACGCAAGAAACAAAACAAACGCAAGCGTAAAATCCAGTATATGCAACTATATGTCAGTCAGAGAAGACATAACTCATCATCATAATCAACAATAGGAGTGGAACCATAACCAATAGTCGCTTATCATTAATCAATCAAAGAAGAATACAACCATAGCCCTGACGCTGAATTCTCCTTCGGAGGGTCGCCAGCGGAACACATCCCGAAAAAGCCTGTCGGGGATGGGACAAACCTCTCTCTTCGGATGTCTCGATAATAATCTCCTTGCTTGGATTTGGCCTTAAGGGAATGAATCAAGGCTCTTGCAACATAAGGCTCTGATGCCTCTTGGGAACTTGGAGACTAGCTTGCAAAGGGAATGAGCAAGCTTTTATAGATGGAGGAAGGGGAGTTGGGATCCCTATAATCATGGGATTGGCCCTATCCTCAAGGAAGCTTCCATGAGAGGTGGCAAACCACTTCCTCTACATGGAGATCCAGAGCCAAACCTCCCAACTCAAATTAGATACCAGTTTATGGATCAGTTAGGATGAAACTTCTGCCATTTATTTTTTTTTTAAACTCCTTAAAATGGCTGGCGCGAGTGCGACTCTGAGACAGAGTGCCAATTGGCGCGCCCTCTTTGAAGGATTTCCCCCATTGGCGCAGGTACTGAACTGGCTACCCGCGCCAATGCAAAAAGGGGTGTTTTTAGGGTTTTTCACAAGGAGTTGTCTTCAGGGCAATGAAAGTACATGTTTAGTGGAATTCCATGAAAGTGTTTTCAAGTTGTCACTGCTCACAGGTCACGGAATGAGCCCTCCAATTGTGCGGGATGGGGAATTGCAGGGACGGTGACAAATTGCTGTGTAACAATACTAGAAGCCAAAAGAAATAATAAACCTAGGGGATCAAAATAAAAAACCTAATGGACTTTAAAGAGAAAAAAAATATAGTAAAGAAAATGGATAAATATTGTAAACCGGAGACATAAATATTAAAACCATTATTTAAACAGGTTTGACCAGAGTTCAGCACGATACATTTTGGACAACTGAGGACTTTAAAGAATGCAAAGGTAGCTTATGGTTGACTACAGTTTACCACCTTTGGGACAAAATTTCTCGCAATGTGACATCAGATACTAGTTGAGAAAGATTGATTTTGTTATTGAGACAATGTTTTTAGTATGTGAGATTGAACCATGGTTTACCATGGATGAGAATGTCAATTTGTACAAAGAAATTATAAACCATTTATGTTAAATAAATGGAACATCAAACAATGGTTGAACATTCTTTATTTAGCTATTGAGACAATGTTTGTAATTTTGCGACATTTAACCATGGTTTACCATGATTGAGAATGTCAAGTTTTACAAAGAGACAATCCTTCTCATAATAACAGAAGTTGAGTTTACAATCATTTGGAATTTTAATACTAAAAACCCAAGGAATTATAAAGCCAGGGGATTAAAATGGAAACCCCTTGCAATTATAAACCCAAGGGGTTGATAAAAACCCCTTGTATTTACAATATGAATCCATTGGTTAGTAAATATGCAGTAAATATATTACCACTATAGAATTATAAACCCAAAGGAATAAAAATTATAAACCCAAGGTATATAAAGTCAACTAAAAATATTATAAACCCTTCAATGAACATGTAAACCCTGAAATATTCGCACAATCCTTCACGTAATAAGAAATGTTGGTTTCATAATACACTAGCATCAATAAACACCATAGGTTTACAAAACACCGTAGGTTTACAATATCAATCCCTTGAACGGTAAGAACTATTATTATTAATAATTATTTTTAAACAAAGTGATTAATTATACAAGCCATAAATTTTGGGTAGGGAAAGAAATAACAAAACCAATATACATAAACCCTTAGATAAATATTATAAACCCAAACATATTAAACCCAAAGGATGAAAACCAGAAAAAAAAGGGATTATAAACCCATTCGAATAATAGTAAACCCAATCGATCTCTAGGCTTGATGGTAAAATTTTGTTCTTCAAAATTTTCAAGCATTTCAAGGATCAAATTTATTTATGCTCGCATTCTACCATCCTTAGTTTGATAAGTATTATTTACTTGTTTGATGACTAACTTAAAATCACCAAAGATGGAAATCCTTTTAGCACCTAAACTTTTTAAAACTTCTAAACCCAAAACCAGAGCTTCATATTCTATCATGTTATTTGTGAAATAAAAATTTAATTTGTAAGAGAAAAATGTATTCTCATCTCTTGGGCTAATTATCCAAATGTTTGCGCTAGCTCCTTCTCTTCGAGAAGCACCATCAAATTTCATGTGCCACCAACCCCCTTTTTTGATCTCTTCAATTTTTTTGATTTTTTATTTGCTGATATTTTTCTGCTTGTTGATTTTATGTTTCTTTGGTGACTTCATTGAAAAGGATGGAGGATCCTAATTCATTTTCCACTGCATAAACTGGGAAAATTTTAGGTTTATGTTTGTTGTTGACAGTATATGTCATCCTATACTCTCTGTACAATCTCCTTTTATCACCAAAAATGGGGATAGTGGCATAGGTCATGTCCATTTTCATGGTTCCCTTGATTTTGGCAGTGCATGATCTAGATAAAAACATGCCAAATTATGGTGGAATATCAGCTACAACTATGTCCATCAACACAGTCTTAGCAGGTACTTGAGTTAAACCAACAACCACATCCTTGATTAGACCAATATATTGAACTCTTTTGGAATCAAATGAGAACAAGTATTTGTATGGCCTACTTATGTTCAAACTCATTCTTTCCATGATGACCTTTGGAATTAAGTTGTGTGATGCCCCTGAATCTAACATATCATTATGTAATGTGATTTCATGAATTTTTAGACTCACATAAAATGGTGTAACCTCTTCATTTTTCTCATCTTCTACTCTTGGCCCTAGGAAAATGGTAGGATGATCTTCTTGCAAATTCAGAATATGAGAGGGTCCAGCTTGAGTATTAAGCATCATCACAATTTTACTTTTGTATTTTGTGACCTTTATTATTTCACCAAAGGGACAGCGATATTGATTTTTGAAATTTCATTTTCTATGTTGAAAGATGGTTGTATCTTTTCAATTTCTTTTCCAAGAGGAGTGTCTTTCTTATGTTCAGAAACCTTTGGAGCATCCTTCTCAAGTTGATTTTTATTGGCTACTATAGAAGCATTTATATTACTAATATTTTATTGTTTATGCATCTCGAAAATGGCATGTTGATAGCCTTTCAGGTCGTCAGATTGTTTCTCGGTTTCATCATTCCCAGTGTAATTTCTAAATTCATAATTATATTTTTTGTTAAAAACATCCCCGTTTCATCTTCATCCAAACAATGAATGATATCCTCTTGAATTTTTGGTTGTGTTTCTTCTTCATCCACCAAGTTTTGTTGAAAAGGGGTCCTAACTTGTTGATCATGTTGATTTTTATTATCTCTGTGTCTCTGTTGAATTTGAGGTCTTATATAATGTGGATTTTTTATTTGTGTTTCTAGTTGTGCAGCAGGAGGAGTATTTTTCCCAATATCTACCCTATCAATAATTATTTCCATGGTTTTCATCATGGTATCAGATTTCACATCTGAAGATGTAGAGGGTTGTTCTTCTTCTTTCACTCTTCCTTTTCCAACCTTAGACCTCTTTTTTGCAGCCATGTTAACCTCAACCTTCACAACATCATTTTTCATATCATTTAGAGAGGAAAATTCCCTTTCCCTCAGTAAAATTGAAAATTCATAAGCAAAGGATTCAACATAATGTAATTGGTAATCCCTTGGGGGAGGTTTTATAAGAGCAGGGATAAAATTATAAATTTTATTAAACCTCTTTGAAAAATATTGAACTAACTCATTACTTGCTTTCCTCAAATTTTTATATCCAGTCAAAGCTTGCAGATGATTTACCCTACTTCCTCATTTTCTCAGGAAATTGTCCTCCAATTAATCCTAATTATGTAAACTTCCTGGGGTTAAGGCTTTAAACCATTTTATTACTTCACTAATTAAACTTTGCACAAACAACCTCATTTTGGCATCTTCATCATCTACCTCCTCTAGGTCTATAAAGTCATTAAAATTTGTCAACATGTTGTTCTGTAGTGATTCCCTCCTCACCTCCAAAGGTCTTTATCCTAGTAGAATATCTCTGTGGTAGGTCATGGAGTATAGCAGGAAAAACAAGAGGAGTGTATCTAGTAGGGCCTACATGAGGAGGTGGAGAAGGAGGAACTCCAACCATAATGGAAATGAAATTACTAGCCAAAAATTCAGTGGAGGAAGTAGCTATCAAACTAGGAGGAGTAGTAATGAAAGAGGATGTGATGTTAGGAAATTGAGTCACATGAATTTTTAGCTAAAAAAAAAAAAAAAACTCCACTTAGGTAAAGGGACACCGACTCTCCTTTTCAACGGGAAATCAAAAGGACCAAGTTCTTTAGTTGTTCTAAAGACTCCTGTTCTAATGATAATTCTGATGTGTCAGTGTCCCAAAACCCTTCTCTTTCTTCTTTTGAAACAATAGATGTAGTGTCAATTCCTAACCTTTGTAGATGTAAGACAATTTCTGTTAATTAATTTTATGATTTAGACCTAAATATATTTTCTTCAAACTTTTCATCAATCTCTATGTATTCAATATTTTGAACACTTCCAGAAGGTAAAGATAAAGCTCTTACAATATATGGAATACCCGATTTTGGTGAGCTACCAACACCTCTGTGAATTTTCTTTGGATCATTAACTATCTCTAGTTGTTTAGGGTCTAGATTTCTCCTCATATGTATCTTCTTGGAAGCCACCTTTAAGATGAAGATGCCAATGGAGTCACCAAGGTAGAAGTACAACCTTTGAATTGTATGATCTGATTCTACCTTCAAGAGCTCAGTTCCTTTGACAAGAATCTCCCAAGATTATATGACTTTCAGACTCCTGAAAGATGCAACAAAATGTTATCACTATGCTGAAACAAGTTAGGTTGTAACAATTATCAACCTAGCATAACTATTTCAAACCAACTTTTAACTAGAAGTTAGCCCTTCCAGTGAGAGAGGACCCTCTCAAGGAAAATAATGGAATATTCAATATAAAATTCAAATTTCATATGGATAAGTCTGTTTATACTTCATGTGATTTTTTGCAGGTGGAGGAATGTAATGATAGCTACCATTAGGCATGGAGTCAGCTAAGGAAATTCAGTTACAAACAAACTATATTCATGGAAGCTGAGGCAAGTTGGCTTAAACATAAATTAAGTATTACAAAAAAAACACAACAAATGAAGGAAGTTGGAGCATTTAATCATGAATTCCAAGTAGTCATATTTCCATAAAGCTCATAATGATAAACAAAATAATGAAAAAACACATAAGCCATGGAGAATCTTAGGTTGTAAAACAGTCTACTGCAAAATACATATTAGCTCATAAAGAAATTTACATAAGTAGCTCTCTCATAACATTCATCAATCCCTTCAAAGTGAAAAATTCCCTCATTTATAGAGTGAGTCCTCTTTTACAATAGTCTGCCACTTGGGCTAGACTCAATGTTTTAGCTAAGATACCTAGTTCAAATTGAATTACAAAACATATATACTTTTTAGGGATATTTTCTATTTTGCAGAGTTTGTATATAAAAAGGAGTCCATCACCATTTAAGAGATTTAATAAAATTTTCTAATGGTCCTCATTGAACATAACAAACTGTTGAGATGTTGGTTGACTGATGAAACTGGAATATGAAATGACATGGTGAGCTGTCATGATAGGTTGGCATGGTGAGTCGGCTACCACGTGGAGGTTGATATGTTGAGTTGTCCCCCTTAAAAATAAGAGTTGATAGGTTGCTGATGTGAGAATTTTTGAGCTATGGTTTATCTATTTCTTTATTTTTTGATTCCCAAAAATTCATCAAAACTTCATTGCGTGGGAAAAAATAGAGTATAGGTAGTTTGGTAGCAAAATTTAGTAGCAAATGCTAAAAAAACTCTCCTGCAAGTTATTTGATTCTGCTGACTATTCAAGGGTCTTCTTTGAGGTTTATGAGATAAACACATGCTTATATCACTTCCCTTTCTGAGATTTAAACTTGTCTTTGTATCCATTTAAAGCTACAACACATTCGTAGCAAATTTTCACCTTTAATATGGAGAGTTTTACGAAACTGCCTAGTTTTCTGAGATTTTTCCCTTTCAACATTTTTAACCTCAAAAACACTTCTTATAGCCTATAAAAGCCTACATATAACTAACAATATTAATTTTCCATAGCATAAGAAAAATTTATGATATTAGCATTTTCATGGAGTGTCATCAACTTCACCAATGATTTTAAGATTTCTTTTTGCAAGCTCGACCTTGATCATTTCAATTTGATTCTCTAAGGAGCTGGCTTGTTCCTCCAACCTTCTCCTATCTTCTTATAACCATATATTCCCCTTGCAAAAATGTTTCAACATCCTATGTATGGGAAGTTTTATTTTTATCATTCTTCCAGATTCATCAACAACCTTGTTATAGAAGTCAAGTTGCTTTCATATGTCTTCTTTCAATTCTTCAAAAAGTTTTGATTCTATTACCTCATTCCTAGCATCTCTAGGTTGTTCTTGCAACATCTCCACTTCAATTTTCTCTTGTGCAGACCCCTTACCTTTCCATTGTTTCATTGGTTCTACCTTTGTTGGAGGCACCTCTTCTTCTAAGGGTAGCTCCGACATATTTTATTTTAGTTGTTATGATATTTTGATAGGTTTTCTATGTTTTCTTCTTGAATCTTCTTGAGTAAAATACAGTTTCTTGGCTCTTTTGATCTTATTTTTTATTTATGTCTCTTTGATCTCTACAATATACATAATGGGTCTTTCTTCAATGTCAATAGCCTCCAAGATATCTAACAATTTACCCTTCCCTTTGTTTGGCTTATAGTCATCCTTCTTATATAATTTTTTATCTCGGTGCTTGTAGAAATTTGTTTTGTTACCATAAGCTCTTTTACATGTTTAGCTTCAAGTTCCATTTCTAGGTCTACTATAGGCTCTATCTCTGTTTTGGGCTCAGCTACAAACTCTTCTTTAGACTGTTTCTCCTCCCCTTTGGTTATAGGTTGGGAATTTTGAGTTCTCTTAGGGGTGGAAACATCCACTCTATAGCCACTTAAAAATTAAAAAAGTGGGCCAATCTCTCTTAACCCTATTCAATGCTTCAACCACCAGCAACTTAATAAGACCATGATGAAAAAATGAAGTGTTACTGGCATCATGCTTGGCCAAAACCTTGACAGACATCTTTCCCAAGCTTCTAAACAAATAAAAAGGAATATCTAAGGGTTTTTTACCTATGAAGTGAAAAAACAATTTGAAAAGGTATTGATAGACCATGTGGAATCTACCCTCACAAGTGAATTATTTTTGGATTACGATCAAGAACTTTAAAAAATATTCTTTAAGGCAAGTTCTGGGAATTCCTGTAGCCATATCAATGCCTTTGTGCTCTTCCTTCAAGAATTTATCGGAAATAAGGAAAAATGGAATATATATAATGGTGTTTCTTCTAGTAGATTGAGTTAAAAATAATAATGCTTGAGAAACCTAACATTGACGAGTCCTCCTTGACGCAATTGACCATCCATCTCTTATAGTAAAAAATGGTGTTTCCATGGCAAGTTGAGATATTATATGGCCCTTTCCAGATGTTTTCAAATTTTCCATGTTTCCCTTTATCTTCTATCTTAGCCTGCCACCTCAAAACCACATCTTGAATATTGAAATTTTTCTCTTTTGTCTTTTTATCAAATTTACTTTTGGCTCTGTTTTGAGACTGTTGATAATTTTTGTACACTTCTTCTCTATTTTCCTGCAAAGCAATCAGCTGATTAATTCTCCTTTGGACTACATTTGGTTCTTCCTCCAATCCCTACAATAATCTCATCACTGGAACTCCGAGAGAACTAGGAAATATTGCTTCAGTTCCATAAACCAGCTCATAAGGAGAAGTCCCTTTTGATATTTTACTACAAATTCTGTTAGCCCATAAGGAAAATTTAAGCTTCAAATTCCATGACCTTTTGTTCCCCTAAAAAAATTTCTTGATAATTCTGACTAATCTCATGTTTGATGACTCGGCAAGCCATCACCTTGTGTGTAATAAGTTATAGAGCGACAAAGGGTGATACTGTACTGATTGCAAAAACTTACCTGCTTCTTAGACTTGAAAGCTTGGGAATTTTCAGTGATGATCTTCATGGGAAAACCAAACCTTGATAAGATGTTATTTTCCATAAAATGTATGATCATTGAATCTATAACTTGTCTTGTAGGAACTACTTCAATCCATTTTGTAAATTAATTAGTGGCTATTAGGATCCACCGATGTTGGCCTGAAGATGTAGGATGTATCTCGCCAATAAAATCCAAACACCATTGCTGGAAATGAGCTTCTACAAATATGGATTTCAATGGTAATGGGAGAAAATTTCTCTTTCCATCGAAGACTTGACATTCATGACAGGCAACAGTTGTGTTATAAACATCTTTGAACATTGAAGGCCAGTAGAATCTTGCTCTGAGTATCTTATTCACTGTTTCTTTCTAATAATGATGACCCCCAAAGTCACCCTTATGAAACTATTCAATCACCTTTTCAACTTCATTTTCCAGTAAGCAGTTAAGAAGAGTCTCAACTATGTGTTTCCAATACAAATTTACATTTAAAACACAGTACTTCACAGATTTCAGTTTAACAAACCTGGAATTTGTCTTTTTTATTTCAGGAGGAGCTCTATGATGTTGTAAGACAAAAATGACATCCCCATACCGATCTGAGATAGTGAATTTTTCTTCACATGGATTAGTTCTTCATCTTCAATCACATCTGAAATTTATGCTATAAATTCATATCTAGACATTCAAATTTTGATTTAGTCAGCAAATTTTCTAGTCCTTCTCCTCTCACAAATTTTGTAGGCCTGGTCTCCAAATCATATTCTAGAAAAGTGGTAATCCATTTACTCCTTTTACCATCTGGGTCAGCTTGGGTTAATATATCCTTCACCGCAATGTTAGGTACAAAAAAAACAATGTGTGAATGGATGACATAAATCTGAAATCTTTGAGTGCCTTCACCAAAGCATAAGCTTGTTTTTCCATAATGTTGTACTTTAATTCAGAACCTCCAAGTGTCCTACTGAAAAAAGAAATAACCTTTGCATTACCTTGTTGTTTTCTCTACAACAATACTCATGCAATTTTATGCTCAGAAGAAAAAGTGAAAACCATAAATTCTTTTGAAAAATCAGGATTTATGAGTACTGGAGCTTGATTAAGATCCTTCTTGATCTCTTCAAAAGAATGTTTTTCCTTTGTTGTCCATTTAATATCACAATCTTTCCTAAGCATCTTGGTTATGTGCTACACAATTTCTGCAAAGTTAGGAATAAACCTTCTAACAAAATTCACCTTACCCAAAAACGATTGGATTTCTTTTCTATTTCTGTGAAAATCTATCTTATGAATATAAGTAACCCTATTGGGATCAATATTAATTCCCTCCTTTGATATTATATGACCCAATAACTTTCCGGTCATCAAAGCAAAGACACTTTTAGTGGGGTTTAGAGAAATACCAAATTTTATGCATTTTTAAGAATCTTTTCCAAGTGCTTGAGATACTCTTCTTATTTCTTTGAGAACACAGTGATTTCATCCAAGTAAATAACCATGGATATGTCCTTTTGTTTTTCAAATTCATTTTCCATTTCCCTATGAAAGGTCGCTCCTAGATTCATGAGTCCAAAGGGAATCTTTGCATACATAAATGTTCCACAAGATGTTGTAAAAGTTGTCTTCTCATGGTCATTTGGATGTACCAATATATGATTATAGCTAGAGAAACCATCTAACATTGACATACTTTGTGATCCAACAATGTTTTGTAGTATGTGGTCCATCTTGGGAAGAGGATATTTATCCTTTAGTGATGGCTTGTTCAAAATTATGAAATCAATGCATATCCTAATCTCCCCATTTTTCTTTCTTACAGGTACCAAATTAGCCAACCAGTTGGAAAAACTCAATGGAAATATGATCTTTGCTTCAAAAAATGTCCTAATATCCTTTTCAATCAATGGTAGAAGTAATGGATTTATTATCCTCAGTTTTTGCTTGAAAGGCTTTTCATTTTCTTTGATGGGTATCGTATGTTGAATGATACTAGGATCGTATCTCTTCAAATCTGCATAATTCCATGCAAATACATCTACAACCCCTAAATTCCTTTCTTCATAGCCCCTAAATTTTTTAAAACTTCTAAACCAAAAACCAGAGCTTCAAATTCTTTCATGTTATTTGTGCAATAAAAATTTAGTTTGTAAGAGAAAAACTTACTCTCATCTCTTGGGATCATTATCCAAATGCATGCACCAGCTCCTTCTCTTCCAACATCACCAGCGAAGTTCATGTGCCACCAAACCTCTTTGTCAATCTCTTCAGTTTGTTGATATTTTTTGGCTTGCTGATTTTATGTTTCATTGGTGACTTCATTGAAAAGGATGGAGGATCCTAATTCACTTTCCACTGCATAAACTGGGAAATTTTGAGGTTTATCTTTGCTGCTGACAATATATGGCATCCTAGACTCTCTCTAGCTCACCAAAAATAGGGATAATGGAATAGGTCATGTCCATTTGCATGGTTTCTTTGATTTTGGCAACACATGATCTAGATAATAGCATGCTAAATTTTGGTGGAATATCCACTACAACTATTCCATCAACACAGTCTTAGCAGGTACTTGAGTTAAACCAACAACCACATCCTTGACTAGACCAATACATTGAACTCTTTTGGAATCAAATGAAAAGAAGTCTTTGTATGGTCTAGTTATGCCCAATCCCATTCTTTCCATGATGACCTTTGGCATTAAGTTGTGTGATGCCCCTGAATCTAACATAACATTATGTAATGTCATGTCATGAATGTTTAAACTCACATAAAATGGTAAAACCTCCTCATTTTTCTCATCTTCTACTCTTGGCCCTAGGAAAAGGGTGGGATTATCTTCTTGCAAATTCGAAATATTAGAGGGTCCAAATTGAGTATTAAGCATCTTCAAAACTTGAATTTCATATTCTGTGACCTTTATGATTTCACCAAAGGGAACAATAATCTTGATTTTTGAAATTTTCATTTTCTAGGTTGAAATCTAGTTGTATCTTTTCAATTTCTTTCACAAGAGGAGTGTCTTTCTTTTGTTCAGCAACCTTCTTAGGTTGATTTTTATTGGCTACTATAGGAACATTTCTATTCCTAAGATTATATTGTTTCTGCATATCGAAAATGGCATGTTGATAGCCTTTCAGGTAGTCATATTATTTCTCTTTTTCATGATTCATTGTGGCATTTCTAGATTCATCATGCTCCTCTTTTATTAAAAACATATTTGTTTTATCTTCATCCAAACAATGAATGTTATCCTCTTGAATTTATCGTTGTGTATCTTTTCATCCACCAAGTTATGTTGAAAAGGGGGCCTAACTTGTTGATTGGGCTTATTTCTATTATCTCTTTGTCTCTGCTGAATTTGAGGTCTTCTATAATGTAGATTTAGGATTTGTGTTTTTCGTTGTGCATTAGAAGGAGGATTGTTTCCAAGATCTAGTCTATCCATAAATATTTCCATGGTTTTAATCATGCTATCAAATTTCACATCTGAAGATGTAGAGGGTTTTTCTTCTTCTTTCACTCTTCCTTTTCCAAACTTAGACCTCTTTGTTGTAGCCATGTTAACCTCGACCTTCACGACATCATTTTCATATTAGCTAGAGAGGTAGATTCCCTTTCCCTCAACAAAATGGAAAATTAATAATCAAAGGCTTCAGTATAATGTAATTAGGTAGCCCCTGGGGGAGGTTTTATATGAGCAGGGATAGAATTATAAACATTATTGAACCTCTTTGAAAAATCTTGAACTCTCACATTACTTGATTTCTTCAAATTGTTATATTCAGTCAAATCTTGCACGAGATTTACCTTACTTCCCCATTTTCTTAGGAATCTTTCCTCCAATTGATCCAAATTTTGTAAACTTCTTGGGTTAAGGCTTTAAACCATTTTCTCACTTCACCAATAAAACTTTGCACAAACAACCTCATTTTGACATATTCATCAGCTACCTCCTCTAGGCCTATAAATTCATTAAATTGGTCAACATGTTGTTTTGTAGTGATTCCCTCCTCACCTCCAAAGGGCTTTATCCAGCTAGTAGAATATCTCTGTGGTAGGTCATGGAGTATATCCAACAAAACAAGAGGAGCATATCTAGTACAACATGCATGAGGATGTGGAGAAGGAGGAACTCTAGCCATAATGGAAATGACAGCACTAGCTGAAACTGTGGTGGAGGAAGTAGCTATCAAACAAGGAGGAATAGTAATGAAAGAGGATGAGATGTTAGGAAATTGAGTCACAGGAATTTTTAGCTCAGAAATAAAAGAACTCCACTCAAGTAAAGGGACATCAGCTCTCCTTTTCAACGAGAAATCAAAAGGATCAAGTTATTTAAGTTGTTCTAAGGACTCATGTTCTAATGATAATTCTGTTGTGAAAGTTTCCCAAAACCCTTCTCTATCTTCTTTTGAAATAACAGATGTAGTGTCAATTATGTTGAAAATTCAACACGAAATGTGTGTCTAATTTAATGTTCCCTTAATTAAATTGGAAAATAAAACATAATATTATCTCATAATCACTTGTAATAGTTAACTGAGTGTGATAAACTCAATTAGCTCATGGAATTCAAGTTGAGGGCGGTTTCTGAGGCATGCAGATTGATTCTATTAGTTATTGAGTCCAAGTTGCAGTTAGTGCATTAGTTTAATGCATCAGAAATCAGTTAACTCAATTAATTGAGTTAAAATCAGTTTAACTAATTGTAACTGATTATTGCACTAGTGAGAGGTCAAGTGAATTAAATCAGATTTAATTCACATGCAATGATCTATCATGTAACTGATGATTTACTATTAATAGTTGCATTCATGTCAATTCTGATGGAGACCCAGTTGAGACAGAGGTTAAAGGGATGTTAACTATCAGTTTTATTATTAGTAGGCTACCCGCATGTAGTAAAACACCAATAGGATTTCCCATCAACATTGTACAATTTTGGAAGGCTGAAATTCCTAAAGAATAGGGATTTCATTCCACATGAATTGCACAAGAAAGGCAGACTGAGCAAAGGCTGAAAATTAGCTAAGTGTTGGTCGATTTTGTCTGGATCAGTGTGTGACAGTTGTGAGAGTGCAACAGACTCTTGTCAGAAGAGTGCTTTGTAATTGTTTCATGATTCCTTGGTGAATATACAATAGAAGATAGAGGGACTTTGAGTAGAAATATTTCCCCGAGAAAATATATGTGTTGTGGTTTGATTTTCTTCTTTATTTACTTTTTGTGATTGGCGATCGTGTTTATTTTCTGCAATTAATTTGTAGAAGGATTCATTATCTTGCTTTATCATATCGCATGATCGGATTGAATCCATTGGTATACATATTGTTTTTATAATTTCTACATGGCATCAGAGTGTAGTAAATCACTATAGTGGAGAATAAATTGATTTTGTGCTGAATAACATTCGAATTTGTAGAAATATTCTTTCGTGCGACAAGCGGATCAAGATGGATTTCATTGGCTTGATATGTGAATATGCACTCGAGGGAATTTCTAATTATATTGCGTGGAAAGACAGGATGGAGGCAGTTCTGGAGGACAACGGGTTGAAAGAATTCATTGATAATGACATTCCCATACCTGCAACAGCAGATGCCCCTCTTCGTGATGCTTGGAAAAATAAGATTGCAAAGGTGAGGAGGATCTTACTAGAGGGAATACGAGACCACATTGTCTTGAGTCTCCATGGAAACGCGACTCCATATACAATGTGGAAGGATTTTACAAATATGTTTCAAAGTAGCAGTGACCATAAAAAATTAGCACTAAAGGACAAGTTCAGGAAAATCAAAATGGATAAAGGCAACACTATTCTGAAATATTTAACCAAGTTCTTCCAATGTCGAGATGTGATTGGGAGTGTCGGGATTACTGTAGCAGATGATGACTTGGTGAGCCTAGATCTTCTAGGCCTTCCCACGAGTTGGCATAGTTATCAGGACTCTCTAAATGGGAGGGATAAGCTACCAGACTAGAAGCAACTTTGGTCGGATTTGGTACAAGAATAATTAAGGTGGAATACCAGGGATGGATCCTCATCTAAGACAGATGATGAGGAAAATTGTGCCTTGGTTGGTAAGGCAAAGAAGGGGAAGGGAAATAAATCTTATTCCAAATCTGAGATCAACAAAGAAGGGAAGAAGCGTAACATGTCTAGAGTGAAATGTTTTCACTGTCACGAGCAAGTACATTATGCCACTAATTGTCAACAGAAGAAGAAGAACAAGAAGGCTTTAGGATCAACATCTGGTGAGGCTTTGGCCTTGAAATTTGAGTTGGACTTCTCTCTCATTGCATGCATGGTATCTAGTGTAATGGGATCATTGTGGTACTTGGATAGTGGTGCGTCTTTCCACATGACGGGAGACAAAGAACTTTTCAGTAGCTTGGAGGAGAAGGATCTCCAGATGCATATCGAAATGGGTGATGACATGAGGTATAGCGCTATCAGGATTGGTATAGTTAATTTCCAGAGACAATCAAGTAAACCCTTATTATTAAAATATTTCATGCATGTACCAAGCTTGAAAAATAATTTAGTTTTAGTTTCTATGTTGGAGGATAGAGGTTATGATGTGGTTTTCAGTGAAGGGAAAGCATTCCTTCATCACAAAGCCACAGGAAAAGCCAAGAAGATTGGGATTCGTGTGAAGAATCTTTACAAACTTGATGTAGATGGTTAGGAAACATTGATGGGAAAAGTAAAAAAAAGTGGTGAGCCGGGATGAGGGTGAGTTATGGCATAGGAGATTGGGCCATCTACACCACAGAGTTTTGAAGTTCATGCATCATATTTCTACGGGGCTTCCAAAGGGTACTCTTGCACAAATAGACACATGCAAGGGATGTACCATGGGGAAGTATGCAAAAGCCACTTTTCACGAGAAGGAGAAATGAGCAACAAAAATCGTTGAGAGAGTTCACTTAGACGTGTGTGGACCATTCTCTACAGCTTCGACAACAAAGCACAAGTATTATGTGATTTTTGTCGATGATTTTTCTAGAAAGTGTTGGATCTACTTCATGTAGAAGAAAAAACAGACGTTCTCAAATTTTTTTGAGTTCAAAGCACTGGTGGAGAAAGATACAGGGAAGCATGTGAAGGCTTTGAGGAGCGATGGTGGTGGTGAGTACATCTCCAATGAATTCAAGAACTTCTGTAGAAAATAAGGAATTCAAAGAGAGTTGATTACACCTCATAACCCACAACAAAATGGGGTTGCAAAAAGAAAGAATAGAACAATTTTGGGTGTGGGACGAGTGATTTTGCATGATCAGGACCTACCGTTGCATCTATGGGCAGAGGCATGCAACACATCGATAGTTGTGCAGAAAGATACTTCTCATCGGATACTTGGCATGAATACACCAGAGGAGGCTTTTTCTGGTAAGAAACCTGATGTTTCATATTTTAAAATTTTTGGCTCATCTATCTATTTCCGTGTCACCAAAGATTTCAGAAAGAAGCTAGAACCAACAACTGATATTGGGATATGTGTGGGGTACACTGATACTCCCCACAACTGTTGGGTATTTTTTCCAAAAAAAAATGACTTTTCTGAGATGGGATATAAAATTTGATGAGGAGAAAGCCATGTGATTGTCCCTTGAGAGGGAGCTTTATTTTCATGTAAATGAGGAACTCTTGGTACCAAAGGATTAACATCAAGATGTGGAGCAGCCACATGTGAAGGATCATGGAGTAGCATAAAACACTCATGTAGAGCCATCCACCAAACATGGTATAAGGCACACCATAGAAGCTGATAGATTGAGACTTGATGTGGTAGAACATGTAGGAGCACTTAATTCACTACAAAAATAGATATGGTATCTGTTAGCCCCCTATAAATTTTCGACAAGCAAATAAGGGGCTAAGATGTTTCTGAGCCTTCAAGGAATGCATTTCCCCGGAAAACACATCATCCTTGAAGCCTCCTTGTGCCTTATGTCCTCTAATAAATTCCCTTCTGCTGATTCCCATCATAAAGCCTCTCTGTTTGTGAAGAGATGCCCAAAGGCCCCCTTTTCCCTCTTATTTCATTCCCCTAAGCCTTTGTTTTCTATCCCCTTTGGCTCCCCTTCTTTTTCCCCACTTGCCTTTCATTTCCCCTCAAAATCCCCTTTAAATTCTTTTCCCCACCCTTTTCGTAGGCCATCTTCCCCTTTGTTCCCTATTACTTCCCTTCCTAACCTTCGTATCACTTTAAAGGACAAATACCCACTTTCCTATATTACTACGTACTCGACCCTCTTCCCCTCTTTTCCGACTTCCATCGCGTTATAAACCATTTCTTAATACAAAAAAATATGCGTTTATAGCCTTCCCCCTTGCATACCCCGTTTGTTTGTTATAAACTTTATTATAAATTTTATATAAAATTATATAACCGTCGCCTATCGCAAGTCGCATCACGCTCGTTCGCTTGTTCATCAGATCCATCGCAAATATTTGCGGAGGAGACTCCACGCCGATCGCATAATCGCACCGTCGCATTATCGCATTCTCACTTCGTCCGTTCGAGTGATCCATCGCAAATATTTGCGATGCAATCCGATCGCGTCGCAAATCCTCCACCGTTGATTCCCGTGCGAACCCAACCGTCATCGCATTCCCAACCGTTTCCCCTTCCTCGATCACAATCGCAAATTATAAGTATGTGTTCCCCCCTCGTCCATCGCGACTGCGATTCCCCGACTAAACCTTGGCCAACCGTTGGGTTTAAGATCCAACGGCTCGAAGCAAATTGCCACCCGCCTGCGGCTGGGTTCCTCCTCATCACATGTCACTGCCTTCCCTTCGCATTCCTTTGCATTTTGTCACCATTGTTTTGTGAAAGCCTCCATTCCATGGCCGCGCTATCATATTTTTCGCCCTCCGCTCCACCAGTCTTCCACTGCATTGATTGTCTACACACAGTCGGGAGTTTTTGCAAAGTACAAGAGTTGAAACGCCGCCATAACTGCACAGCATGGAGGCGACCGCAAGTTTCCCACTTTTCCACCGCCAGGCAAATAATTTAACCCAGGCAAATAATTTAATGAAGGAAGGTAGGTGTCCACACCGGCAAAATGTCTTCGTTCGAAGAAGGAAATTGCCCCTACCACTTGATTACATGCCGTGCTCCAGAGGAGATCTCCGCCGCATCAGTCTAAGGAGATCCGAGCATTTGTCGCTCGTTACCGCGGACCGGGCCCGTTTTTCATTACCATTTTGTTTATTCACTCAAAGGTACTACACCAGGATGCATCCAAACATACCCGAGATTAATGAAGCTTGACGAAGACCACTCTTTTCTAAAAAGAGTGCCAAAAATTAAGGCTCGGAGTTTAACACAGAATGGGCTTCGACCCTCTCTTTCTTTTCTGAATTTAATGTTATATTTACTGTTCTTCCTACTTCCTCTGCTCTTTTTCAACTATAAAAACTATGAGGAAGTTGTTGTAAAGGTTGTTGAGGAGTTATCATAGAAATGCAAGCAGTTCCTCCTGGGATAAGAACTCTGTGTATAATTGTAACATAGGCCGAGTGAGATGTATTCAGATTGAATGGCCAAGTTATTGGCTTTGTTGTACCTGAATGGTGTTAATATTCAATATGATGAGCACGTTTCTTTGGATCCTGATCTAAAGCTGCGGTGATGCTTTTCTATCTCTGTGTTTATTTCATTTCATTTTAGCTCTTCTGGCTTGCATCAGAAATTTGGCATAATATTCACCCATGTTAGGTGCCTTATGTTGCTTCTCTCCCAACCCTTTATGTTTTCTACTTATATGTGTATCTGAATATTGATTTCATTTGATTTAACCAGTGTAGTGGATGTTATTGCCTGCTCCCTGATGTATGGATTTATGGAATTTATGTTCAGATGTGCTTGTTAGGATTTAGTTGAATGCGTTGAGAACACTGGGAGGCTTAGAACTTTTCCTCTGCCTCACTAGGATCTTTCCATTCCAATTAAGCCTTTCCAAGTACCCTTGTGCTGCCCCTGATTGTGTCCAAGCAGTTCTGGAGTTAAATGACCTCTGACCTGATCTATAGACATAATCAGATGGTTCTCCTTCTTTTCCTTTCAGTCCTTGATGTCCCATACCACGTTATCACTTTAGGATCCAAGGCTTTAGATGACTAGCCCAACGGAAAGCTTGCATGTTGAATAGCAAGTAAATCCTTTCGACCTATCAGTCAATGGACTTGGTATCTCGGACTATTTCTCCTGTCATATCCTTGCTGTTGCAAACTTGTCTTATGACGAACCCTTCCTTCCTGATTCTCAACAACCAAACTCTAAATCAAACAAACAAACCCTGTGCCTAGAACTAGCCTAATATCTTAAACTTGAGCTTCAAAGCCATATGCCTTGACTATTATAGAGAGATCCCTCTCTGGACCTAGGAGGGCTAGATCCTAAGGTCCGAAAGTGGATCTATGTTGTCTCATATTTTGGTATTTCCAATCTTGCCAAAACCCTCTCTGGACCTAGGAGGGCTAGATCCTAAGGTCCAAAAGTGGTTCTATGTTGTCTCATCTTTTGGTATTTCCAATCTTGCCAAAACATGGGAACCCCAACAGTATCTAGAAATGTTTACTGGATACATGGCTCTTATGAGCAAGTGTATTGTGACAGAACCACCCTCTTTTGAGGAAGCAGTGCAACAACTAATTTGGGTTGGCACCATGGTTGAGGAGTATGACTCCATCTTCAAGAATAATGCATGGGAAGTTGTCCCAAGACCAGTTGGAAAATTAGTAGTTGGATCTATATGGATCTATAAGGTGAAGCAAGTAGTATATGGGAGTGTGGAGAAGTACAAGGCTAGATTTGTAGCCTGGGGATTCTCACAATTTGAGGGGATTGACTATGAGGAGACTTTTGCACCGATTGTGAGGTATGTTGGGCCAGAATTGTGAATTACGGATAAAACATGCTTCCCTAGATATATGACAATCTAGAACAATGGATTAAAGACTATACGACTACCTTTCCTAGCTCATATCAGACACACAGAAAGGATTAGAGGCTTACTTGTAATCTGGGCACTTCTAAATGGCTCCTTCTGTCGCTTCCGTTGTAGCTTCAAATTCAAGCAGTTTGTAGGAAAAATTATTCCTGCAAGAAAGAACACTAAAAAAATAGAAGATAGCAATAATACAGATGTCTATTCAAGTTAGTTAGCTAAATAAGTAAAGAATAAACAATATACATCAACTAAGATCTTGCAATATGGAAAATCAAAGCCAATACAGATGCATATAGGGAAACGTAAGTTGTATTCTTTATTGATGATAGAAGGAGAGGTTACAACCAAATGATTGATTTGAAGTGACCCTTACAGCAACGATATTCAGCCCCATCATAGTATAAATCTCTCCAGCAGCTGTTACACAAATCTAGCTCTCAATTGAAAATCCTCCAGCATTTCTCTACTCAAATTCTTCCTTCTCAAACACTCAGAACTGTGCTCAATTTATAGATGAACTGAAGGTTGTTTTGCAATCAATGACTTTCCAATAATAGGCAATACATGTTCCCAGTCATGTAGATTTCAAATGGACATTTGGATTCGAAGCTTGACACATATGAACTCTTCTAGAAGGCATTGGCCAAGTGGAGATTCCGAAACAATGATAATTTCGCTCCCAATGTGACCAACGCACCCATAGATGTTGGGAAGTGATTTTCAGAGCAGCCTTGCATGGGGCTACCTACATATGCAATGCACTTAGTCCCCTTATAGGTAGCATTGGTGAGCTCCCACATGCTATATAATAAACTTCAAACCTTGGAAACCTTTGCTTGATGAAAGTCATGCTTGATTTTTCTTGTTCTTGCCTTAGGGCATGTAGCAACTTGAAATGATAGGGAATGATAGACCCTTAGTCATTGGTCCTGGAGATGATGCCCAGTTAACCAAGTCATTGGGAATGATGCCCAAATTGACCTATAACAATTTCCCCCTAAAGCATGAGGTCAAAATAATAAAAATATTTGATTGAGATTCTTTACACTGTAATGGGCTGGAGATGAAGCAGAGTGGCCACTTGCATCAATATTAAAATACATTACATCATGATATATCCTCTTTGATCATAATTACCGAGGGTAGGCATTCCCATGTTCAGCACATAAACAATCTAATAACATGTACATAATTTAGAAAGTTGTCGACACTGGAATGTTTCCCAATCCAGACATGCCTACCGATATAGGCCCATGTTTAAATGGCAATCTGTATGTAAGGTCACCGTACATATGATGTGTACAAAAATCCTAAAATCACAGCCCTGATGGCTGAAACTAGATCCAGGTTCTTCTTATCTCATTCACTCGATCATTTAGGTACAAGTATAGCCATGCGAATATTTGATTTGTCGTCGAACATGGAAAGACATCGTTTGATTACCAGCCAATGATGTGAGATGTTAACAAATGCGAGAGAACCACCAATAATGAAAATGGCCCTCAAGGTATTGCAGTACATTTCATAAGGCGTGAATAGATGATTTGATGTCAAACGCTAAACAAAATCTTTCGGTCAAAGGTCCAGAAGCGAGAATCTTGTCGATGTTGTAACAAGCCTCATGGTACTGGAATCTGATGTTTCTAAGTGAAGTTCCTAGATATTGATTTGTTGTCGACAGAAAGTCACCTTATTGCAAAATGAGATTTACTTATTTCAGAGACAAGGGTATGACTTGATATAGCAATTTTCAAGGATGGCGGTCATGAGAATAAAGGTTGACGAGCATTTCAGAAGGATGAGTTTATTCACTAGATGACTTCTCTTGAACATATTGGTGACACTATAATGAGTTGGAAACATTGACCCAAAACTGAAGTGAAGGTATGATGAACGATAGGTGTGAATGAACTGTCAATATGATTACCCAACCCAAATAGTCACGGACATGGAGTGAAGGAAGTGTCATGTTCAAGAGCGACTTGCAACCATAAAGAAATTTTGCTCACTTTTCCCAAATTTTCCCTGGTCATTTGTAGACCAATACCTCTTTATTTTTTAACAATTTTGAGGAGGGTAACATTTGCTTGATCTATAATTCAACCCTTCGGGCGAATAAAGTATCACTATTTAATAATTTAACGAGTCTAGTGATGAATGAAACTCGATTCTTGCCATGATCGACAAGCCCGTCGTTATTTTATGTTTTAACAAGCTTAACGACAGTGATAGCCCGGTCCTTTTTCATATTTAGAGAGTTTGAAAAAGTCGACGAAAGAAAACTCCATAAGCATTTTTTCCTAAATTTGTCACTCAGATCCAAAAAAGTGTAAAATAATATCTAAGAGAACCTCTTTGGTCATGTTTAACCAAGGTATTCCTTTTTCGTAAATAATCTATCTCAGTCTGGAAAAGGGTTAAACTTATACTGAGTCACATATCAATTAATTTACTTTTACGAACTCAAAAAGACAAGTGCTCGGAAATATTTTCACATTATCAGAGTCTGAGAAGAGCTGAAAGAAGACTCCAAGGGTTCCTTTTTCATTGTTATCGAAGCTCCAAAAAGAGACAAAAGTGCGCTTCAAATCCTTTTTCGTTTTTAACAAAGCTCGAAAAATAAGGAGAAAAAGTATGCTTTGTGGTTAATTCATTCTTTGAAATAAATCTGCACGACTAATATGTTCATCAGTTGTATTTCCTGTTCAGAACAACATCAAATGGATTAAAAATACCTGTTTCATGATAAAACATAATAAAACTATAGTCATAGCAATAAATTTAACTTGCAAATAATTAAATGACTATTTAAAAGTAGTTTCACTATTCATTTTTACCATTCCATAGTTACCATTTGTGTTTTGGAGCTCTGAGCCTGATTTTGCCCCTGAACTTCAACTGCTGATTACGATCGTTTCTGTGGACAAATTTCGTCGTCGTTTGATCCAGGTTAGTGCCATGAACATCCTCCTCCCTTTGGTATTCATTTCATTTCCAATTTCTACAAATTTTTAGGGTTTTAAGGCCCCTAGGGTAAATTCTTCCAAAAATGAGGACAATGCACCCCTGAATGTCAAAACCTACATTGCATAGCAGGTACAATGAAGTGTACTTTCATGTGAAACACACTGTCTCTTTTTAGGGAGTGCGTTGGGCACAGTTTAAGTTTTTTATTTTCTTACTATGCCCAAAATTGACCTAGTTTTTTGCAATAAATGGAATCTAATGGATCTTATGGTTTTGTTTAGGTTTCCATTGCATTGTAATGACGATTACCTGGAGGGAAAGAGAACATGAAGAACGTGATATGATTGCCTTCAATGATCTGGGTACTGTAAGAGCCCTAAGAGATTGTGGATTGCTTAAGTACTTCAAATTGTCCAGGATGAGGCAACAAATAGAACTCTTGGAGTTCTTAGTTTGAGCATGGGATTCGGCGATAGAGGCATTTCATATTAAGAACCAAGTGGTTCCTATAATAGTTGAGGATGTGTATTTTCTCACAGGTTTGTCGAGGAGAGGTTTGCCCATTTCTCTCATAGGGTCTACCGTTGGAGGAGAGACAGTGAGGGATTATATTCTACAGTATTGCTATCCAGGGGCAGAACCTAGCAAATATGGAAAAATAAACATCTAGGATGGTAGAGATTTTCCCTTTGAGAACTAACCTTTCACAATCGCTAAACTTGTCAGCACCGTTACACTACATGTAGAAAACAGATCATATATGCAGTATGCGCTAGAGTGTATTGAGCCAACGGTCTTCAACTGGTCTGAAGTTGTTCTATCTCAGATAAAGGAACAACTGAACAAAGCAAAGGGAGGAAGGAAGAATAATTTTAGTTATGGTTCTATCCTTATATCCTTCGCCTTGGAATGTATTCCACTGATGCCACCACAACATGTGACACTGGATATAGCTAGTCCTAGATATCCTCAGATGCAGAGATGGGTAGAACTCATGGGTCGGCATGCTGGCCAATCGACTGTTGTGTTCCATACTGCATTCTTTTCCTGTTTCAAGCGAAATATTTTCGCCATCGATGAGTATGCATATGCAGGCGTCGATTTTCGAGGAGATCTAGATTTAGCACTACCAGAAGGCGCTCAGTGGGGTGCAATAAGTAAGAATGTTTTGACCATGTTTTTTTATTTTCCTAAGGTTTATACAATTTTTTTGTGTTTTTATTTCTTTCCAAGACTAAACTACATGTTTAATGTAATGCAGATGTTTGTCGTGTTCAACCAGTAGTGGAACCGGAGCGCGAAGCAGATACGCCAGCAAAGAGGGCTGTCGAGAGAGAAGTCCTTCGGGATCTTGATTTGGCTGAGACTCTAGCTGAGCTTCAGCAACACATAGAAGGCTTAACCTTTGGGATTCTATATTTTCGGATCGAAGAGCTTCCTATGCGACTGCAGTGACACACTATTGGGGTTCCTAATCGTTGGATTTGGTTACTTCGTAGGATAGCTAGATCTACAGCATGTTACCACGAGCACCACTAGTTTAATTATGACATTTTGCATACATTTTGATGTCAGTTGACCAATGTGTCTTGGGCACAAATTTTGTAAAAACCTATAACTATCTATCTGTATGATTTTAGAGTTTTTCCTATGTTTAATGTGCAATCCTATTCAATGATATGAATTTTTTCTTTACATATGTTGAAAATTTGTATCTAAAACTTGATTAGCTAATGAATCAGTCAATGTGTTCAAATTTCTAGAAATGTGTTGATATTGAATAAAATCGAAATGTCTTTCAAAAGTCAAACTCTTAGGAACAAACTAAGTGTTGGATTTCTAATAGTATAAACACTAGTAAGTTGTAATACCACAAGTTGTGAGTCTAACCTTATGACTATATGGTTAATACCAAATGAAACGGCATCAGAGAGAATTTCGATCAACGCGCTATACTCAGCGATATTTTTCGTCGATCTACCAATACAAATCCCTTGAAAACTCACTAACTCGTCATTCGGAGCGAAAATGGCCCACGCTGTAGAGGATAGATTCTGTGTACTACAACTAGCACCACCAGCATATCCAAAAAATGGTTCTAAAGATTCAAACATCTGCAATGAAATGTAAAGAAGATTACTAACGTCAAGAAAAATCTAAAAAAAATTACGATAGTGAATGCAAATCAACAGCATATATACAATATAATAATAAAAAATTACTACGCTCATGATTAAGCATAGTAATGTTTCAAATACAACCCATTTCTAAGTTGTGCCAATGGAATTCCATCGTAATCAACTAACTCATAGGCACCCTTAGCAAGAACACTTTTGACAATATAGGGGCCATGCCATAACGGATCAAATTTCCCTGTACCTATTACATCAACTTCTTGATCGTAGAGAAGGACCAAGTTGCCCTCTGAGAAAATGTGAGGCTGGACATTTTTGTCGTATTGTGCCTTTATACATCTCATATGCGCTTCGTTGGCCAATTGAGCTTCAAGACGCGTTTCATCAAGATGGATGAGGTTAAGGAGACGCACTTCCTCTTATGAGGTGTCAGGTAACAAGTATATTGCGAGTTTTAACAATGATATTTCACATTGGATTGGTAAGATAGCTTCCAGACCATACACCAATGGAAAGGGAGTAAATCCGGTTGCGTTTCTCACCGAGGTTCGATACGCCCATAAGGTAGAGTATAGGATCAAATTCCAGTTTCTTTTACGAACTCCTATTATTTGTTGAATCATTCATTTAAGAATTTTTTTAATCACCCCAACTTGTCCATTTGATTGTGGATAATAAGGAGTATAATTATCATGTGACAATCCTAACTTGGCAGTAAATTCAGACATCATGTGGTTGCGAAAATGCTTCCCATGATCTGTAAATATAGCATGTGGGACCCTAAACCATGCAATAATGTGGTTGAAGAAAAACAATGCATTTGTTTGTCTTGTGATGTTGAATGTAGGCATCGCTTCAGCCCATTTGGTAAAATAGTCGACTGCGACAATAATATAACCATGCCCCCTGGACGAAGGAGGGTTATAGGTCATGAAGTCAATACCCCATTTCTTAAATGGTCCAGTAGAGACAACAAGATGCATTGGCGCTGGTGGTTTTCAGATTTTACGATAAAAAATCTGGCATCCATGACAACTTCTGACCGTGAGGATGGAGTCTCGAAAAATAGTAGGCCAAAAGTAATTAGTGTAGAGTATCTTCTGCATGGTAGCATATCCAGATAAATTTCCACCACAAGCCCCAGCATGACAATCATTTAACACTTTTTCGGCCTCCTCATGAGTCAGGCACCTCCTTAAAATGGTATCGACACCACGACGATAAAGTGTATTTCTGACGATTAGATAATCTTTGGCTTGGTATCGAATACGTTGTTGTTCAGAGCGAGAGGTATTAGGTCGAAAAGTTTGGGTTTGGAGATAATTATGAAATCCCCATACCAAGGATCAGATGATCCGATCATAAACAGAGACTCGTCTAGAATTTATGGTTCCAACGTAGTTTCAATACTATCAGAGGGAAGGTCACAAAGAAGCTTAGCCAAAACTAAAGACTTCTTTGATTTGGATTTGATAAATTCCAAATAAAATTCCTGCAAAATGACAATCCATTTTGAATATTTTCCCCCCAGCAATTTACGTGATAAGATGTAAGTCATGGGGTTGCAATCTGAAACTATTGTTGTTTTTCGAAGAAGGATATAATGGCAAAATATTTGTACAACTTAAACAACTACCAAGGCAAGATTTTCTACGTATGAGTATTTAACTTCCGTATCATTGAGATTACGACTCAAATAATAGATCAAATGTTCAATTCCGTCTTCTACTTGGACCAATACCATAGCAATGGTCGTTTCGGCTGCGGCGATATATAGGAAATAATTGTTTTGATAATTAGGAGGATACATTAATGATGCTCATACAAGAGTGTCCTTGAAAACATCAAAAGAAGCTTGCACAACTTGGTCCCAATGGAAGGGAACCCCCTTTTTCAATAGTCGAGTAAATCCTTTAGCCATTTCGGCATAATTTGGAATGAACCTTCTTAGGAAGTTAGCCTTTCCTTGAAGTTTCTATATCTGAAGTAAGTTTTACGCCGCACGAAAATCAAGAATGGCTTAAACCTTCAAAGGGTCGATTCGAATCCCCTCTTTTGAGACTACGAATCCAAGAAAACGACCAGAACCAACAAAAAATACACATTTCTGTGGATTGAGGCGTATTTTGTAGTGTCAGCAACATAAGAAAATGGCTCTCAAATGTATCGGGTGATCAGTCCAATTTTGGGAATGCGCTGGTAAATCATCCAAGTAAGGTTGAGCAATGTGCTTGATGTCATTGAAAGCATAATCCATTGCTCTCTGAAAAGTTTCCCCAGCCTTCTTTAAAACAAACAGAAGTTTCCTATATGCGGATGTGCCCCAGGGACAGATGAATGCTGTCTTATGTTGATCATCTGGGTGGATATTGTTAGATTTCACATCCAACACAATCGTCAATAATCTGGTCGATAAAGGGAGTAGGATAGTTATCTTTTGGACAAGCATGATTAACATCCCGATAATCGACGCACACTCTAATGGTCCCTTATTTTTTCATGACAGGAACGATATTGGAAACCCACTCAGTTAGCGCAACAGGGTAAATGAAACCAGCATGCAAAAGTTTTTCAACTTCTTCTTTGATGGCAGCGTCTTTCTTCGGATGTACAGGATGAAGCTGTTGACACACTGGTTTGACATCGAGATACATATTAATAGTGTGTTCAACTATACTAGTATCTATGCCTGGAATTTCCTCATAAGACTGAGCAAATACGTCATGAAATACGAAAAAGAGAGCGATATGATTCAAGTTCAGATGGAGAACAAGATATACCGACATGAATATTCTCTACAACGCCAGGTTTGGTCGAAATATTGATAGAAATTGTTTCTTTGAAATTTGAATTATTATGCTCGGAATCGATTGCATTAATGGGAAAATAATTGGAAAAGAAATTTTAAGGTATGCTCTCAGGGATTTCTTCAATCACAATTAAACCAGGTGGAAGTATTTCACTATCAGGCCCAAAGCATATTTCAGGTGGTTGACTGTGTGATATGGGAGATTCAATAGCTACAAAACTTTGTGGGATGACCAAAGTAGGAACAACTTCCAGTTGTTCGACTTCAAGATTCAGATGTTCTGGCAAAGAAGAGACAAAATTTGGATCAATTTGTGGTTGAAAAACGTCCGGTCCAGGAGGTGTGGTCTCACTGATTGGATGGATCATGAATGCAGCATGACTCACAATGTTGAATATGGCAACAAAAAAAATGAATGAGGCATCCCGAAACATCATTCCCGATCCTAGTTGGAAAGTGATCACCTAAACTAGGTGGGGCCCACATAGGTGATTTTTGTCGCAAGGTCTATTTTTAGACTATGTCTATTTTTAGACATGTTGATCATATTCTATGAGTTGCAGGATGCTATTTGTGGATGGTTGGTCAAGTTGGAAAAATAGATGGACTTCTATTTTTAGACATATTGGGCAGAATCTATTTTTATATTTCCAGTCTAAAAATAGATACGTCGAATATTATTAGCTCTTAATAATATTTGGACTCTAGACATTATCTTATTCCTCAAAGCACTTCAGCTATGCATAGATGTGAAGTATAGGAGCTGACCGAAGGAATTACGCTATTCCTGAGGGTTTACTGGAGCTACTGCATGTAGGAATTTAGTTAGAACTCATGTGACATAGTTTGGTGGAGTTATAGAAGTAGTTGGTGGAGTTGTGTTCAGTTTAACTCAGTTAGACTCAGTTAAGCTAGTTGTATCTAGTCTCACTGATTGATACACTAGTGAGAGTGGTGTGAATTAATTAATAATTAATTCACTAAATAATAACTCATTAATCAACTGAAGAATACATCAGTTAACTACAGTGCATGAACAGTTCAATGGAGACTAGTGGAGAGGTAGGTGAAAGAGCAAGTGTGACTATCAGTTGTGACTATAGTGTTGCATTGTTTGCACCACAAATTTAGTGGATATACCTTTAAGGATTGCGTGAGAAAGGCTAGAGAAATTTTGAGTTCATCCAGAGCCATTCTTCAGCAGGGATTGCGCAGTAGAGGCAAGCTAAAGGCTGGCAAATATCGGTGCATGGATTTGCAAGATCAGGGCCTGATTAGTGTGTAGTGATTGGATTGTACTAAGAGCTTGTGATAAGCTTTGTATGAGGATTGTTACATGATCTCTATGACATATATTATATACAGATAGTTTGGGTTTTTAGCTTCAGGCTTTATCGTTAAACAGTTGTGTTAATGTGTGTGAATTTTTATGGTTTCATGTGTGCATTGCAACTGATTTAATTTTCGCATGTGATGATCAAAGGTGGAATAGATTCTGTATTGTGCATGAAGTTAAAATAGTGTGGTATCAAAGAATTCGACATATTCATGCATAGTGCATAATTTCTACATGGTATCGGAGCGATATTTATCATTGGGGGAGATTGCAATTATTGAAGCGGTTGAGTTTTGTGCTGGTGGAATTCGAATTGCTGCAGTGTTTTTTCTTGGTGTCGAAGTTGAGCATTCATTGAAATGTCTTTCAATGGATTGCAATTGGAGAATTCCCTTGATGGGAGCTCAAATTAGATTGCATGGAAGGACAAGATGGAGGCGATGATGGAGGATAATGGGTTGAAGGAGTTCATAGATGTTGATATTCCTAAACCAGGTTTTAGCGATGCAGCCACACTTGATGCATGGCAAAAGAAGGTAGCAAGGTGTCAAAGGATTCTGTTGGAAGGTGTGAAGGATCACATTGTGTCCAGCCTTCATGGTAAAGCCACTCCATTCTTGATGTGGAAGGATTTGACAAAAATTTTCCAAAGCCGAAGTGACCAGAGGAAGTTGGCACTTAAAGACAAGCTCAGGAAAATAAAAATGGAGAAGAATGACACTATTCTGGTATACTTGACAATTTTTTTCCACTGCAGGGATGAGATTGGGAGTGTAGGATTTAGTGTGGATGAAGAAGACTTGGTGAGCTTGGCTCTCCTTGGGCTTCCGAAAAGTTGGCATAGCTACGAGGACACTGTCAATGATCAGGAGAAACTGCTAGGATAGGAGCGAATTTGGTCGGATCTTGTGTAGGAGTAGATAAGGCGGAGTACCAGTGATGGCTCTTCAAGAAAGAATGATGATGAAGAGGATTGCACTTTGGCTACCAAATAAAGGAAAGGATAGGGGAAGAAAAATCTTTCTCAATCCTGTGCGAATGGAAAAAAGCATGACATGTCCAAAGTGAAGTGTTTTCACTGTCACGAACATGGGCATTTCGCCACACATTGTCCACAGAAGAATAAGAACAAGCAGACTGCTGGAGCTACAACTAGTGAGGCTCTTGCCTCACAATTTGAGCTGGACTTCTCATTGATCGCATGCATGGTGTCTAGTGCATTGGGATCAGGGTTGTACTTTGATAGTGGTGCTTCCTTTCACATGACGGGAGATGTGAATCTTTTCAGTGACTTGGTGGAGAAAGATCTTCAGTTGCATGTTGAGTTGGGCGACAATGGACGATACAATGCGACCGGAATTGGTACCATTACCTTTCAGAGGGAGTCAGGTAAACTCATTATTTTACAAGATGTAGTGCATGTTCTAGGTTTAAAGAAGAATTTAATCTCAGTCACAATGTTAGAGGATAAAGGGTATGATGTTGTCTTCAGTGAAGGAAAAGTTTCCTTCAGTACAAAGAAACAGGACAAGTCAAGAAGGTTGGGATTCGAGCCAAGAATCTCTACAGACTTGAAGTAGATGGGATTTCTATGGAGCTTCCTACTGTTGGGAAGTGCAATAAAGCCATGCAATTGAAGCTTGAGAGGGAGCAGGATTTGCATGTAGGTAAGAGTGAACCTCGGGATGTGGAGCAGCCACAAGATGAGGATCATGGAGTGGGAACAACCACTCATGTAGAGAAATATTGTGCCAGATGGGCAGAGGGAGTGCATGCAGCTATACCACTAGGTGAGAGGTGGGGCGACATGCATGAGTAATCCCAAGAGGAGGTTTCTGGGCAAGATTCATTGAGATGGTGTGGATCTCACGAATTGAACCTGGCTATGAGGTGCCCATAGAGTAGTAGTAGCATGATCAGTTGGATTGATGTAGGCAGATCAAAGTGATAGTGTCGGATACTGGAGCGCGGTTCAGAGTTGACAGCAAGTGCAGAGTGCATGGGTGCAGAGTTCAACAACGCAGTGGTTCCTGAAGACATGTGCAGTTGGTACCAGCAGAAGTCGAAGACTTTGATGATATATGCATTAGATTGATTGAATTGTTTGGAGCCTATTCAGTTTCGGAAGAGTTGCAAAGCAGATGCGTGGAGTTGCATGGCGCTTGCAAAGGTTGCAAGGCGAATGCATGGAGTTGCATGTCGCATGCAAAGACAGTCCTTTCTTGTTGAGAGGGAGTGTTGAAGATTGCAACAAGAAATATTGAAGGAGGCATCCTAAACATCATCCTGAAACATCATTCCCGGTCCTAGTTGGAAAATAGTGATCACCTAAACTGTGTGGGGGCCACACAGGGTTATTTTTGGCGCAAAGTTCATTTTTAGACTATGTCTATTTTTAGACATGTCGATCATATTCTATGAGTTGCAGGATGCTATTTAGGGATGGTTGGTCGGTTGGAAAACCTTCTGGACTTCTATTTTTAGACATATTGGGCGAAATCTATTTTTAGATTGCCAGTCTAAAAATAGATATGTCGAATATTATTAGCTCTTAATAATATTTGGACTCTAAACATTATCTTATTCTCTTGAAGCACTTCAGTTAAGTGCACAAATTTGGCACAGGAACTGACAGAAGGAATTACGCTATTCCTGAGGGCTTACTGGAGCTAATGCATGGAGGACTTCAGTTAGAACTCATGTGATAGAGTTTGGTGGAGTTGTAGAAGTAGTTGGTGAAGTTGTGTTCAGTTTAACTCAGTTAGACACAGTTGAGCTAGTTGTATCTAGTCTAACTAATTGATACACTAGTGAGAGTGGTGTGAATTAATTATTAATTAATTCACTAAATATTAACTCATTAATCAAATGAAGAATACATCAGTTAACTACAGTGCATGGATAGTTTTAGTGGAGACCAGTGGAGAGTTAAGTGAAAGAGCAATTGTGACTATCAGTTGTGACTATAGTGTTGCATTGTTTGCACCAAAAATTTAGTGGAGATTCCTATGAAGATTGTGTGAGCAAGGCTGGGGAAATTCGAGTTCATTCAGAGCTATTCTTTAGCAGGGATTGCACAGTAGAGGCAGGCTAGAGGCTAGCAAAGATCGGTGCATGGATTTGCAAGATCGGGCTTGATTAGTGTGTAGCGATTGGATTGTATTGAGAGCTTGTGATAAGATTTGTATGAGGATTGTTACATGATCTCTATGACATATATTATATACAGATAGTTGGGGTTTTTAGCTTCATGCTTTCTCATTAAAACAACTGTGCTAATGTGTGTGAATTTTTATGGTTTCAATGTGTGCATGCAATTGATTTAATTTCCACATGTGATGATCAATGGTGGAATAGATTATGTATTGTGCATGAAGTTAAAATAGTGTGTGATCAGGAGAATCTTGGACATATGCATGCATAGTGCATATAATTTCTACACACGGATAGCTGTGAAGACTCTGTTTCAACAACAATAGACGAACCGGGATGTAGAAACAACTTTAGCTAACTCTTGTTTATGGGAAAATGATGTTTCACCAGAGGTACAAATTGTACTTGATTTGGCAGATCGAGATTCACCTTCACCTACTAGAAGTAACTTCTAGTGGTAAAGGTGGTTTTAAAGCTAATCTACACGAACGACAGGGGAAAGGATTTTGTTCTTCCATGATTATTGATTAATTTTAACCAAAAACAAATAAACAAAATAAAAGGGTAATGCTAGGCAAAAGGTTTTATTAAGAAATTGTGAACTGCGGAATACCTCCTACCAAACCAAGAAGTACAGACAGGAAATCTCCCCGAATGTTGTGTTCAGTGTATCACAATTTACAAGGCATCCGACTCAGTTCACTATGGATGGATAGCACCTAAAATTTGTCCTCCCAAATATACCCGAAGGTATGTGGAGGCCCAAGTCCGTATTAGTGTTGTCTGATGTGAAACCACACAATGAGAGCACCCCTTTATACTTATTGTACTGTAACACCGCTCGATATACCCAAAAGTACGTGGACGAGCTACAATATACTTACGTACGTGGAGTGAGGTATCACACTCAGAATGTATCGTAGACAAATTAACGATAGCTGCTATGTTTTACAATGCCGGAACACGTCTCTAGCCTAGACCTTATAAATTTTATCGTTATGGTTCCAATGCTTTGTTAGGTAAATTGATATTAATTTTATGTTGACCTTGCTTACAATTTTCCTTTCAAAGGTTCACCACGATGATGTGTTGGAAAATTCCTAGAATGCAACTAAAAATGATAAGCAATCTTTCACTTTCAGTTTCTTCAATGAAAAACCTAGCTACTAAAGGAAGAGAGCAAATAATTTGTGAGTAAACAAATCAATGAGCAAAACAAATCAATGATCACAAACTAAATGCAGATTTCCTAATATTCCTTTTTGCAAAACACACAAAAATCCTACATGCCAATGCAAGTTTTTCTTTTTAGTTTCCTTAATGTTATGAATGCAGAAAAGAAACTAGATGCACTAAATCAACAATTCAAATGCCTTTTACTTTCGAGAAATGAAGAATACAAACAACAATTTCTCTTTTGAAGGAAAAATGAGGATTTCAACAACAATTTCTCCTATCAAGGAAATGAAGATTTTACGACAATTTCCTATTTTGAAAGCAAATGATTCTTAATGCAACCATAAAAAATACTTTGAAATCAACTTGTAAATGATAAATAAAAAATGTTTTAAACAAACATTGAACAAATTTTCAGTCAAAGGAGGAATAAGTATATAGAGTTACTGGTCAATATGAGCATCAAACTTTTCAAAACACAGCAAAAAACAAACTGAAGCAAATTGCAAAGGAAAATTTAAAAGAATCTGGGTGGTTTCAGGAGTCAATGCAGTCTCAAAGGGGAGACAATACTCTGCAACGCAGGCCTGAAAGGGAGACAGTGCTATGCAAAGCATTGTGTCCTATCTAAGGTTGCGCAGTGTATAAGGAAAAACACTACTGCTTAACTCACTATATTTGCAAATTTGACTTTGAAAAAGTTTAACCTTTGTGTGTAATAACTACTAGGTGGATAAAAAAATAAAATCAGAGGCTAAGTCACCTAGATCTAAGAGAAATTATCCCTAGTGGAGTCACCAATTTTTTGGGCCAGAATTGTGAATTACAGATAAAACACGCTTCCCTAGACAGATGACAATCTAGAACAACAGATTAAAGACTATATGACTACCTTTCCTAACTCAGAGCAGACACAAAGAAAGGATTAGAGGCTTAATTGTAATCTAGATGCTTCTAAATGGCTCCTTCTGTGGCTTCCGTTGTAGATTCAAATTCAAACGGTTTGTAGGCAAAATGCTTCCTGCAAGAAAGAACACTAAAGCAACAGAAGGTAGCAATAATATAGATGTCTATTCAAGTTATTTAGCTAAATAAGTAAAGCATAAACAATATACATCAACTAAGATCTTGCAATATGGAAAATCAAAGCCAATGCAGATGCATATAGGGAAAAGTAAGATGTATTCTTTATTGATGATAAAAGGAGAGGTTACAACCAAATGACTGATTTGAAGTGACCCTTCCAGCAACGATCCTCAGCCCCATCATAGTATAAATCTCTCCAACAACTGTTACACAAATCTAGCTCTCAATTGAAAATCCTCCAGCATTTCTCTACTCAAATTCTTCTTTCTCAAACACTCAGGTCTGTGCTCAATTTATAGATGAACTAAAGGTTGTTTTGCAATCAATGACTTTCCAATAATAGGAAAGACATGTTCCCAGTCATGTAGATGTCAAATGGACACTTGGATTCAAAGCTTGACACATGTGAACTCTTCTAGAAGGCACTGGCCAAGTGGAGATTCTGGAACAATGAGAATTTCGCTCCCAATGTGACCAACGCACCCATAGATGTCGGGAAGTGCTTTGCAGAGCAGCCTTTCATGGGGCTACCTCCATATGAAATGCACTTAGTCCCCTTAGAGGCAGCTTTGGTGAGCTCGCACATGCTATATAATAAACTTCAAACCTTGGAAATCTTTTCTTGATGAAAGTCATGCTTGATTTGTCTTGTTCTTGCCTTAGGGCATGTAGCAACTTGAAATGATAGGTAATGATAGAACCTTAGTCATTGGTCCTGAAGATGATGCCCAGTTAACCAGGAAATTGGGAATGATGCCTAAATTGACCTATAACAAGGTACTCATCGATTAGATCTATCCTTGCACTCTCAGCACATATGGGGTGGCATATACATAAGATGGATGTGAAAATTGTGTTTCTCAATGGAGTTATTGAGGGATAAGTGTACAAAGAGTAGCCATAATGTTTTGAGACCTTTGATAGTGAGTCGTATGTGTGTAGACTCAAGAGAGAATTGTATGGGCTAAAGCAAGCACCTCATGCTTGGTACACCATGATTGACAGCTATTTCACTGGGTTAGGCTTCACGAAGAGTGAAGCAGATGTGAACCTATACCAAATTTTGGTTGATGGCAAGCTTTTGATTATTGTACTTTATGTTGATGATCTCATTTTGACAGGTGATGAGAAACTCATAACTTCTTGCAAAGAGGATCTTACAAGAGAGTTTGAGATGAAGGACATGGGACTCCTTCACTATTTCCTTGGTTTGGAGATATGGCACCGGGATGGGGAGCTATTTGTTTCTCAAGGAAAGTATGCCAAAGAGACTCTGAGAAATTTCCACATGGAGATCTGTAAACCCATGGAGACTCCTCTTGTAGAAAATTGGAGGAAGGAGGATGCTACTTCAAGTGAGCTAGTGGATGTTATTGTTTACAGGTAACTTGTGGGTTCACTCATGTACTTGGAGAACACCAGACCAGACATTTGCTACGCAGTTAACCAGCTGAGTCAAGCTATGGGTAAGCTGACCAAGATCTTTTGGAAGGCGGGGAAGCATGTCTTGAGGTATCTCAAGGGCACTATAAAGTATGGATTGTGGTACATACGGACAGAGGGAGTGAAGCTTCAAGGCTTCACCAATGCAGATTGGGCAGGTAGTCCATAAGACAAAAAGAGCTCATCGGGAGAGATCTTCAACATAGGATCGACAATAGTTTCTTGGTACAGTAGGAAGCAAAGATCTCTGGCACTCAGTTCAGCTAAGGCAGATTACATGGCTGCCAATCAGGCTGCATGTGAGACCATCTGGATGAGGAATATTTTTTTTGGTTTGTTTGGTCATCAGATGGATCCGATGGTGATACATTATGAAATGGAGTTGCATAAAACTCTCATTTAATACGGTATTCCATGATAGATCCAAGCATATAAAAATCTTGTACCACCATCTCGGAGATTGTTTTCAGATACACATTATGTTACTTCAGTACATTCCCATGGAGGATAGAGATGCAAATATTCTGAAGAAGGCGCTCACCAAGAGAAAATTCGAATACCATAGAGGTAGGATCAGGGTAGCTGATAATCCCTTTCTTGTTGAGAGGGAGTGTTTAAAACTCATCAAGAAATGTGTGTCTAATTTAATTTTCCCTTAATTAAATTGGACAATAAAATGTAATCATATCTCATAATCACTTGTAATAGTTAACTGAGTGTGATAAACTCAGTTAACTCATGGAATTCGAGTTGAGGGTGGTTGGTGAGGCATGCAGAGTGATTCTATTAGTTATTGAGTCCAAGTTGCAGTTAGTGCATTATTTTAATGCATGAGAAATCAGTTAACTGAATTAATTGAGTTAAAATCAGTTTAACTAGTTATAACTGATTGTTGCACTAGTGAGAGTTCAAGTGAATTAAATCATATTTAATTCACATGTAGTGATATGTCATGTAACTGATGCATGTCAGTTCTTATGGAGAGCTAGTTGAGACAAAGGTTAAAGGGATTTTAACTATAAGTTGTATTATTAGTAGGTTTCTCGCATGCAATAAAACACCCATAGTATTTCCCATGAGCATTATGCAATTTTGGAAGGTTTAAATTCCTAAAGAATAGGGATTTCATTCCACATGAATTGTGTAAGCAAGGAGGGTTGAGAAGAGGCTGAAAATTGGCTAAGTGTTGGTCGATTTTGTCCGAATTAGTGTGATACAATTGTGAGAGTGAAACAGACTCTTGTGAGAAGAGTGAATTGTAATTGTTTCATGATTCCTTGGTGAATATACAATAGAAGATAGAGGGGTTTTGAGCAACAAGCTTTCCCCGGGAAAATATTTGTGTTGTGGTTTGATTTTCTTCTTTCTTTACTTGTTGTGTTTGGAAATCGTGTTTATTTTCCATAATTAATTTGTAGAAGGATTCAATATCTTGCTTTAGCATATCACATGATTGAATTAAATCCATTGGTATACATATTGTTTGTATTTTCTGCAAATTCCTAACCTTTGCCGATCTAAGTAATTTTTGTTAATTCATTTTATGATTTAGACCTAAAAAGAGTTTTTTCAAAATTTACATCAATATTTATGTCTTTAATATTTTGAACACCTCCATAAGGTAAAGATGAAGCCCTTACAAGATATGGAACACCAGAATTTGGTGAGCGACCAACACCTCTAAGAATTTTCTCTGGATCATCAAATATCTCTGGTTTTTCAGGGTCTGGATTTCTCCTCGTATGTATCTTCTTGGAAGTCACCTTTAAGCTGAATATGCCAGTGGAGTCACAAAGGTAGAAGTACAACCTTCGAATTTTCTGATCTCCTGCTACTTTCAAGAGCTAAGTTCCTTTGACAAGAATCACCTAAGATGATATGAATTTCAGAATCCTAGCAGACGCACCAAAATGTCATCACTAGGCTGGAACAATTTAGGTTGTAAGAACTATCAACCTAGCATAATTATTCCAAACCAAATTTTAACTGGAAGTTAGCCCTTCTAGCTAGAGAGGGTTCTCTCAAGGAAAACAATGGAATATTAAAGATAAAATTCAAATTGGAGATGGCTAAGTCTATTTGTACTTCATGTTATTTTTTTTAGGTGGAAGAGTGTAGTGAAAACTACCATTGGGCATGGAGTCAGCTAAGGAAATTCAAATACACATAAACTATATTCATGGAAGCTGAGGAAAGTTGGCTTAAACATAAATTAACTCTTACAACAAAAACACAACAAATGAAGGAAGTTGGAGAATTTAATCATGAATTCCAAGTAATCACATTGCCATGAAGCTGATAACTATATACAAAATAAGGAAAAAACACATAATCCAAGTAGAATATCAGGTTGTAAAACAGTCTGCTGCAAAATGTATATTAGCTCAAAAAGAAAATTTACATAAGTAGCTCTCTCATAACATTCATCGACCCCTTCAAAGTGAAAAATTCCCTCCTATATAGAGTAATGCCTGTTTTACAATAGTCTGCCACCTGGGCTAGACTCGATGCTTTAGCTAAGAGACTTAGTTCAAATTGAATTACAAAACATAAAGACTTTTTAGGGATATTTTCTGTTTTGTAGAGTTTGTATACAAAAAGGAGTCCATCACCACTTGAAAGATTTAACAAAATTTTCTAAGATCCTCATCGAACATAACAATCTGCTGAGATGTTTGTTTACTGATGAAACTGGAATATGAACTAGCATGGTGATATTTCATGATAAGTTGGCATGGTGAGGTGGTTTCCACGTGGAGGTTGATCTTTTGAGTTGTCCCCTTAAAAAATAGGAGTTGATAGGTTGTTGATGTGAACATTTTTTACCTATGTTTTATCCATTGATTTATTGTTTGACTCCCAAAAATTCATCAAAACTTCACTGCACTGGAAAAAACTGAGTATAGGCAGTTTGGTAGAAAACTTTAGTAGAAAATGCCAAAAAAACTCTCCTACAAGTTATCCGATTCTGTTGACTATTCTAGGGTATTCTTTGAGGTTTATTAGCTAAACACATCCTTAGAACACTTCCCTTTCTAATATTTAAACTTTTCTTTCTATCCATTGAAAGCTACAACAAATTCGTAGAAAATGTTCGCCTTTAATATGGAGAGTTGGTACGAAATTGCCTAGTTTTCTAAGATTTTTCCCTTTCAAAAATTTTAACCTTCAAAACACTTATTATAGACTATACAAGCCTGTATATAACTTACAATATTAATTTTCCATAGCATAAGAAAACTTTATGATAATTACCATGTTCATGGACTTCAATCAACTTCAACAATGATTTTAATATTTCTTTTTGCAAGCTCCACCTTAATCATTTCAATTTGATTCTCTAAGTAACTGACTTGTTCCTGTAACCATATGTTCCTATTGCACAGATGTTTCATCATCCTAATATGCAACCTTGTTATAGAATTCAAGTTTCTTTGATATGTCTTCTTTCAATTCTTCAAAAATCATTTTTGATTCTATTACCTCATTCCTAGCATATCTCAGTTGTTCTTGCAGCATCTCCACTTCACTTTTCTCTTATGCAATCCCCTTACCTTTCCCTTTTTTCATTGGTTCTACCTTTGTTGGAGGCACCTCTTCTTCTAAGGGCAGCTCAAGCATCTTTTATTTTAGATGTTATGATCTTGTGATAGGTTTTTTGGGCTTAAAAATAAAACCTGAATCTTCTTGAGTAAAATCTAGTTTCTTGGCTATTTTTCTCTTCTTTTTTATTTTTGTCTCTTTGATCCCTATAGGCTACATAATCGGGCTTTCTTCAACGTCAATATCCTCCAAGATATCTAAAAATTTACCCTTCCCTTTTCTTTGGCTTCTAGTCATCGTTCTTGTATAAGTTTTTATCTTGGTGCTTTTAGAAATCTGTTCTGCTACAACATGATCTTCTACATGTTCAACTTCAAGTTCCATTTCTAGGTCTACTATATGCTCTATGTTTGGTTCAGGCTTAGCTACAATCTCTACCTCATAATTTTTCTCCTCCCCTTGGGTTATAGGTTGGGACTTTGGAGTTCTCCTAGGCGTGGCAACATCCACTTCATAGCCACTTAAAAATGAAACTGCAGGCCAATCTCTCTTCAGTCTATTCAACTCTTCAACCACCAAAAACTTAATAAGACCATGATGAAAAATGAAGTGTTACTAGCATCAGGCTTGGTCTAAATCTTGTCAGTCATCTTTCCCAGGCTTCTAAACAAATGAAAAGGAATATCTAATGGTTGTTTACCTGTGAAGTGCAACAAAAATTTGAAATGGTATTAATAGACCATGTGGAATCTACCCTCACAAGTGAAGTATTTCTGGATTAACATCAAGAACTTAAAAAAATAGTCTTTAAGGCAAGTTTTGGGAATGCTTGTAGCCATATCAATGCCTTTGTGCTCTTCCTTCAAGAACTCATCACAATTCTGCAACTTAAAATTCTGCACCTTGAACCACAATTCTCTTGACCTGGGGATTTATGTAGCTTGGGAAATTGTGTCAGGGGATAGTGAAAAATTTACATACCCACTTTATACCCTGTCCCTATAAAGTTTACGGAAAAATATTTAGCAATTTTCCCATGAAATCCTTGTAGCTTCTAACAAAACCGAATACATCCCACGCTGGAAAACGCTTGGGTAATTGTAGGGTCTTCTTCAAGAAATTTCATATCCATGGGCTCGTACCTCACTACTAACCCTCCTTTATACTGCTTCCTTCTAGCTTCCATGGCTTCAACATGTAGTGAGCATCTTCCTGACACCTGAAAATATCTTAAGAACAGTTATACTAGCTATGACATTGGTAGAACTTTTCCTAAAGATAATTAACCAACCCACAAGACAATAGGGCCCAAAAATATAGACAGCAAGAGCAGCTCGTAAGGAAATGGGACTGAGCTTGTGACAGCAAAGCTATTTAAAAGTGGAAAGAAAACAGAATGAATATGCAACCACATGTTTTGGGAATGGTAGATAAGGACAAAAGATGTAATCATGACTCAAAAACCTCTGACCATAAACGTTTTGAAATTTTCGTATCGCTTCCCTACCGTTAATAGGAAAACAGACTTTTGTAGCGGAAACAACGCTGGGGAAGGTGAATTTGCTATGGAAGTGTTAGGAACTTTCGTAGCAAATCCTAAAAATTTTAAACTAGAGTTGTTGTGAAAGTTGGAAAAATTGTCCAATGACTAGATAAGCTTGAGGTACATGAATTTTTTTATTTTCGCATTTATGATGACCCCTACTAAATTCATAATGACCCTAGAAAATGACTTAAAAACCAAAATGACCTTTATACACGTGAAAAAAATTCAAAACCCTAACTAACTAAAACAAATGACTCAAAGACAAACCTAGGTGTTATCTTGGATAACAACTTGCAAGAGGAATTAATGCACAAGAGATTATCAAGTAATATATAAGAAAGTTGGGCTAGCTAGCAAATCAAACATATTTATAACCTAATGCAAAAAAAAACTTAATAAAATGAAATGGACCTAATTGCGACAATATCTCAACATATTATGGCCTCTCAATTCTCTCCTTAGTGATACATGTCACATTTCACACCATACAGTTGTCTAGAGAAATGTTTTTATTGAACAATTTTGGATTGCATCGGATGAAGCTACATGAATAGGATATCCATCCCTTAACTTATAAGAGGCTTAATATATGAAAAATATAAGAGGTTTAAACTATGAATAGTACAACTTGAGTGTTTGTATAAGCAAAATATAGGCACAAATTCACAACTCATGAACAAATTCACATCTCACGAACTCTAAAGATTCCTTAAATTGGCACATCTTACATATCACAAAATGAAACCCATTGTAAGTAGTCATTGAAACTTTGAAAACCAAAAAAAAATCTTCCCATAAAATGCTTAACGCACTAGTGTACAAATATTAGAATTATATACCATACTTAAGCTCCTTATTAGTCTCGTACGAACTACAACTTATCATTGTCATAAGTTATTATGCCATCAATAGAGTCCACTAATCATAAGAGTAATTAGTACTATGGATATGATAAATATTACGTAGATTTTTTTAACATAAAGAAATATGATTGGAGGCTCATAGTACACCTCAACTACTGTTACACCATTTTTTTGGTCATCTAACCTATTATCATTAGATGAACCCAAGTACACCATGTAAGACCAATTTTACCCTAAGTAAAATTGCTTTCACCATGTGAAATAACATTTGTTTATATTTCCTGGTCATATTTAACCCCAAACAAGGAAATTAATTAAATAAATCATTATTTATTTGATTATTTCCCAAGAATAAGATATTTAAATCATTATTTAAATAATATTCCTAGTTAAATTTGACTAAATCATTTTTAAATAATTAAATAAATCATTATTTATTTAATTATATTCCCACCATCTCCCTAAAATAATAAATAAATCATTTATTTATTTATTGTTTATAAATAAAGGAATTGACCCAACTCAAAAGACCTTTTCCCTCCAACAAATATAATAAAATATTCCTAAAAAGTGGTTCTAGAATTTGATTAATAATATTTTATTCATGCGCCAAGTTCTAGATAACCCTAATATTTTTTTATAAATAGAAGGGTTTCCCCCATTCATTAGTCACCTCCATTGCATTAGATCACTCTGGATCTATACTAGGTCACATTCTCCATTTTTGCCTTATGAGCTCCCATTGAGTTCTATGTTTGTCTGGGTTTTCTACAACAACAAGAGAGAGGAATTTTAGATCTGAAACGCTGAGGACTTTCAAGAACCCATCCCATTGAGGAGAACTAGAAAACACCTTTCTTTTTTTCCTCTCAGGTGCCCCCTTTTTAATATAATATAAAAATTCTTTCAAATACATTGTTCTTGTCTTGTCTATTGGATGCATGGAGCCACATTTTACTTTATCTGCTTAATGTCTTTTATGCTTAGATCTAGATTTGTGCAGCATTATTTGGATCACCTAATTGTAGATTTAAAGATATTTGGCAGCCATAATCGATGTTAGGGCTATTTGTTATGCATAGCTAAAGTGATCTTTTACGACGAAAGATTCATACTAACCCATAAAATGCTTAACCCACTAGTGTACAAATATTAGAATTATATACCATACTTAAGCTCCTTATTAGTCTCATATGAACTACAACTTGTCATTGTCATAAGTTATTATGCCATCAATAGAGTCCACTAATCATCAGAGTAATTAGTACTATGGATATGATAAATATTACGTAGAGTTTTTTAACATAAAGAAATATGATTGGAGGCTCATAGTACACCTCAACTACCATGTCTCTAATATTTTTATAAACTTTTCCATAGTTTAAATCGAGAAATCCTACTTGAACTATGATGAACTATGAAAATTTACATACTCGGATGTTATTTTTAACATTAATATTGACATTTCACTTTCTTGATATGGTGTTTGTAAACTACAATATTTGTCACAAGGATTGTATTTTGAATACTTTGATGATTACAAGTTGCTTTCAACGTGTGGCTTCGACTTCTATTACAATGTTTCAAGACATAAAATTTCATTGCACTAAGAATAACAAGGTAGTATGAGGAAGTTTTATATTTTCCATGCGTAATGTTGAAGTCATATGTGGAATATGTTATATAACACCATAATATGAATTTGATGTGTAACTTCCATGCTTATAAATTGAATTGTAAGAAAATAAAAATAAATCCTTAGTGTACGAAAAGAATACCAAGCTTTAATTAACACAAGCAATAGTATAAATTTGAGATCTTTTAAGCATAAAGAGATTTCAATCTCAATATATTCTTGATCTTCCAGGTTCTTAATATACCCAAAGATAAGATGGCCAATAAAACATAACTAAGTTATTCAAAACACATTGAAGATGGATGGTCAATTTAGTGCTTACTAGAGGAATTAATATACAAGTTATTATCAAGTAATATATAAGAAGGTTGGGCTAGCTAGGAAATCAGACTTATTTATAACCTAATGCAAAAAAAACTTAATAAATGGAAATGGACCTCATTGTGACAATATCTCAACATCATATGGCCTCTCAATTCTCCCCTTAGTAATACATGTCACATTTCACACCACACAATTGTCTCAAACATTGTGGTTGTTAAACACTTTTGGATTGCATCAGATGAAGCTACATGAAGAGAATATCCGTCCCTTGTTTTAGAAAAGGCTTCATATATGTGAAATATAATAGGTTTAAACTATGAATAGTACAACATGAGTGTTTGTATAAGTAAATTTAAGCACAAATTCACATCTCACGAACAAATTCACATGTCACGAACTTTAAAGATTCCCTAAATGGACACATTTTCCATATCACAAAATGAAACCCATTGTCAAGAGTCATTGAAACTTACAAATCCAACAAAAAATTTATTTTCTTCAAATTCTTGACCCACTAGCATAAATAATAAGACCATATACCATACTTAAGCTTCTTAGTACTCTCTTACGAAGTACAACACGTCATTGTCATAAGTTTTTATGCCATTTATACAATGCAGTAATTAGTAATATGGATAGGATAACTATTATGTAGAGTATTTTAACATAAAGAAATTTTATTGGAGCCTCATACTGCACATAAACTACCATGTCTCTAATATATTTAAAAACTTTGCCACAATTTAAATCCAAAAATCCTACTTGAACTATGCTAAACTGTGAAAATCTACGTACTCAAATGTTTTTTTTAACATTCATCTCGACATTTCACTTTTTTGATAAGGTGTTTGTAAACTACAACCTATATCACAAGGATTCTATGTTGAAGACAGTGATGATTACATGATGATTTCAATGCATGGCTTGGGCTTCTAACTATAGTATTTCAAGACATAAATTTCATTGCATTGAGAATATCAAGATTGTATGTGGAAGTTGTGTAATGTCAATTCTTAATGCTAAAGTGATATGTGTAATATGTTATATAACACCATAATATGAATGTGATATGTAACTTCCATGATTATAAATCAAATTATAGAAAAATAAAAATAAATCATTAGCGTAAGAAAAGAATACCAAGCATTAATCAATACACATAGTAATATAAATTTGGGATCCTTTAAGAATAAAGAGATTTGCGTCTCAATCTATTTTTGTTCTTGAAGGTGCTTAATAGACCCAAATATAAGATGGTCAATAAAAGATAATCGAGTTATTTGAAACACACTGAAGATTTAGTGCTTAAAACAAGAATTAGTGTACAAGATATTATCAAGTAATATATAAGAAGGTTGGGCTAGCTAGAAAATCAAACTCATGTATAACCTAATGAAAAACAAACTTAATAAAGGGAAATGAGCCTTGTCGCGACAATATCTCAACATCCTATCCTCTCAATTCTCCCCTTAGTAATACATGTCACATTTCACACCATCCAGTTGTCTAGAGCAACGTTGTTGTTTGAACAATTTTGTGTTGCATCAGATGAAGCTACATGAAGAGGATATTCATCCCTTCTTTTAGAAGAGGATTTGTATATGCAAAATATAAGAGTTTTAAACTGTGAATGGTATAACTTGACAGTCTGTATAAGTAAATTTAACATTAATATTAATATTTCACTTTGTTGATAAGAAAGTTGTAAACTACAATCTCCGCCACAAGGATTCTATGTTGAAGACTTTGATGATTACAGGATGATTTCAATGCATGGCTTCAACTTCTAACTATAGTGTTTCAAGACATAAATTTTCATTGCACTAAGAATAACAAGGAAGTATGAGGAAGTTGTGTAATGTCCATGCATAATGTTGAAGTGATATGTGGAATATGTTTTATAACACCATTATATGAATGTGATGTGTAACTTTCATGCTTATAAATCAAATTATAAAAAAATAAATACTTAGTGTAAGTAAAGAATACCAAGCTTTAATTAACCCAAGGAGTAGTATAAATCTAGGATCTTTTAAGCATAAGAGATTTGCTTCTCAATCTGTTTTTGATCCTCCATGTGCTCAATACACCCAAAGATAACATGGTCAATAAAAGAGAATCGAGTTAGTCAAAACACACTAACGATGGATGGCTAGTTTACTGCTTACACAGGGGCTTCACTGCAGGAGCAATACTATACCACGTGGGTTCATATTGGGGAATATATAATGAGGAAAAAATGACATAATATATTGGGGGATATATAGGGGGTAAAGGTTTTTTTATATTGGTTGGTACAAAAAATCGAGCTCAAAGTTAATGAAAAAATATAATGGGGTATAAAAAATGTTAATGAAAAAATGGATACCTACAATATATAGTGAAAGTAGGGGCTTTTTAAATTGGGAAGGTGTATGAGGTTTATATTGGTAGGGCTTAAATAATGTGATTTTTAGAGGAATTTTCCAATATGTACTCAAATTAAGGGTATTGTTAATATGCTATGATCGCACGTGATATGTTAGAGGTTCATTGAGTGAAGCCCCTGTGACTGCTTACAAGAGGAATCAGTGTACAAGATATTATCAAGTAATATATAGGAAGGTTGGGCTAACTAGCAAATCAAACTTACATATAACATAATGCAAAACAAACTTAATAAAGGGAAATGGGCTTCATTGTGACAATATCTCAACATCCTATGGCCTCTCAATTCTCCCTTTAGTAATACATGTCACATTTCACACCATACAATTATTAGAGCATTAATACAACATGAGTGTTTGTATAAGTAAATTTAAGCACAAATTCACATCTCATGAAAAAATTCACATCTGGAGAACTTTAAAGATTCCTAAAATTGACACGTTTTCCATATCATAAAATGCAACCCATTGTCAACAGTCATTGAAGCTTTTAAATCCAACAAAAAAAATTATTTTCATCAAATGCTTAACCCACTAGTGTAAATATTAGAATTATATACCATACTTAAGCTTCTTAGTACTAAGTACAACATGTCATTGTCATAAGTTGTTATGCCATTAATAGAGTGCATTAATCATCAAAGTAATTAGTACTAGGGATAGGATAACTATTATGTAGAGGCATTTAACATAAAACAATTTGATTGGAGGTTCATACTGCACATCAACTACTGTGTCTCTAATATGTTTATAAACTTTGTCACAATTTAAATCCAGAAATCCTACTTGAACTATGCTAAACTATGAAAACCTGCGTACTTAGATGTTGTTTTTAACGTTCATCTAGGCATTTCACTTTGTTGACAAGGTATTTGTAAAATACAATCTCTGTCATAAGGATTCTATGTTGAATACTTCGATTATTACAAGATGTTTTCAATGTGTTGATTGGGCTTCTAGTATAGTATTTCTAATGTTTTCAATGTGTACAAGGATTCTATGTTGAATACTTTGATTATTACAAGATGTTTTCAATGTGTTGATTGGGCTTCTAATTATAGTATTTCTAATGCTTTCAATGTGTACCTTTCAGGATTTAGTTCCATTTTTCCTTCCATTTACATGTTGGCTACACCACGGTAGAAATATGCCCATGGACCACAAGAAAACACACACCTGTATTGGTTTTTGTGGTTGGAAAGTACATACTAGAGATATTATGAAAGAAGCACACATTATCAATGAACATACTTATGAAAAATCAAATATTGATGGGATTCCTCTAACTACCATCCTTAATGTATGTTGTAGGTCAATTCTGCAAAATTTAAATTTCAAAGTTTTTCTAGAGTCAATAAATAAACAAAATTACATAAAAAATTTACTTCTTTCATACTCTTTCCTATACTTTTAGTAATTTGACCCAATAAATTAGATATCATTTATTTAGCTATTCCTTTATTATTCCCAATTGTCTTTCACTTTAATTTTTCTAGTTCTAAATCTCCATATATTAATATTTATATAATTTCTTTACCTTACACTCATTTTTTTTTTTAATAAAATCGTGATGAAATGTCTAAATATTCATCCATTTATAATAAATTATTTTTATTAATAGTAAAATTATTAGTTAATTTTCTTTAACCTTCAGTTTAGTGTTTAATGGTTTTTCTTTATAATTATCCCTAATGATGTGGTGAGACCACTCCAAACGTTAGACCTTAATAATCTTGCACACCATAAACTAACATTAACAATATTACTTTTTATATTATTAATGGATTTTGTGAATTTGTATTCTATATTAATAAAAATTAATATGTGTTTTTCTTATTATTATATTACTGAATTATCAACATTCTAGAGTAGAAATGTGGTAATGTGATATTTAATATTTTGACTCAATCAAATTACATTAAAAAAATAAATTAAATAAAAAGATTAATGTAATGAAAAATAAACATTTTAACTTGGTCAAATAACATTAAAAATAAAAATAAAAATCACCTATGTATTAATAACCTATGGTATTGATCTATTGTATTCATGTAAAATATAATCTATTTAAATTGGGGAATTAAACCAACCTAGAGCCATCTTAACTCCGACTCTACCAAACGTTGATGTGGAGTTAATATGGATTTAGACTAGTTTATTGGGTATTGGGCTGAGAGGTGCTCTCTACACTAATATGATAGAGATTTTGTAATGTTTAACATTTTGACTAGAAAAAAATAAAAATTAAATTAAATTAAAAAAGAAAAAAACTTACAAAATTAATAATAATTATTATTATTATTAATAATAATTATTATTATTATTAATAAAACATGTTAACTAGATCAAAACACACATAACTAAGAAAACATAAATTAATAATTAAATGAGTTTAAACACATCTTAATTTAGATTTACCAAGTGCTTGAAGGGGTCAAATCTCATTAGATGCAAATCTCTTTTAAAATGAAAAATGATTTAATAGATGCATGATTAAGATAAACCTACATTGATTATAAATGTCTTTGAATTTTGAAATTTTTACATATTTATTATATTTAAAAATAATAAAATATTAATTACTAAAAATATTATTTAAATATTATTTAAAAAAAACAATATTTAATTTTATGATCTATAAATTTATATTTCTAAACTTTTATACCTTTTAATAAGATTTAAACTTTAATTTCATATTATTACAATTTAACCATATTTATTTTCATAATATTATGGTTTAATTACATTTAGTTTAAAAAATGAAAAATTATAGTTTAACAAAATAGAGTAGTTTAACAAGGTAACATTTTTGTTGGGAAAATAGTGGAAATTTTAGTATGATTTTGACAAAATCAAGTAGAAATTTTGAAAAATTTGAGTTGACAAAATTAATAAAAAATTGGGAAAGCTTATTTCTCTGACTATAGAGCCATACATATGCGAAGGCAATATATGCCCACCACTAAATGATATACCTGCGTTAATCCTAAAATGAGCATACACTGCCCCCTCGTATTTATGGCTTTATAGGCTTTTTCTAAAAATTTTGGAAAAATGATATTACAACTATCAAACTTCCAAATTCTGTTTACACCATCAAAAACAATTCACACTCCTGTTAGAAATTTTGGGAAAATGAGATTATAACTATCAAACTTCCAGATTCTCTTTACGCCATCAAAGACAATTCAAACACTCCTTAAATAAATAAATATATATATATATATATATATATATATATATATATATATCTTTTTTGGAAAAACAAATATTTTTTGGAAAAAAAATTTATTTTTTTTGGAAAAAAATAACTACCATCCCTATCAAATTTTATATTTCTTAGTTGCTTTTCGGGAGCATTAAAAAAACACATTTCAGCTTAGGGTTACTAGTCAGTTACAAAAATACAATTAATACCAAAATGTTTGGTCAAATTTGAGTGGCCGAGCTGCATCTAGATTCTCTAAAACTGAAACTACGGAAAGCCGTAGAAAAGCGTGACAACCACGGACCTGGCTTTTGTAAATTAGTTCACTTACGCTCTTTTCTCTCGCCTGATACCCTATTTAATCTTGTAATCCGCATGTCCTAGCATCACATCACGCCGTAATACGGCCCTTTCTATTAACGGTTTCCGTAGTGTTAGCCAATTATAGCAAGAAGTCCAGTCCAGGACCTTTTACACCTGGATAGGATCCTTTACCAAATTTGCAACGTTGATAATTGGCGCAAAGGCCATTTCAGGGTTTAAAGGGTTTGAGACTGGATTCTTATTACTGGGTGGCTGGAAGAAGCTGCAATAGCTACTGGATCAGATGAAGATGAGAAGTGGTGTTCAGATTCATCAGGTTGAGTTGCAGGGAATGCCAAGAGAGGTGGCAATCCAAACGGACGGAGAACTGACATGCCAGAAAAGTTATTACTTGGAGGGTGTTCTTGATGGAGATAATGCAGCAAAAGTAGCCGTATCTGCTTGGAATCAAGAAGCGAGTGGAGCAATGTCCATCGAAAAGAAGAAGAAGATTGAAATTGCCCAGCTTTTCAGTAGAAGGTATGGCCTCTCTTCTCCTATACCCCGACTTGGTGAATCGCGCGTTAATTACTGTCATTTCGGATCATACTGCCACTTTGACTGCCTCCCAGAACCCATTGTGCACGACATTCTCTCTCGGCTTTCAGTCCCCGATCTCTTGGTAGCCCGACAATCATGCGTTTCTTGGCGCCGAATTGTATCTTCCTGCCACATCTTTCAAGAGTTATATGATGAGACAAATCACGAATCTTGGATTGCTCTCTGTAGCAGCTCTCGCCTCAATCCCAACAGCTTTGTGCTCTTCAATGCTACCGATGCTAAACAGTGTCGTTTTCTGTCGCTGGCTGTACATGTGGCCGATCCCTTGACAAAATCTTGGCTTCTCCAGGGAGTAGCGGACGGTCTTATGCTTTTTTCAAGCAGAGAAGGAAGATTGGCCGTGGCCAATCCCTTGACAAGACGCTTCCGACAGCTTCCCGATGCAATGCTCAGCTCGCGCCTTTTTCTGAAATCCTGTTTGAAGAAAATGTTGTGGCAACCCGGGTTGAAGAAAATACCATGGCTGCTACCTCATTCGCCATCCGTCAGCATCAACATATTTGGAGATTCGGCTTCTAAATCATTTAAAGTAATGGTGTGGGGTGAATTAAGAAACAGGCAGGTACATGCTCTGGTCTACAACTCCGGGACCGACAAATGGTCCGTACAACTCTGTCCTGAGATTGACCATAATGTATTCCGCCGTCTATCCCATTCAACTACTGATGGCACCACCATCTACTGCAACTCATACTTTCGCAATTCCGCCCATCCGGGTCGAATGGTGAGTTACAACACAGAAACCCTCGTGTCCGTGACTGAAGAAATGTGGGAAATGGATCTTACGGGAATCGACAGGACGAGGTTTGAAGGGGTGCAGACAATTGGAATGGTGGCCTACAACAGCCGAATATTCCTGTTAGGCATCTTTGACGAAAGATTGCACCCCCTCACTTTAGTGGTTTTGTGGGAGGCAAACCCTAATGCCGAGCAATGGACGCTTGTGACGAAAATGCCCCTTGAATGGGGGAGCATGAACTCCGTGGGCTTTGGCTCGTGTGAGGCCACGGCTGCGTATGACGGAAAGCAGAGCGTAAGCATACTTTTAAGGAAGGAATGGAAGATGAGATTGGTGAAACTGAATTTGGATACCAAAGAGTGGAAGATGAGCGGGAATCCAGAACAATTAACCCGGTCGACCTTAATCTCGACAGTTGCATCTCAAAACAAAAACGAACCTTTCAAAGCATTTCAGATGCAATTAAAATTTTCCACAGCCATTTAGAAGCATGTGCGGTACTTCATTTGGCAGTGGGCACACAAGGGTAGTTTGTGTAAAAATTTCATGCATTATGAGTTTTACTTAGATGAGACAGTATGATATTCGATCATTCTTTGTCATTTCATTACTGCCGGGCCTTTAAACAAGCTGTAAATGACTTCAAAAGCCACATTATTTACTTACAAATTTTGATTCAGAAAGCAAATGCTGTATATTAGTTGCTAGTTCGGCGTATATATATATACATACAGACAAACAAGTTGCAAAGGCACAAAAGTTGTATCGACAACTCGTTGCTAAACTTCTAAATGTCTAAGTTCCTGTTTAAACATTTTGGAAATTTTCTTGTTGTCCAAATTTTGCAAACATTGTTAATGTCATTTTGAACATCGGCTTAAGGAAATTTATTGGATCTATGATTCTACTTGTCTCAATTTCATGAGATGGTTCAGATTGAAAAAAACTCTACTCTTGTTTTTGCATAAAAAGGAGTACATTTTACAACATATACACCTGATATACATCTGTCCACATCATATAGGAAGCTGAAACCAAAATACATCTGTGAATCTGACCTCATTGTATCATTAATCTGCCTCTAGAATTACTCGTTTGACCTGGAGTATTTCTAGAATTAGCAGTTCGACCTATATGGACTTTCAAGAGAACAGAACATAATTTCTAGGTCAGAACTTAGAAGTTTAAGAAATTGCATCAGAGAGTGATTCGAAGGACCAGAGAGATCAAGAATAGAAGTGCTCTTTTGTTTCTGAATAGAATCTAGCTACTTTATACTCTAGAAAATAAACTTCTAGGAGTTAAGTGCCATTCTTCCTTGCAAGATTCTTTATCAACTAAAATTCCTCCAATTCCACTGCTGCCTTGGCAAGATAGTCTGCTTTGACATTCTCCTTTATGTTAATGTCCAGAAAGATATGTGTCGGAAGTTGTTGACATTTACTTTATTCCCCTTACCCTGGCTTGATGATTAATATCTTTTATCTGAAGGGTTCCTGCCAGCTATCCTATGACTATATTGGTGTCTCTGAGAATCTCTATTACTGACACCTTGCACTCCCTTGCAGGAGCTATCAGTTTGCTTTCTGCCATTAGCTCTGCTTAGGTGTTATTACCTTGACCCAGTTCATGGTTGAAGCAGATTTTTGTGCTGTCCTGTAGCTGTAATCATCCTGCTGCCCCACTCTACCTTGGTTCTCTTGGACTGCCCCATCAAATCTCCCCTGGGATGCACACTTTCCCTTATAATATGAAGCTTTGGACTCTTGGCTGCTTTCTTTTAGCAATGACTGGGGCTGTGCTTAGGCTTGCTTTTAGTCTGTAGTATACTCTAGTGAAGGTTACTTCTTCAAACATGGCTGCATTCCTGGCTATCCAGACAGAATATAAAGCGTGCATTGGTAAAGCAAGTGCCTCCCCCGATGGCCCTGTTGACCATTGGCTTAAAGCCTGCTCTAGGTTAGCTATCTCCCGATGTCCTTTGAGTGTAGAGGGGTTTCCTATTGCGCTCGATGTCTCTTGTGAGTAATGAAATGGATCATTAATCAGGTCACCGTCACCCCTGCTTCATCACAAAGAGGGCATCTCCCAGGCCTTCCCCACTTCATTTTTGTAGGTTATCCTATGTGAGGATCAAATTGTTTAGTCCTAACCATGCAAGGTAATTGTCTTTGACATGGCTTCTATTTTGCAAATATGTTTCCATCACCAAGGAGACTCCCTTGCAGATTGGGGTCTGCACAATATTGCATACACCAGTTTGACTAATTGCCCTGGATAGGATTGGCACCCTAAAGGGGCTTGCCTTCTTCCTCCCTAAACTTTATTTCTGCCTTTTTACATTGAGCTCTGAATATAGTCCATTGCTCCTCTTCTTTCCCCAATGAGACCCGTGACCTAGCTGCTGAACCCTTCTTGCTTCTGTGAATGGTGAGCCATGGGAATTGCTGGATCTGATCTGTACTCGAGGTTTCTGCTTATCATTTTCTCAAAGAGAACTCTGGCCATCTTATAAGTTGCCTCTTTTCCAACCCATTCATCCTGTGTAAATCTGATTGGATGCTCATTCCTGACCTTCCAACAGTGTGAGGAGTTGATGATGTGGAAGCTTCAATCAAATGCTTCCAGAAATTTGATCCTCTTCTGACTTGCCTGTTGGGTTACCTTAACCCATTCCTCTATTCTTTTCGCGAAGATATATATATATATATATATATATATATAATAAAATATTCTGCCAAATTCCTTTTTTGTTGAGTAATTTCCAAATTCCCACCCCCTTTAGCAGCTAAGACTTCGGAGAAATGCAAAATATGTTTTATTCCCTAGCCCCCTAAATCCTTTGGCTTTGAAGCAAGCTCCCAGATAATAAGAAGAATTTCTCCCTGCCCTTTATTTCCTCTCCACATATACCTGAAGATGATCTGCTTCATTCCTCTTAGGATTTGCTTGGGGATGTTGGCTAACTAAAGACAATACGCCAGAGTCTATATCAGGACAGATTTGATGAGCACTATCCTACGAGCCATTGAGATCCATCTGTGAGTCCAGTGCTCTATCATGCTACTAATTTTAACCATTTGACCACATACAGTCCCCACACCCATAATTGTCTGGCTTCAAATGAAAACCCAAGTAGGAGACTTTAGGCTCAATGTTCTGCAGAGTGAAAGTGAGGAAACCAACGATAATTTCCCTTTGGGCTTGACTGAAAAGATTGAATCTGATGGAGGACTTTCTCCGGTTGATCTCCATCCCTGTTGTGTCACAAAATAGGTTAAGGATATCTCCAAGGTTCCTTGCCTCTGCCACTGCTCCATTCCCAAATAAGTCATCCACAAACATTAGGTGGGCTATGAGTTCTCCTTTGGCCACCTTGATTCCTTTACTTTCTGCCCCTCTTAACCTTTGCTTGATTAGCATACGGAGCCCTTCTACTACCAGAAGGACCAAGGAGGGGCGAGAAGGAACTGGTCAACTTTAGACCTCTCTGAGGGTGAATAAAGTCAATGGTTATTCCATTGATTAAAACCACATATACAACTGAACTGAAACATGCTTCCATCCAAACAACGAGTGAATGAAAGAATCCTACTTGCATGAGGGTTAGACATAGATACATCGAACATATTTGATTGAATACTTTGATGGGATCTAATTTAGTTATGAAAGCTTTCTTGAGCCTCAGTTTGATTGTGTGCAATACCTCTTGTGTTGTTGCCATTGCATCCTGAATATCTTGACCTTCCAAGGACCACTTTTGTTCCCGTGAGATTGCTTTAGAGTCTAGAGAGAATTGGCTTCAGTCTTGAAGATATAGTTCTTGCAGTTAGTTTATATATGCAATTGCATAGAGAACTTGGTCTGTATTAGCCAAAGTGAGTTGGGAATTGTAACTGTGAATTTTAAGGTGAAACCTTGCAAGAACCTCTCATTTATCCTTGATTCCTCTATGACTTCAATGATGCCTTTGCCTATAAATTCCCAAAAACATATAGACAATTGCACTGGAAACGTGTTCTGTCCTAAGCTTTTCTCATTCTGTGGGTCCCTGACAATTTGGGTGAATTATTACTTGTCTATTGGTCTGTATTTTTCTTTGCTCATATCCTAGTACTCATCTAGGGGAGACCATGGCCACTGATAGCCTATCTTGAATTGTTTCCTTTTGAGATTGTGTATACATCTTTTGGAAGTATGGGAGTGCAGAGTTGCTAATGTCTTCAAACGATTCACAAAGTTCCCTTCTATTGGTATGATTTGTCCAAATGTAATTGTATGTTCTCCTTGCTTTGGCTTGTTCTTGGAAAAATGCAGTGTTTCTATTTCCTGCCTCTAACCAAAATGCCATGCTCTTGATCCTCCATTTAGCCTCTTCCCAGGATAGAAGATAATTCCTTCTATCTTCCACTTCTTTTTTGCTCTCAATCTACTACGGAAGAAAACCCCATCCTTTATTACCACTTGTTTATTCTCTGTCTTTCCTTCCATTGTCCTTAGTTGATCATATTTCTTTCCAAATTTATTGTTTACCCATTTCGTTGTTATTATATTTGTTGATCTTAGGTCCTTTCAAGATGCTCCATGGCATATCCATCCTCCTTCGAATCAAAGGAGACCCAATTACTGCTACTGAGATCTTGGTATTGACAGAATTTTAACTAGAATTGGTTGAATTCAAGGGGTGATGAACCCTTCCTATTCTTGTTTACATCTCTAAATAATTATGGAGTGATTCAATCCCCCATAGGCCACAGTGGAAGGACGATTCTCTTCCTCCGAGTTGAGAAGAGCAGTCTTCGCCAAAAATCTGCACATTCTTTTCCCTATGTACTCCTGCCCAGATCTTTTGTGTGTCCAAGTGGGCAAAGGTCGTTTGGTTCAACGTCAAATAAACCAGGATCTTCAAGCAATGTTTGAAAGTTTTCAGCTAGGGGACCATTTCTTGCCTTTAAATCCCATTTTCTCTATTATTTAGAGTCAGATTCAAATCTTCCCCCAAAAATAAAGGGTTGGGGAGTCTTACAAGTCTCTTTTCTTGATATCCTCCCAAAATTGTTATCTTTGCTCCTATGGCCTATATATATTTATAGGATATAAATGCTTATTGAATTCTTTTGAGAATGATATAACCAGCATGGCATTATCTGATTTGAGGTTGCTTACCTTCTCAAAGTTTTGTCTCCAACTGATCATTAACCCCACCCAAATGTCCTTAGGTACTAGTGCATTCAAAGCTATCATTCTGAAAAATTATTCCTTAGAGAACTTACAATCCTTCTCCTGTGTTTTGCTTCCTGAATGAAAATGATTGATGATTTCTATAATATATTATCCGTCCTAGGAAATGCATCTTACGAGCAGTTTACATGTCCTTGTTATTGATGGAGAACAATATCATTGGGATTAAGCCTAGGGAGCTTCTCTTGCTCTAAGTGCCCCAAAAATAGTAAGTTGGCTGCCTTCTTGTACCTTTGTTCCACTTGTGCAATTGCTACTAGTGTTTGATTTCATCCCTATAGGTTGCCTACCTTCGTCTTGCCATAATTCTTCTCCCAGCACTCATCTAACCTATACGATGAGCCACTGCCCCTCTTATTTTTGGATCTACTTAGGTAATTGTGGATTGAACAAGTTTTTCCTAAGGAGGGTTGAAACGACCTAGGAGAGGTGAGATCCACCTAGCTCTCTTTTCGGGCCTCGATTCCAAAGATCTTTCCTTATACAAACGGCTTTTCCATTGGTACCTTGGGAATATTGCCAGATTCTTTGTCTAAAATTTTCTAATTTTAGGATTTGACAAATTATTTCCTTGTGATTTCCTTTTTGCTAAAAATTAAATTTAATATAGCTCACAGAATAAAACATACATACTGGAACTTTAACTGGCAAAATCAAAATTATAGCGAAAGCAAATTAAACTAATTTTCACAACGCACATCAAAATATTTATGCTCTTCAAATCAGCTTCTCATTAAAATAATATATAACTTACAAGGGCTTTAATATTGGGAAACTAGCCCATTGAAAACAAATACAATCTATAACAAAAAAATCATAATTTACTAGGCATCTGCATGGCCTATATGCCCTCTGAAATATCTAGAGCCAAACCCCCAACCTGCAGGCTTGTGGTACGAACCCACATGCCTTGTTGTACCTATTGTACAGTAATGTGTGCAACCTGTTATATGGCACGTGTGTATGGTTGTTGTATAACACACATGTGGATTGTTGTGGTTGTTGTATGGTCTTTAACTTGCAAGTCGGCTTTTACCTCAACAGGCTCCAACTTGTTCTTTATCAGATTGATTACCTCAACTGACTCTGAGGAAAGGAAGCTCTTAGCTCAGCAGGTTCCTACCTGTTCTTTATCAAGCTACAACTTGAAAGGAGACTACAATTCCCTGATACATACAAGAAGCAATATGATGTTTTACTTGGTTGATAGCTCTGCTTATCTCCATCTATGTCTCTGCTTCTTCTCCTCAAATCTGCTTCACATCTGCTCTATATGTGCCAAGTAACCAACAACTCAATTAGTTCTCACATTCTCTAACTCTCTAACCATACAACCTTCCAACCTTACACATTTTTATAAATGAACTTTGATGGTTATTATTCCATACATGAATCTGAAATGACAAGTCTTGTCTCTTTGCTTTCCAAGGGTATCTCTTCGTTTCCAAACTGTATCAACTCTTGAATATTAAACCACATAAGATAAATTTTGAAATTTAAAACTAGAATGCATCAACATAAACAAACTTTAATGATTACACCATCAACCTTTTATTCAACATTGTAATGCACCCTTTGTTCCAACAACCTGCGTTATAATGTTGGTTCTCAGTTATGTAGACCACGTTACTATGGATTATAACGCAGGGCCTCATTTGACTGTCAGATGCCTTTCTCCTTCACTTTCTTACTCATGTCTTTCATCTGAATCTTGCCTTTCCCGTCTGCTTCAAGTCTTCTGCATGCCAACATTTCCTTGCATCACATTGCCTTCTTGCATCTCTGCAACACCTCTAATCAACCTTTAATCATCTTTACACAATGCACAAATCAACCTTACATATCAGCCTCACATAAAACATATGCAAACCAACACCTCTACAACTCTGTTTTGCGACACATTTTCATTGCCATAGTCTTGCATCATAATATTCTTCATGCTTTGGCCTTGCATCACAACATCTCAGCTCAACCATCATATGCATACATCACAACATAAGAAACCTTTCAGCAACAATCTTTGCAACATAAGCAGCAATACAAGCATAGCTTGCAGCTTATCAAGTCATCAACACAAACATATCATTGCACCCAAACATAACAAGCATACCTTACTGCTCACAAGCTATTCTCTGACAATTAACATACTTAGATATTTTTCCATCAATGACAACAATGCCAACAATCTTCCCCTTTGGCATTCATGGCAACATTATGATCCTCCCCCTTTTGTCCTAAGAATCATCTTCCTTACCTCTGCTAACCTCCCCCTTTGAAATCAATGGCAAGAGGGTGTAATTCAAAAAGAAGGATAACAAGGAAACGTTCAATGATTGCACAAATTCCTCAAATACTGTCAAGTTCATGGTTAAAATTTATTACCTTTTAATATGGCTTCTATTCACCTTGTTTGTATAGGTTTTTGCATGACAAGGGATATTTTGAGCCAAAAAAAACAAATCCAACAATAGTATTTCTTTTCTTACAATCTTATGCCGCCTCTTAACAATGATACTCCAACCAATAAAGAATAGATTATTTGTGTTTGATAATGACTTGTAAGCATCACAAAACATGATTTTAAATTAGCATTTGCTTGGTATCTTGGCATTGTCTTTGACAAAACTATCAGTCCGAAAAAAAAAATCAATATCACACACCAGGAAACTAAAATTTGTACTATATTTGTGCTCGTCATCTGCATAAATATGGCAGCTTGTGGATATAATGTCACACACTTTGACATAAATATATCAATTTGTGATATGAGGAACTACCTAGACAGTCCTTGCCAATAAATCCCCCCTATATTCTTTGTTACTGACTGACTGGTTTATTTTCCATTGGTGACATTCACACATTCTCGAGCCAATCACACATTCATAAATCTTTCATAGTTGTCAAACTTCAATTCATCCTCAGAACCATCGTCTATAACAAACACTTCTCCATGTTCAAACAAAGACAAAATTATTAAGATAAGAATATATTTTGAACCAATGCTGTTGTACATCAGACTGGGAATATATAGGCCAATGAAGTAGGAATGAAAAGTATTGTGTCTTATTTCAAATAGCACTCTTGCACAGCTTGTTGACCACTAGATGTAGAAAGAGAGAATCAAACAGGTAGTGTTTCCTATGACAAAGAGTTCGGTTAGTCCAATAGATGATGACATTCGGGAAGAGAGTCCACGCCAGTGCTTCACCTCCATCGTTTGCATAATATATAGCCCATATAGGAATCAAATTCCAACCATTACATCGAGTTAGTATTAAAATATAACTACTCCACTTAAAATAAATTGCTGCGTAGACATGGTAACCCATGCAAGTATTCAAATATCTTGATAATTGCTTCATCCACGAACGCTTTTCAGAGATAAATGTATTGTGTGCAATGCTTGGCCATAAATTGTGCATACAAGATCTATAAGTCTATCAAACTCCGCCTCTGGCCTAAACTTCTTGCACAAAGATCTAAAACCCAAATCTTCATTCATCTGCACACCACAGTCTTGGATATTTTCTCACGTTGTAGTTGTGTTTACTGACTCATTCTTTAGCATATTTCTTGAAATTTGGATTTCCTCTTTGCATACACTTTGTCATCTCAAGTCTGGTTTTCCACTGTCAACCGCCACATAGCATAGGCTCCCTCATACCGGTTCTTTGTAACTTATGCCACCGGTCAGGTTTTGTGTGTAGAAAATCCACGTAGATTCAAACTAATATTTGTAATATGCTAAAACAAAATACTTGAATCTACTCTATAAATTGTGGAAACCAATTACGGTCGCACAATTACAAGAAAGAGAAAGAATTTCAATTGCACAACACAAAGATTTATCTATGGAAAGCCCCAGCTAAAAACCCCGCTATCTATATATTGCATAAGTCAGAAAATATGAGAACAATACAATGCTTCTCTTAGGCTTGAGATCTCTTTGCACTATCTCTGTCTATCTCACTAATTCCTAGGCAAGCTTGGCTCAATACTTTACCAAATTCTTGGCCTTGGGAATCCCTATTTTCTTGTGCAGTTTCGTAGGGAATTAAGCCCCTATTAACAAAGAAACTCCCCAATAATGATTGCACACTACATCAAGGCTCTTTCTTTAACTCCATGCACCACTTGTACAATTGGATGATTATACAACTAATAGTACAACTCCATTTAACTCCAATCTCAACTAGGTCTTTTTCAGAACTGACATGCATGAATTATTTTTGAGTGAACTATCAATTATCTGATTGATCACTGCATCTAATTTAATTCACTTGACCTCTCACTAGTTCCTCCATAAGTTAGAACTAGTTAAACTTATTTTAACTCAAATAAATTAAGTTAATTAATTACAACTCGAAATAAACTCAACTAGGGCTCCTAAAAAGTAGGAGACACTCTACATGCTTCTAGTTTGACCCTCAACTTGAATTAAATGAACCAACTAAATCTTCCTAACTTAGTTAACTCGTAAAGGCTGTCATGTGATGTGAAATTACAATTTTCTTCTAATTTAATTAAAATCCCTTTTGATGCCATTTTCAATATTTCTTGTTGCCAAACACTGTGTAATATTTTATAAAGTGTTATTGCTCAAATGTGAAACATTTCAAATATCTATGATATGTGTTTATTGTCTTGATGTTTTGGCTTGAGGTTCTAACTTTTGCGCATCATTGTTTTTTAACGTACAACTTCTGTCAATGGAATACCTTGTCATAACTTGCATTGTATTCTATGTGTTTTGGTGAAATGGAATATCCTTATGATGAACTCGATCTTTGGAATATATGTTGAGTATTATTAAAGGTGCGCTATTTAAATCTGAGCCTTTAAACATCCACTTGAATGCGCAGAGGCACCATTCTTGTCCCTTTATGATATGGCATGGCCTCTGGCCTTCTTCTATCAATCTGGCACGACTTCTATCACTCCTCGATTTCCTAGTGTTACACTTGTGACTAAACCTAGCTACTGCCCTTGTGTATGTCATTTGACCACATAATGGTTACACCTCCTCATATTCTTTATGCACGTTCGTTCCACTTCCTATGGCTTACTATCAAATCCTATAATGCCTCCATTACTATCCTCTGTAACATAGATCCTCATTCTAGCTCAGGTCCATTACTACCCAATGCTTAGCATACCTGCACATCTAACATATCTCAGGGTTTTTCAATTGGCATTTCAGGTCTATTCTATTTGCTCGGATCTAATACTAATATCCATTCTCTCCTATGATGTACTGTTAATTTTAGTTAACCATGGTATGTTCTATGCTGAGAGCAATTTATTTCAATCTTTCTTATCAGCCCAATTCAATTTCTAGCTATGCAATCACATAAACATTGATAGTAAACGCTGATAGAACATAAATAAATCACCAAAAGACAAGCCAAGACAAGAGACACAATAATTTGGCGTATGCCAGGGAAAAACCCTAATGTGGAGAAAACCCTTTTATCAAATCTTCTTATTATTCTTTAAATTCAGCAGAGAGAGAAAGTACAATTTATAACAGTCAACAGGATGCCCTAGCCAGCAAAGTCAACAATGGTCAAACCAACAAAATACATCCAAATGGAGCTCGGTCAAAGCCAGTCAAAATCGGCCTCTTCTCACAATCAGAGTCAACCCAAAACAGTCTGAATTACCTCAGTCAAACTTGGTCAATGCAAAAGTCAAACTTTAGCAATCTGTGGTCAACGTTGTGGTCAACGCAGTAGTCAAATCAACTCCCTTCACCTTGATTTTTGTGCCACCAAATTCAGCCTCCCAAAAACACAAATTTTCCAAGAGATCGAAGTCAAACAACCAAGGTTGACCCAAAGTCAACATTGGTCAAAACTGCACATAAACCCTTAACACAATCTGAAATTTCCAACATGTCCTTCACATGTGTAGAGGAGAGAGAAAGGCCTCTAAAGTTGTACAAACCAATCAGATAAGAGGTAATGTGTGAGATGAGTTGATGATGAAATGAGGTTTGTGTCTCTCCTTTTTATATCCATCACTGAGGGTGTGTGACACATCTTTTGGGGCTTGTGACCCTACATTACAACTTTGGCCGACCTTGACAAATTGCACGTGTGGAAAATGAATTCAAAATATAACTTTTTCTCATCTAAACAAGATGGTATTTAGATCAATCTTGCACCTATCCAAAAGAGGTATCCAACAAAAATATTATCTCCATCATATGAGAATTGCAACATGGATTTTGGCCCTAGTTGCAAAATTTAACATGTGTCCCTTTTCCCCAAATCCAACAAACAAGACCTCATCGTTTTCTTCAAATGTAGTTCAAACAACCATCATTGGGAACAAAGGAAACAATTTTATTTCCACCCTTGAAAATTGAACTCTTCTGCACTTATTAATAGAAAAGTATCACTGTTTGGACTCAATACCTATTTTTAAGACAATGCCCTTGTTGTGAGAGGAACCAACAAAGGGCTTCTTCCACTTGTTACCAAGATGGAGCTTCTTGTAGGTTTTATCTACTTAAAGTTTTTTCCTATTGTGATTCATTAGCTTGCGACCATCTCCCATACTCCACGTATACCCCATTGTGGCAGGATTTAGTTCTCCTTAAACTCACATTGTAATCGATCGAGGAAATGTCGCAATGTTGCCTCTGCTTACTGCATCTCTCCTTGCTCAGAAACTCCATCCACTCCTTATACATAGTTTCACCCAAAAAAAATCAACAACGTGGGCATGCCACATGAACTTTCCACTTGCTTCCTTGACTTTTTAATAATCTCTTTGGGAACCAACTTTATAATAATCTCTTTTGATGCTCGAAATTTCTAGTTTAACTAGCCTTTAAGCTCCATACGTTTAAACTGCCAATGTAGGTTGCACAGTCTCAAGCCCAAAGCTTGAATCTGGTTACTGTATTGATTAGTCTTGTCCAAAATTATAAATCGGCCATATGAGTCTTGAATCATCTTCCTCCATGAATTTGATGGAAATCATAGTATTTATGTTTAGGGTCCTCCAAGAGTCATAGTATTATGAAAAACTATCATAGATTACAACATCATATCACTCTTGTATAGCTTCCACAGTTCCCTTTGCCTTCAGGGTCCCTATTGATACCACCTCTAAAAGGATTTCAATTAAATATCTATTGGAATATATCAAATTCCATTTCCACCCATTCCTTCTTTGAGTGAATTTGCTATTATATATTCATTTTCTATGTTGCAATAAATACATTACACTCATTTCTTTGACATATTGTGCAGACATTGCAGGCTTGCCCAATTTTATGCTCGATGAATGTTCGATGCTCTATTATTCTTCTTAGTTTAATTCTTTGCAAATTTACATATTTCAATTTATCATTTTCAGCTAGACTTACCTTCAATAGACATCAGCGCTTCATTTAACCAATAAAAATTGCTCCTCTTAAGGATTTATTTGATGATAAATAAGCTGGAAATATGAATGTTATTTGATGATCAGCATGCAATATCTCATATTGGTTATCTCTTCCAAGATATTCTTGATGTTGTTCTCCCCCTATGATATTTCACATTTCATGATTGTTGCTCCTCTAACACTGACACTAACAATATTATTATTTGCCTTCATGAGCAGCTCCCCCTGAGGCCATGATGACTTCACTTTGTCATTGAAGTCATAGGTTGCTTCTTTTTCTTCCTCTTTCACACTTTAGTGGGTTGTTTTATTTTATCTGTATTTATTCCTTACTCATTGTTTGGTCCGCTTGCAGTGGCCTCCATCGTCTGTCTAGACTTCTTTAGGGTCCATGGAAACTTGCAGTCTTTAGCTTTATGTCTAAAGTTGTTAAATAAATAACACCTTATTAGACCAAGAAATGGAGGAAATGGTGTGTATTTTCTTGAGTGATTTATCCCCTTTTTTACACACATTTTGCATTCAACGACGTTATGTCCAAAACCATGGCACAAATAATAGTAACCATAGAAATTATTTGTATACCTGGAGGATGGTTACCTTCTTTGTTTGCTTGCTTGAGGGAAATTCATTATCTGCTACACCTTTTATCAATTTGATTTCTCTTACATTCTGCCACTACATGTTTGGGTTCATGGAAAGAATTTTTTTTATATCTTTCAAGGGAGCAAACAATCTCTTTTGGGATCTTCCAAATTCGCTCAACTCATCACTAGGAGAAAATGACCTTCTTGCAAAGGACCCTTTCTTCACTTCATTCTTTGGCTTTTAATATTGTTGTTTGTTTTTGTTTGCTTCTTTACTAATCATGTTGTTGTTGACTTCTTCTATTGGTATTTTTGATGTTGTTTATCCTCTTTAATGGTTTCCATTTGAGTTCTTCATGCAAACAATCTCCTCTTCTAGATTCTTATACAGTTTGTTCTTCTCTTCTAACTCACTTATGGCTGAAACAATCTCAGCCTCTAATATTTCACATGGTAGGTCTCTCTTCTTCAGCTAGTTGCGTTTCATTTCTTCAATTCTTCTAGCTTCTTTCAACTATGTCCTCAAGATAATAATTTCCTCCTTGTACTCATGTTCTCTTTCATCACATATATGCAACAACTTCTTTTGATCTCTGATTTCATTCCTCGGTCTTTTTATTTCAACCAAGACTAAGTCAAGCTTAGCTTGATTTCATTAGTCTTTTCCTCATGAAAATAAAGTACACCCACACTAGTAAAACAAATCTCATTTGATTGAACACTTTCCCTCTGAAGGGCCTTTTTATTCTTCCTCTGTTTCTTCTCCTTTTCTACACTTTTTCCACTAGTATCTCCTTCATGCATGAGGTGCAATATATCCCAAATCTCTTTTGTAGATTTAAGACCTATCATTGTCTCAAGATCCATATTGCAAATTTAGTTATACATTTCACATTTTTCCTTAGCATTCCACTTTTGTTCTTGAGTAGAGGGGGAGTCTTTTCTTCTAGACATTAGGTCCATAAGCAATCAATTCAGATTTTACTTTCTCTTTCCATTCCTGATTACTAAGCACAGGTACCCTTTTATAATCCATATTCAACTAGGTCTACCTTCCAGTTGTTAGGCTAACACAGAAGGAACTAGCTCTGATACCAATTGTTGGAAACTTGACTAAACTGAGAGGGGGGATGGTGAATCAATTTAGTGTATCCATGGACAAATTTTATTTTCTTTTAATATTTATCTGAACTATTCAATGAGCATTGTAACACCATATAAAATCCAGATTTAATATATGAACAACAACATCAAATTGACACATAAAAGCAACACACATGGAAACTAGATATAAGTGGAAACTCATAAAGGGAGAAAACCACAAATTTGTTATTGTCGTGATGCAAAGGAAATATCCTATTCCCTTAATACATCATATTTTATGTAGGCTCCAACCTATAGGAGGCTACTACCTTAGTTCATCTACAAGCCTAAACTTGTAAGGAAGCTCCAACTCCCACAAATGTTATACAGGCTACAACCCACAGGAGGCTCCTACCTCAACAAGCTCATCAACCTACAACTTGAAAGGAAACTACAGTCCCGTGATACATACAAGAAAAAATATATTGTTTTACATGGTCGATAAATTTTCTTATCTCCATCTCTATCTCTGCTTCTTCTTCTCCTCAAATCTGCTTCACATCTGCTCTATATGTACTAGTAACTAACAACTCAATCAACTCTCACATTCTCTAACTCTCTAACCATACAACCTTCCAAATTCCCACATTTTTATAAATGAACTTTGATGGCTATTAGTATTCCATACATGAATATTAAATGATAAGTCTTGTCTATTTGCATTCCAAGGGTGTCCTCTTTGCTTCCAAACTATTTCAACCCTTGAATATTAAATCACATAAGATAAATTTCAAAATATACAAAATGAATATAATTAAACTTTAATTACTACACCAACAACTTTTTATTCATCACTGTAACACACCCTTTGTTCCAACAACATGTGTTATAATGTTGGTTCTTAGTTATGAAAACCACTGTATTCTGGATTATAACACAAGTCATTATTTGACTTTGTCATATGCTTTTGTCCTTCACTTCTTGACCCATGCCTTTCATCAAAATCTTTCATTTTCCATCTGCTTCAAGTATTCAGCATGCCAACATTGCCTTGCATCTCCGCAACACCTCTAATCATCCTTAATAATCTTTACACAATGCACACATTAAACTTAAAAATAATCCTTTCACATAAAACATATGAAAGTCACCATCTCTTCAACTCTATTTTGCAACACATTTTCCATTTCCATAGCCTTGCATCATAATTCTTCATGCCTTTGACTTGCATCACAACATGTCAGCTCAACCATCATTTGCATACATCATAACATAAGCAACCTTGTAGCAACACTCTTTGCAACGTAAGCACCAATACAAGCATACCTTGCAACATACCAAGCCATTAACACATACATTGAATTGCACCCAAACATAACAAACATACCTTGCTGCTCACAAGCTATTCTCTGACAAGTCACATACTTAGCTGCTTTGACATCAATAAAAAAATTCTCATAGGGTTTGACACAACTCTGATGATCACAGTATATAATCATAGGATTCAAATTTTCATCAAATGGCCTTGCAAGTAACTTGAAAAGGAAAAATTTCTCACAACTTGCCATACTCGCTTCCATGTACTCTACCTCTGCTAAACTAAGTGCTATGAAAGTTTGCTTCCTACTAAACCATGATATCATCATTGATCCAAGGTTGAAGCACCACCCTGAGGTGCTCTTCCAATCCGCTACACTCTCTATCCAATATAAATTTGTATTTTACTGCAGACTCACTCCATCACCTCTAAGATACCTTAAATAATACACCATTATACCTCTCAAGTACCTGAGCATATGATTTGCTACTACCCATTGCACCTACCTTGGCTCCACCATGATTTAGTCCAAGGTGTTCATAGTAAAATATATATATATATATATATAGCCTGGGGTTGAAAAAATACATTAAGGAACCAATCAATTGTCTATACAACGTGGGATCCACCAAATATGAAACTAAAATAACAATCTTCTTCAGATTGGTGATCATAGATGTAGACATGGGCCTTTAGGGCCTCCATTTGGAATCTCCTCAAGATATCCATTACATACTTTCCTTGACCAAGGAAGATTTATTTTGACCTCTGTCATACCTCTAACCACAAGAATAATGCATCAAGTCAATGTCCTTCATCTTGAACTTTGTAGCCAAATCAACTTTGCACCCTGCTATGAGCTTCTCTTCACCATTAAGAAACAAACTATCCACATACAACACCAAAATAAGTGGATTAGTCCCAACTAGTGTGATGTACAAGTTATGATTTGCATCATTATTGGTGAATCCCATGCTCTACAGGTATCCATCAATCTTGGAATATCATGCCCTTGTTGTTTTCTTGAGTTTATATAAGGATTTTTGTAACATCCCATTTTCTGGGAATTGGTAATGGAGACCATCTTAGTTCTTAGGCTACACATTAAAAAATTAATTGTGGGCTATAAGGGAATTAACTAATAAAAAGTGATTGAGAAAATAAAATAATATATAGTCACTTTCATAAAAGAAAGATGACCCATTGTATTATGATGACCCATGGTATTTGGATATCCATCCCTATAAAGAAAAGCAGGAGCTCATTCACGGGGAAATGATTGGATGTTTGGTGAATTGTTTTTTTGTGGGCTCTTGGAGCTTTGTGTGAGGGTTTGTAACCCTGAGTGTAGATCTTCTTCTAGGGCGAAACTATCCTCCCTTAGGATCAATACTAGTTTCAGTGTTGCAATGATACACCTTAGCTGGTCATTTGGAGGGATCACATAGATTCCTCACTTGGTTAATTTATGGAATTTATTTGCAGGAATAATGATTCACCTAGGTTTCTCACTTTATCTCAATTGAAGAATTTCATTTTAGTGATTTACTAAATATTTGTGACTCTATGGCAACATCCATGGTGGCAAGTAGTTAATTAAGAGTATTGACAACTACATCTAAAGGATTTCAAGTTATTTTCTAAGCAAGGAGGTCTAACTTATACTTGGTCTGAGTTATTGGATAATTTATCATTAGAAGTGTGCAGGGTCAAATACACTATATGAATCTGAGTTAAGGGGTCGAGACTCATATCTCTAGAGGTTAGTTTGCAATAAGACTTGAAGGATCGAATATCCCGTAATTCCCAAGTACCAAATTATGGGAACCATTTTAGCAACATGTCCACTCTCCCATTCTCAATTAGCAATGAATTAGGGACCATGTAGTAGTATATTGTTAGGAATTGGACGAGATACGAGTAAATATTAGGGCCGATTGTGAGGCCAAAACTCGTGCAGTCCAACATAGATTATAGAGGATCTTGTCCATGGTCGCATAAGAGTCGTGAAGGGATTCTATTGGTGTCAACCTGAAGATTATTTTCCAAGTCAGGAAATTAATAGAATGAAGGGGTCGTAGAGGGATTGAGGAATCTTCATACCCAATAAAAATCGAGCTATGGAGCGCTACCTTGTAGAAACTGATTACAGATTGAACCTAGGTAGAATTGAGTTGTTTTTCCAAGTACTGGGGAGTCACCTGTAGTAGTTGAATTAGTCGAAGCATTGAAACAATTGGTCCAATGCAATGTAGTCAATTATGTAGGAGCAAAGCGTAATTTATAGGGTCGAACTGCCAATTTTACAGAGATCAAGGTTTCCATCTGTAGTAACATGCATTGAATCTTAAATGTGATATCCCCTGACTTAGTCTTTATTTGTAAATATTGTATATTTCAAGTGTGTTGATGAAAATTTAAGACGTAATTGGAATTGGTTTATCAATATTGTTATTAATAGTTACTTTATGTAAATATGTTTTGTTAAGTTATGTATAGAAAATTGGAAAATAATTTTGAGGTTGTAAATGGTTAAAGAGAAAACTACTTACTGCAAGTTAGTGGTGGATTTATTGACTGTTGGATGATATAATACCTAGGCATCTAATATGATGATTGGATTATTTAATTATCAAAAAAATATTGATCAATAACTCTACCAATAAGATAGGACATTGTCTTAGGAAACTAGGGAAAGTGGAGCTCATTAATGAAGCCTAATGGATAAGGGAGGAGGTAGTTACCAACTACCAACAAAATCCTGAAAAAGGGTCATTTTGTCATATATTGCAATTAGACTCACATGTTCCATAGCCAGAGTGGAGGTATAATGGAAAAAAATGGGAAAAGAAAGAGGAACATAGTTTATGCTAGTCTATGGTCCATTGAAGTTCAGAGGGCACTCATCCAGGAGGAAGAATCAAGGTTGGGAGGAGCCTTGTAGCTCCAACATTATTTTCCAAGGACAATACTTTTCAAGTCAGTATTATAAACACTTTGTTATTAGTTCCATGCTAAATGTTTTTATATGTAGGAAAAGTGTTATTATAATGTGTGCAAGTATTTTGAATGTTTTATGCAAGAAAATGAAAAAGAAGAAGAATGTATTTCTATGAGTATTATACAAAAATTGTGCAAACAATTTGTTAAATGTTTTGAGAAATAATTTCTAGTACAATTAGGGTATTGATTCCTCTTTCTTGATAATTACTTGTGATTTATGTTGGATTTTTTACTTATTTTTTATGTTATCTTTCATCAAGAAATTATCAAATTATGTGCGTATGAAGATCACAAACAAGAGACACAAGATATAGGCACTCATCTAGGGAAAAACCCCTATCTAGGGGAAAATCCAGTCAAACGTCTTCCTTCAATAGTTTTCACAAGATAATCCAAGACTATTCAACCTAAACACAAAGTTCCTCCAACCACCAATTCATCCCTTCCTTCCAGTAGCTCTGATCTAGACCTTCTACCTTTTAGCAGCAAAACTTCGATCTATGCAGCAGTAGCACTTTGAACCTTGCAACATCAACACCATGGAAATTCAAAATTTTGATCCTTGCATCTGCAACACTTCGATCTTGCAACTACCCAGTAAATTCATAGGAAAGAGAGAGATATATGGCCCAAAACTTTGATCATGCAATTCTCCTCCTCCTTGCACTTCACACTTTTCTACACTACTTCTTGTATATATCGAACTTTTTGAGTTAGTGATCAAGTAGATCGAACTGCACTTCTATATATAACATTCTTTTGGGTTGAATTTCTCTCTTGTAGGCTGACTTCATCAAGAAAGGGCCGAATTGGTGTGGATGTGAAAAATTACATATTTGACCAAAAAACAATCCTTTTTACGTGATTCAAAAGCCCAAGAAGGGTCTCATAAAATGTATAATGACTCTAATGAATCAATATAAATCCTAGGAGTCCAAAATGGGGACTTTGACATATAAAATGATGACCTAAACATGAAACCCATGCTTTAATAAGTCATTCATAGAAAAATTCTTTTTCATTCTTTTGACACGTACATTCCATAATGACCCAAATACAATTATGGAGACTGAGCCTAGTTATATTATTCATTGCTCCCTCAGTAACTAGGGAGGTATTCAGAATGACATATGGAAGTACAAGTAATATCTCAAAACATATGAACCATGAAGAGCTTAGGTGATTAGGATTTCATAATTTTTTCTCAAAACTGTGTTGAACCTGAGCAACCGGGTATATCTCGTCTTCCTGATTCCGACGTCGCAAACAGTTCGAAAAACCATTATCGTATGAGGGAGATATCGCATTCTGATCGATTTCCCAAACAACTAAAATTGCGACAGGTTTGACTGGGATGCCCAGTCAGCATGCAGAGTTACAATCAACAAAAATGGGAATATTCTTGAGAATATTTCGTTTTCCAAGCTAGTAATATTTTTCCAAGTAGCACATTCTCATTCGTATGTGGATTGCACGTTATATTTTTGGGGCCAATGAATGGGTAACATGTGGCCAACCCTAAGGCTATCACGTGTCCCCTGTATGGTATGTCAACATTTTATGAGGTCCGGGGGGTTCAACCCTGCGACCTACAACGTGCGCACATAACTCTCCACCAACTCCACTACACAAAGTTTCTTACCCCTTAGGGGTGCCAATACTATTTATGTTTTAGAACATATGGATACGGGTGGGGGGGCGACCGCCAGCGGTCGCAACCCACCGGCAACCCCAACGTTATTGGTCACATGTTACCGCAACACAAACCCGCAACAATAAATTTAACACCGACTGCAAACATTAAACTGTGACCCCAGAACTTAACACATGGCGGGGTTTACCGCAGAGGTTACCTTGACGGTTTGGATAACTCCAACATTAACGTTAACACTACCATAGTTTGCGGAGTGGGTTACGCTCCAACTTAATGTTATCTGCGGGGTTTCGGGGGTTGGCATGTGGCCACCCCCTCCCCAAAACATTTAATATTATGGTTTCACTTGGCGGAGAATGAGCGTGCCACTAAATTTCGGAGGTTTGGCCAATTTTAACTGCAGTCAAGTGAAGTAATCCACATTTAGTGGAGGTTTTGTAGGCATCATTGGGAAAAAGGCTAGGAGAGTCAATTTTCAACCATTTTGGGTGAAAAAAGAGTCTACCTAGAATAATTTGAGCATTCTGGAGCCATTGGTGCAGAGAAAAAAACCATTGGAGGCTTGTAAACACATGTATTTGTAAAATTTTTAGCATAATGAAAGATGGGCATGCCATTGGAAGCTGAACTAGCAGATGTAGCCTAAGAGGGGTGAACTGCTTCATCATGCCTGTTGTGTAAATATTATGTGTGGTTTTATTTCTATGTTATACACTGTTGTTCAGTGTTATTTAGGCTTATTTTCATGCTTATAATTCACAAATTCATCTATGTTTCATGGTTAAAATCCTCATTCCTTAAGCAAACAAATGGAGACAAATATGTACATATTTTGTAACTAAAAAGACACTTAGAAAAACAAACTAATACAGTCCTTTTCAGATCAAGTTGGTATCAAGGCTAGAGTTTATTCTCTGGTGTTGTTGTGTGGAAAGATTTGTTTAAATGTTTGCAATTTTTCACATGCTTACTAGGCTCAAGCTCAAGAGAGGAGAAGGCAAATTGGTGTAAGCAAGAGGGTCTCAAAGTGAGCCATAGAAATGGAGGGCAAGATTTCCACATTCTCCACCACCTATTTCACCTCCTAAAGAAGAAGAAGAAGCATTAAGCATGCCTCTAGAGGAAGGATAAATCCATGAAGAAGTGGATCTCAAAGAGGAAGAAAGAGTGTTCAGGAAAGCATTCCTTGACATGACAGAGATGGTGAGAATCCTTTATCAAAAAAGGAATGAGAAACTGGAAGGAGAAGGATCCAAACTTCACAAGGATGGACAGGGATCATCAGGAGGTCACAATGATGAAGATAAATCAAAGAAGGGCAATGGAGGAAATGGAGGTAGTGGAAAGTCACCATCTTCACCCTCATCATCATCATCCTCTACTTCATCTTCAGTACATCAACCACATAAGTCAAAGAACACCGGTAAAAGTCCTTTTCTAAAACTTGATGTTAAGTTTGAATTGCCAATGTTTAATGGTGAATTTAATGCATAAAATATTGATAATTGGATTAGGAAATTGGAGGTCTATTTGAGAAGTCAGAACCTTCATGATGATGATACCAAAATCCAATTAGCTTCATTAAGAATGGAAGGTGCAACACTTGTTTGGTGGGAAGCCAAGACAAAGGAGGAGATCAAGAAGAACGAAAAGATTATTCTATCATGGACTGATTTCATTACTGCAATAAAACAACAATTTTATCCATTAGCTCATATGTAGAAAGCCATAATGAACTGACAAAAATTTAGACAATTGAAATGACAAAATGTGCAAGTTTACACCCAAGAATTTAGGAGAAGAGCTCTCTTATTAGGGGTAGATTTGCAGAGCCAAGATACTTTTCTCAAGTACATAGGAGGCTTACATAGCTACCTAAGACATACTACCCTCATGTTTAACCCTACAAGTCTAGATGAGGTATGTGTTCAAGCCACACATCTAGAAGCTAGAAGGAAAAACATTTCTGATGAGGGTAGGAACAAACCTTTTAAGGGTAAAAACAAAGAAAATACCTCAAAAGGTAAAGGAAAAAGAATGCATCTGTCAAGAAAGAGGGAGAAAAAGTGGTTTGTAAATATTGTTCAAAAAAAGGCCATGATGAAAATCATTGTTGGAAATTACATCCTGAAAAGAGGCCCAAACATCTGAACAACAAAGGGAAACATAAAACTGCAGCTACAACTCAACATGATTTAGGAGAGGATTCAGGTGATGAGTCTAAAATTACAGCTATGGGATTGAAGAACATGAAGGGGAAAGAAATTGAAACTAAACCCAGTACTAGTACATCAAACTATCACATATAAGCTCCAAATGAAGAAGAGAGAATTGAATAGTTTCATGTGAGGGGCATATCCAAACATACCAAGATTGACACATTGTTTGGCAGTGGGTCACAAGAAAAATTAATATCTGAAGGCTTGGTCAAGAAACTTAACCTTGAGACCATTCCACACCCAAAACCATATCCACTTGGTTGGATTTGTAAGGATGAAAATTTACAGGTTTCAAAGAAGTGTATATTGTGGTTTGCAATAACTGCACATTTTTTTGACACAGTTGAATTAGATGTGGTTCCGCTTGACATAACAGGTATTGTGTTGGGAATTCCTTACTTGTATGATAGGAAAGCGATATTCCATTTCCATGAGAACAAATACCATTTATTCAAAGATGGCAAGGAGTACATTGTTAGAGCACATCGGAAGAAGACAAATACTGCTATGGTAAATGTTAGATAGGTAAAGAGGTTGGTAAATTCAAGTAATAATTTCGTTCTTCTAATGATTAAGCCTAAAGCTGATGTTAATCATGAATCATTTGAGGATTGTGATCCTAAGTTGAAATCATATTTATATGATGTAGTTGATGCACATAATGAGATGTTTCAGGAGCCAACAGGATTGCCTCCAAAAAGGGAGATTCAACATGAGACTTAGTTGCAGCAAGATTGTCCTCTTCCAAACATCGGCATGTATTGCATGTCGATAATGGAGAATGCTAAAATAAAGAGGAAAATAAAAAAATTTCTGGACAAAGGAATCATAAGGCCAAGAATTTCGCCATGCGGTTCACCCATAGTCTTGATTCCGAAGAAAGATGGGTCTTGGCACATGTGTGTAGACTTCAGAGCTTTGAACAAGATAACGGTAAAGAGTCAGTACCCACTCCCAAGGATAGATGATTTGCTTGATCAATTGAAAGAAGCAAATTTTTTCACTAAGTTAGATTTACGAAGTGGATATCATCAAGTAAGAATTGCAGAAAGTGATATATGGAAGACTACATTCAAAACCAAACAAGGACTCTTTGAGTGGTTGGTTATGCCATTTGGTTTGTGTAATGCACCGGAAACTTTCATGCATGTTATGGATAATGTTTTACATCCATTTCTTGATGAATTTGTGATTGTGTATTTAGATGATATACTAATTTTCAGCAAAACAAGAGAAGAACATGTCTTGCATGTGAATAGGGTGCTTGATGTTTTGAAGAAAGAGAAATTGTTTCTTAAGATGTCAAAGTGTGAGTTTGGAAATACTTCTTTGGTTTATTTGGGACACATTGTAGGAGGAGGTGAGTTGAGAATTGATCCTTCTAAAGTGGAAGCCATTCTAAATTGGTCCACTCCCAATACAGTAACTGAGGTAAGAACTTTCTTAGGTGTAGCTCAGTATTGGAGAAAGTTTATTGCTAAATTTTCTGCCATAGCAGCTCTTATGCATGCAGTGACAAGTGTGAAGAAAGGCTTCCAATGGGGAGGCAAACAAAAACAAGATTTTGAAGCTTTAAAATACGAGATCAGTTCATCTCCAGTCCTTGCATTACCGAATCTGAGACAACCATTCAAGATACAAACCGATGCTAGTGATTATGCCATGGGTGCAGTTATTTTGCAGCATGGTAAGACTATCGCTTTTCATTCTGAAACATTCAATGGTGCTGCAACTAATTATCCTACATATGACAAAGAGCTTTATGCATTGGTACAAAGCGTCAAGAAGTGGAAACACTACTTTATGGGTAAAGAGACGATTATACATACTGATCACCAACCATTATAGTACTTGCAGTCACAAACAAAATTTCAACAATCATGACATTTCAGGTGGATGGGATTTCTTCGATAGTTTCACTTGGTTATAAGGTAAAAGAAAGGTATTTTCAATAAATTTGTTGATATGCTTTCAAGGAAAATTATAAGTGCTTCTACTTTACTTAAAAATGATTCTATTGTACAAGAAAGTTACATAGATCAATATGCACATGATGTTGATTTTCAAGATGTGTATGCTAGTTTGAGTGAAGGGAATCAAGTTGAGGAAAATGATTATCACATGCATAACAATTTTCTGTTTCATTTGGGCAAGCTGTGTATACCACAAGGAGAGAGATTGAGTGTCATGAGAGAGGCTCACTCATCTCTTATTGTTGGGCATTTTGGGGTAAGAAAAATAGTGGTGCATCTACAGAGGTATTTCTGTTGGCCTCGCACGATAGATAGTGTGTCGCGTTTTATAAGAGGTTATTCTATGTGTGCAACAAGCAAGCCTAGAAATAGGAAGCTTGGATTGTACATGCCACTACCGGCACCATCAAGGCCATGGGAGAGTGTTTCCATGTAATTTGTTGGAGGTATACCTATGTCAAGAAAACAACATGATTATATTTATGTAGTTGTGGATAGATTCAGTAAAATGTGTATACTTATGCCATGTAAGAAAACCATTATTGTTGAACAAACCGCTGAAATTTATTTTCAACATGTATGGGTTCATTATGGTTTGCCTACTTCTTTTGTTAGTGACATGGATTCCAGGTTCATTGGGAATTTTTGGTCCAATATTTGGAGTATGATGGACGCAAAGTTGAAAAATAGTATTTCTTTTCATTAGAAAACTGATGGCCAAACCAAGGTGGTGAACATAACCATTGTGCATCTATTGAGAGGATATTGCAACAAACATCCCAAGTTGTGGGATGAGAAATTGCATTACATTCAACACGCTTACAACTGGGAAAATCACTCTTCTACAAATACATCACCTTATTAAGTATGCTCTGGGTATTTGCCGAAATCACCATTTGAATTAATTTTTGAGAAGAATGTTGCAATTGATGGGCATAATGATATTGACAAGGCTTGAAAGTTCATTGAGCAAATTCAGATTATTCATCAACAAGTTCAAGAACAACTTGAGAAGAGTCAAAGAAAATACAAGGAGAGGCATGGAAAACATAGAGTTGATCACAAGTTTTAAGAAGGAGATGAGGTATGGTTGCACATAAGCAAAGAAAGGATGCAAGGGGAAGGTAAAAAGCTCAAACCCATTCACTATGGTCCATTCAAGATCATAAAGAAAGTTGGTAAAATGCATTTCATCTTGACTTGCCTTCATATATGTAAATGTATTCGGTGTTAATGTTGAAAACTTACGTTTGTATGAGCCACCTTTGATCGATGATCAAGGAAGTGATGTTCAACTACCTTCTATTGAATATTTCTCACCAAAATTTCTGGATGAGCTCAAGGAAGATACAATTCTTGACAAGAGGACAAGAGCATCTAAGAGGGGAAGTGTTGACTACCTTTGAATTGGGCTCAAAGGCAGTAAGCCAAGCAAGGAAAAGTGGATGGAAGTTGGAAAGGTGAGGGAGTTGTACCCTCATCTACTGAATAGGTAATCAAGTCTTTTGGGTCCAAAAGCTTTCCAATGGGGAGGTGTGATAAGGAGTTCCTAAATTTACCTAAAAATTGAAAATGCTTGAAACTGCGCCGAACCTGAGTGACTGGGTAGATCTCGTCTTCCTGATTCTGGCTCCATGAATGGCTCGAAAAAATTATGTCGTATGAGGGATATATCACGTTTTGATCGATTTCCCAAATAGCTAAAATTGCGACAAGTTTGACTGGGATGCCCAGTCAGCATGCAGAGGTATAGTCAACAAAAATGGGAATATTCTTGAGAACATTCTATTTTCCAAGCCAGTAATATTTTTCCAAATGATGCATTCTCATTCGTCTTTGGATTTCACGTTATATTTTTGGGGCCAATGAATGGGTGACATGTGGCCAGCTCTGAGGTTGCCACGTGTCCCCTATATGGTATGTCAAACTTTTATTGAAGTCCAGGGGGTTCGACCTTGTGACCTATGACGCACGCACATAAATCTCCACCAACTCCGCTACACAAAGTTTCTTGCCCCTTAGGGGCGTCGGTACTATTTATGTTTTATAACATATGCATATGGGGGGCGGGGGGGTGGGGGGTGGGGGCCACCGATGGTCCCAACCCGCCGGCGGCCCCAACGTTATTGGTCACATGTTAATACAAAAAAAATCTGCAACAATAAATTTAGCACCAACTGTAAACATTAAACCATGACCCCAGAACTTAACACATGGTAGGGTTTACCACGGAGGTTACGCCGACAGTTTGGATAACTCTGGCGTTAACGTTAACACTACCTCAGCTTGCGGAGTGGGTTGCACTCCAACTTAATTTTATCCGCAAGGTTTCGAGGGTTGGCATGTGGCCACCCCCTCCCCAAAACATTTAATATTATGGTTTCACTTGGCAAAGAATGAGCGTGCCAATAAATTTCGGAGGTTTGGCCAATTTTAACTGTAGTCAAGCGAAGTTCTCCACATTTAGTGGAGGTTTTGCAGGTGTCATTGGGAAAAAGGCTAGGAGGGTCAATTTTTGACTAATTTGGGTGAAACAAGAGTCTACCTAGATTAATTTGAGCATTCTAGAGCCATTGGTGCAGAGAAAATAACCATTGGAGGCTTGTAAACACATGTATTTGCAAAATTTTGAGCATAATGAAAGATGGACATGCCATTAGGAGCTGGACCAGCAGATGTAACTCAGGAGGCGTGAACTGCTTCATCATGTTTGCTGTGTAAATCTTGTGTGGTTTTATTTCTTTGTTATACACTGCTTTTCAGTGTTATTTAGGCTTATTTTCATGCTTATAATTCACAAGTTAATCTATGTTTCATGGTTAAAGTCATCATTCCTTAAGAAAACAAATGGAGACAAATATGTACATGTTTTGTAACTGAAAATACACTTAGCACAACAAACTAATACAATCCTTTCATATCATTAGGCACCACAATTCCATGGAATATATTCTTGACCAGGGAAATCTATTCAAGTCCTCAAACAGTTTAGGAACTCACAGTGCCACAAACTAGATTCCTGACCAGGGAAATTTATTTGGGCAGGACTAAGATGGACTAAAGCTTTCAACCACTCTAGGTACCATCAGGCTTACTTGCTAACCATCAACCCAGGGATCTAGGTTTGTAATGCAAGGTCAAAGCTATATGACCAACGCCACCCTCCGTACTTCAGGAACTAGACATCAACACAAAGTGTCAACCAAATGTCCTCCCAGATAATGTGTATCACACACAAGGCCTCAACACACCTCTTCCAAAATTGTATCATCATCAAAAATATCAAAAATATCAACTAAACCAAGCATGCTTCTAAGATATTCAAACTTCTTATTAGGAAGACAATTTGTTAGTATATTAGCCACATGATCATTGGTCGGGAAATACTATAGCTTCATGATCCCATCCTACACCAAGATCCTAATGTAGTCGAACTTATTTTTGATATTCTTCGTCCTAGCATGGAACAAAAAATCCTCAGACATCTTGATAAAAATTTGATTGTCATAGTTTAACACAATAGGAATTAGAAACTTCTCAAACAAATATGACAGAATTTTCCTCAACCATACAACCTCTTTTGTACTTCACATGAAACCACATACTCTTCTTAGCACTACTCAAAGAATTAATGGGATCTTGCTTTATACTTATCCATGAGATCATGGCAGATCCAAAACTAAAGCACCCACCTGTAGTGCTTCTTCCATTGGTCTCACTACCCCCCAATTAGAATTTTTGAAACCTATCAACTTGACTTCCTTATTGTCATACTTTAGGCAGTGATGTATAGTGCCACATAGATACCTCAATATATGCTTGGAAGCTATCCAGTGATCATGATGAGACTCCAACTAAAATTGACTAAGAATGTTCACAACAAAACATATATCTAGCCTAGTATTTACCATATACATCATAGAACCCACCAACTTACGATAGGAGGTAGGATCTACGAGACTAGAGTCAAATATTCTCAAACTCATGATATTGGTTATCATGGGAGTAGTCATGGGCTTGGATTCCATCATCCCAAATTTCTGCGACAACTTGATTATACACTTTCCTTGCCACAAATATATCTCCCCAATTTTTTTCCATACTTCTAGACCTAGGTAATAGTGCATCAGTCCCAGATCCTTCATCTCAAATTCGTCTGCCAACATCTTCTTGCTTTATTGTATCTTTTGATTCACAACTATAATTAATATTTCATCCACATATAGTAGAATAATGACTAGCTCATTATCCACAACTTTGATGTATAGGTTTGGATCAGTAAAACTCTTAACAAACCCAATTCTTAGAAGGTATGCATCCATTCTTGCATACCATGCCCTAGGATCTTGCTTCAAACCATATAGGGCCTTCTTGAGTCTAAAAAAATGATTGTATTTTATATTTACTTCAAAGTCTCCAGGTTTTTCAATGTATACTTCTTCATCGATGGTCCCATTTGGAAATGTTGTTTTTACATCCATTTGATGGATATTCCATCCCATTATAACAGACAATAAAACCAAGGATCTTATAGCAGTATAACTTGTGGTAGGTGCAAAGGTTTCTTCATAATCTATGCCTTCCTTTTGAGATAAACCCCTTGCAATGAATCTAGATTTTTACTTTTTTGTGCTTCCATCAATAGCGTGCTTGATCTTGTAGATCCATTTAGAAGTGACAACCGATTTTTCACTAGGTCTAGGAACGATTTCTCAAACCCGATTCTTCATGATGGATTGGTATTCTTCCTGCATAGCCTTCTTCCTTACTTATTGATGAGAAAATTATTCAAAAGTATATGGTTCAACTTCTATTAGTTTTTTCATGTATGAAACATATCCAGAATATATTCTTGGTCCTTTGCTTTCTCTAAAGGTTCCTTTCGCAACTCCATGCCTTTCAAAATCGTCAAGAGTATCTTTTAACAAATTTTCCCTCTTCATTTTGTTTGGTATGATCACAAGTTGAATAGGATCACTTAGTCCTTCTTCTTCTTCTTGAATTATAGTTGGATTGTCGTGGTGTTCTTCTTCTTCAGATGTTGGTATGACTTCGTCATCGGAATCAATGGGAATATCTTTGGATCTTTTTTTAGGCATGATTTTCATCAAATATAGCGCCCCTTCTTACTTTAATATGTATTCCTTCCTTGATGTAGATTCTATATTGTTAGTATGAAAAAAGACCACTTTAGCTGTGCATAACAAACAACCCTAACAGCAAAGATGGATGCCAATATCCTCAGATCTGCAGTTAGGTGATCAAGATAAATGCTGCAAAAATATAGATCTATGCATTAGAAGACATTAAGTAGTAGAAAAAACAAGATTTACTCCATGCATCCAATAGAAAATACAAGAATATGTTGAATGAATTTTGTATTAATGGCACCTGGGAGGAAAACACAGGAGGGTGTTCCTATTTCTCCTCAATGGGTTGGGTTCTTGTATGTCCTCAACACTTCAGATCTAAAATTACTCTCTCTTGATGGTGTAGAAAACCCAGACAAAAATGGTAGCAAAATATGACTATGACGGTGGATCAATAGTCAGACCAAAAGTATAGATCCAGAGTTATCTTTATGCAACAAAAGGTGGTAAATGAATGATAAAACCCTTCTATTTATAACAAAATATTGAGTTAGTCTATATATTGGTGCAAAATTAAAATATTATTAACCAAATCAAGATCCAACTTTTATGGAATATTTTATTATATTTGTTGGAGGGAAAAGGCATTTGACTTGGGTCAAATCACTTTATTTGTAATAATAAATAAATAAATAGATGATTTATTTATCATTTTAAGGATGTGGTTGAGTGATTGTTACACAGTAATTTGTCACCGTCCTTACCATTCCCCGTCCCGCACAATGGAGGACCCATTATGTGACCTGTGAACACTATCATGCCTTGAAAACATCATCAATGCATCCCTCTGAGTATGAGCTTCATTTCCCCTTGAGACATCTCCTTGCAAAATCCATGAAAAACAACTCTTTTTGCATTGGCGCGGGTAGACAGTTCAGTGCTCGCGCCAATCAGGGAAATCCTGTAAAGAGGTCGCGCCACTTGGCGCTCTGTCATAGAGCAGAAATCGCGCCACCCATTTTAGGGACTGTTTTTTAAATATGGATGGTGGAAGTTGAGTTCAAACAAACTCACAACCATTGCCTATCTTGAGTTGGGAGGTTTGGCTGCGGGAGTTCTATGGAAGGGAAGTAGTTTTGCCACCTTCTATGGAACCTTCCTTGTTGATAGGGCCAATCCCATAATAATAGGGATCCCAACTCCCTCCTTCCCCATCTATAAAAGCTTGCTCGGATCCATGGCAAGCTAGTCTTGAAGTGCTGAAGCTTTGCATCTCCCTATTCCCAAGTGCCTTTGTGCTGTAAAGAATCCCTTCTTTCCCTTAAGGCCCATTCAAGCGAGGAGACCATTGTTACGAGACTCTGGAGAGGTTTCGCTTTCCTTGGCGAGCTTTGCGAGACGTGGACGACCGGAGACCCGTTCGAAGGAAGCTGCGACGTCAGAACTTGGTTGTAACTTCTATTCGTTTATCATTTTAATAGATGACTATGATTATGGTTCCACTCCTTTTCCCATCATGTTAATGCGAGTAATATCTTTTCTGACCGATGTTTAGTTACGTATGCTGGTTCCTATGCATGTATCTGTTCGTTTCTTCTGTGTGCAGGTGTTCATCCACGGAGATCGTGGAAGGATTGGGATCTGCCAGGGCTGAAGGACGGGGACATCTTCTTCTTCAGATCTAGCGTTGGAATCGAGGTAGGCTCTTATCCCAAGTCTTTCATTTCGTAACTAGGAGCTTGCGTCATAGCATTGTTTGTTTGTTGCTAGACCCCTGCTGGGCTAGTAGGGATCGCCTCTGTCCGCAGAGGGGATTTACCTCCTCAACAAATTGGCGACTCCACCGGGGATCGTCCGGTTTTCCTTGTCCCGTTTATGATTGGTTCGCTTTGATTGTTTCTCTTTGCTTGATGAACCTTCTGGGTTGGATTCTTTCACTATTTTAGCTTCTTGGTTTGCTTAGCTTGTATTGGTCTACTTTCAGAGTAGCTTGTTTTTTAATTTTTATTGAAGAACTCGACTGGCGCGGGTTTTAACCCGACGGTCGCGCCACTTGGCGCTTGTTGCATTTGTCTGTCTCGCGCCAATCGGCCTCTGGCGCCAGTTTCAAGGCCACAGTCGCGCCACCCCTGTGACTTTTTTGAGTTTCTTCATTTTTTGGCTTTCTGAGCTTGACCAGTCCTTTTCTTCTTGATTTTCTGATTGTCTGAGTGTGTTGGAGTCTTGTTTGACTGGAATTCACCGCTATCCTTTGGTTGTTTGCCTCTATCTACCGATTTCGCGATTTGAGCCCTAGGGCATCTAGTGGCTTAGTGAATCGAGCCCTCCTTTGGAGTTTTGGTGTCTTGATTATCCTGTCAACTTGTTGATTGATTCTCCACGCTCTCTTACCAGTCTTTGATTGTTTTGCTGCGTCTTTTGAGTGATTGTTCATTCCTTCATTCAGAATTCGTTTGCCTTGCTTTGGACCTAGATCACACGGTCCATCGGGAGTTTTCAAGTCTTTCTTTGCTTTGAGGGACTTTGGGTCGATTTAGAGATTTGGTTGCTTGCTTCGTTGAGTGAATGTTGTTTGCTTCGCTCTCTTAGATATCATTTCTCAAATTGTTCCTTTTGTTTTCAGTGCACATTAGCCATTAAACATTGAAAATAAAAAAAAATATATAATCTCTTTTGCTTTTGTTAAATTAGTGCAAATTGTGATCTTTTCCATATTGCTAGTGATTAGTGTTTGAATGAAAAGTGTGCAATTGCATTAGTTGCATTAGAGATATTCTTGTTTGTATTCCGTTCATTTCGTTTGTATAAAAGCTCTCAACTCTCATTTAACTAGTTTTCATCGAACGAAATGTTGCATCGTGGCATATAGCTTGCATTTGGGAGACACTACATACGATAAGGCCTGGAAATTGAAACTTAATTGAAGATCAACTGTAAAATTCATTCAATTAACCTAAGGCAACATTGGAACTTAACGCAACATATTTAGAAGGTCTAGGCTAGAGACGTGTTTCGGCGTCGTTAAACCTAGCAGCTGTCGTTCGCCTGTTGGCTTTAGACAGCGCTAGTACGGACTTGCGCTCCCCGTACCGTCGCGTATATAAAGGGAGACCCCTATAAGTTTTCAATCCTTTATCCACAGGAAGCCGAGTCTGCCGCCCTATACCCGTGATACACCGAACACAGCATTCGGGGAGACTACCTGCACGTACGGAAAGTCCTTGGTCGATTTCTGTTTCATTTTGAAACCAAGGTGTATATTGCAGTTCACGGATATTTGGTACACCCTTTGTGCCTAGTTTTTCCTGAGCAGTCATTTGGTCTTTTCTGACTCCCTAAACTTGGAAAGACCGTCAAGCGCTTGTCCTTTCACGCTTGTATCAACTCTGAAAGAGATAGAGTCATCTTTTTATCGTTTCTCGACTCTTAAAACATGAAACGGTAGAATTTGTTTATTTTCCAATGTGGTAAAATCAATCTCCCACGATAACACACCCATTTAGATATTGCTTGTGACTATTTGATCATGTGTCTTAACTCGTTTTCAGCCCGTGTGTGGTTTTGAGTTTTGATGGCAACTTTTTCAGAGTTCACCAACCAAGGAATCCCCTCAGAAGGGAATCCTGGTCATTTTCCTCCTTTTGGAAATGTTGGTGCTCCTTACATGGCGACGTTGTCCCTTCCTGGGTTAACTGTTGGGTTGCCTGTTTGGTTGTTCTCGACCTCTGTAGTTCCGGATGTCTCCACTACTGTTCAATCAGTTCCTCCGACGGAACAACATCATGTTGATTCCAAGGTGGACCTCTCCCCTTCTTCGCCTGTTTCTGCGTCCTCCTCTTCTACTTCGCCTGGTGAAAGTTTGGATTCAAGTAACCAGGTGGCTAAGAAGAAGAAGAAGAAGACAAAGAAGAAGAAGTCCGATAAGCGAGAGGCTAAATGTACAGCTACTGTCCCTAAGGAATCTCCTCTCGATAGTCCTTCCAACCCTCCTCGGAAAGTCAAGTTCCCGTGCATGTTATGCACGGGAGACCATCTTCTTCGAGACTGCCCTGGCATTCCCAAGGTGCTCGAAGTATGGTCCAACGGCCACCCACCGTTGCCTTTGGCTTCCGGGAGTCAAGTTGGGGGCACGTCCTCAGCTGTTGTTGATAAGAACTCTAAGAAGCAGGGTAAGATCACCAATCCCTGTAAGTTGTGTGAAGGGCACCATGCCATTCACCTTTGTCCTTATATGGACGAAGCCAAGCAAGTCTTGGACAACCCAGCCAGTTCTATACCACGCCTTCCACCTGGTTATAATCGGCTTTCTTTGAGTCCTCTGCCAGCTGAACCTATGATTGGTCAAGAGTCATCCTTGGTCGATCCCACTCCCCCAGAAATTCAAATTCACGAATCCGGCCCTGACCAACCATTGGTCGTAGGATCGGTTGAACTGGCCCCGTCCGCGGTGCACCAGGTCTTTTCTGTCGAGAGTGGATCTCACACCCCTCATGTCCTTCTGGTTTCTTCAGATTCGTCAGACTTGGAGAAAGATTCTCCTGTCCCTGTGCTTCAAGAAGCTCCTCCTCCGCCTCCCATGATGGAGGCTGCGGAGGATATTCCTCCCGCCTTCGAGATGGAGGTCATGGAGGAGGCTTCTGCTTCCGTAACATCAGGGGAAGACCTTCGTGTTTCGATGGTAGCCCCTCCGAGTAGTTTGGTCGCTTCCTTTGATTGGAATCGATTTGCAGGATTTCGCCTTCCGTCTTATGTGCCTTTCGAGATCACAGTACAGGCTCTTGGTCTGGTTGTACCCAGTACCGTTATAGACGAAGGTGCGTCTGTTAGTATTCTGTCTTCAACTACCTGGCAAGCTTTCGGTTCACCACCGCTTGCGCCTGTTACGCAGAATCTGTTGTCATTCAATAGAAGGACCAGTCAACCGTTGGGGATCCTTCCAAGGTTACCAATTACTTTTGGAGGGAAAACCGTCCATATGGATGTGATGGTCGTTCCAGGCCCCTTGGATTTTCATCTGCTCCTGGGGCGCGATTACACCTATGCCATGGGAGCGCTTGTCTCCTCCCTTTTTCGTGTGGCCTGTTTTCCACATGAAGGACGGATTGTGACCATTGATCAGTTGTCGTTCTTTGGTCCCAATGTAGCATCTGGTCCGCCATCACCCCCTCCTGGTTTTTATCCACCCGTTGTATCTGCTCCACCGCAGGTCAACTATGTGGCTACTTACCCCGTGCCTGTGCTCAGTGATGATGCCGTAGTGCATAATGTGCTGGGGGCATTGGGTCCTGACTTCCAAGATGTTTCCCTTCCATCAGGAGTGGAACTCTTGGAAGCGCCGCCTTCTTGTTCATTTTGATGTAAGTCGGTTAGAGCATGGTTTCCTCCCTGGGTCAAGCTCTTTAAAAAATGAAACTAGGATCTTGGAGCATAGTTCCTCCACTTGTGTCAAGCTCCTAAAAACAATGAAACAAGATGTTCGAGGATAGTTCTTTTAAGTGTGTCAACCTCGTTAAAATAATGAAACACAAGCATATTCAATTCGAGTTTTGTCAGTTTCAGCTCAAATCTCGTGTGTGTTCAATCTTCACTCCATTTTCAATCGAGCAAAGCTTGGGGGGCATGTGCCTCGATTTGAGACAACATGCTGGGGGACATGCCCGTCTTTCTTATTATCAAGCATAGTTTGTGTTTTAAGCTTGCGTAAAAATAAAACTCGTTTCAAGCATAGTTTGCATATGTGTATGTTCATGTGTGCTTTTAAGCTTGCGTAAAAATGAAACGTGTGATTAAATGCATTGTGTGAATACATTTCTCATTGGGTCGTTTGTTATGTAACTGATACATTAGATTACATCTGTATTAGACATTTGCATGACATATAGAAAACATCATCACATGTAAAGAAAGATCCATCCAAAATAGTCATATGTATACATATATATATGTGTGTCGAAATGTTTGCACAGTGTGCGTCACATAAAACTCAAAAAATATACATAATATATACATAATTGTCTTAATACATCCGGAGACACTGTGTCTCTCAAAAAATAGGTGTGGCTAAATCCTAGAGACTAATCAGCATGGTGCTCATGATAGCACGTCACTGCACGCACTAGCCGCCTTAGGATTCGGTGGAGACGGTTTGGAACTCCCACCGTATGGCGCCATCTACCCGCACGTTCCCGCGCCTGCATAGTCCTGGGATCCCATGGACGCATCCTCGAGGTTCTCGAACCTCGTTGCCTCTCCTCCTGCCTTCCCCCGGATCTCGGAAGTAGTTGTGCTTTCCGGAGATAGGACATCCCGCCGGGCATGTTTTCCTACATCCGCACACATATATAATTGTGTTTAGACAAGTGTGTATTAACAAAAAAAACATATAAACATAAAATCAAAAATATGAGGTCTTACCCAGCCTCTTCATCCCGTTGGTCTCCTTCCGTAAAGGGAGATCCGTCCCCGTAAAGTCAGTTCCCGCACAGGGCCAATCTTCCACAACGATCGCTTACGCCAGAACCACCTCGAAGAACTCTCCAAGCCCATGACATCCGTTGCTCCGCCTCCGTATCCGGGCATCGCCGCCCACGAGCCATCCCCGCCTCGTGAACTGACTTCGCCACATGGGCCTCTTGGTTCGGAAGGTTGGTGCCCGGTAATGAACGATACCAAAATGGAACCATAGCCGAATTGTTTCAGCCTCCCCTGTTTACACTTGGTAAGCTGCCTTTTCATGTTGATCGTGACGGCTGTTGCCCAATCATACAGTCGGGGACCCATGCATTCTGAGGCTAATAAGAGTTGAGTTTTTTGTAGCCTCGTGCGGTGCCTGCAATCCAGCAGCCCGCGTAATGGTGTGGAGTACAACTCTCAGTGCTAGATCAGGGATGGTTGAGATGTATACCTTCTTACTCCCTGTTCCTGTTTGTGCCCCACGGCACACCCGCGCCATTACTTCTTCCATCTTTTCCCCTGATGGTCTGCTCCCAGTCAATACAGGGATTGGACCCCTGCAGGATAATCCAGTAACGAAATGAATGTCAGTGACCTCCAATTCCAACACCTGGTCTCGTATTCTGAATACTTGGTCATTTTCATCCCAGAGGTTGATCAGATATTGGAGGAGCTCAGGCTGAGCTCGTAAGCATGGCGTGAGGAAGAACTTTTCTAAGCCACAGTCTCTCAGAGCATTCATACATGCTTGGCTTTGCATGGCCTCTTCGTCCTCATCTCCGTGTTCTCGTTCCTTCCATTCGATTGCCATTCTGACTATTTATCTGCATTCACATGGTCCAAAACCCCTTATTAGATCTTTTGTGAGCCTCAAAATTCAAGAAATTTGGTATAAATAGTAGAATTTTAGGCGGAAATTTGGGTTCCGCCGCTGGCGCGACTGTTTTGCTGACAGTCGCGCCATGTGGCGCGGGCCCTTTGGTAAAAAGAGCTCAGTGGCGCGGGTCCGTGCCCGATACCCGCGCCACTTGGCCCAGCCCTAAAAATTCAAAAGTGCCCTTACAGAGCTGATTTCTAAGGGAAATTCATTAAAAAATGTATGGAAAGAAAGAGAAAAGGAGCGCCACTTACCTGTCACAGACGAGACGCTGAATGGTTGCCTGGATTGGTCGCAATCGCCGTCAGAAGATTCTGCTCCAAATGGACCACTGTTGCTCTCCACAAGGTAAATAGTAAAAAGTAATTTTATTTTTTACCATTGGACATATTTATAACTTTTCGACGTTAAATGAGCTTTAAAAGTTATTTTTTTGTCAAATATTTGCATGTATTATGTCAAAAATGGATTTTACGCTTGTTGGGTATGTGCAGCGGCAGGTTTTTGCGACTTAAAAGGTGGAAACGAGTTGTATTTTATACTTTTTCGGACTCGGTAAATACACGAAAAGTCACTCTGGAGTCATCTTTCAGCTCTTTTCTGACTCTCTAAATATGAAAAGATCGCCGAGGCCCTTGTCGTTTCGATCTCGTTAAAATGGACAAGAATCGACATTCACCCAGTATAAGTTTAACCCTTTTTCGGGCTGGGATGGATTGATTACGAAAAAGGAATACCCTAGCCTATCGCGACTAGGAGGTTTTCCCGGATATTGTTTTCTACCTTTTCGGATCTGGGGAACTATTTACTAAAAGGGACCGGTGGAGTTTTCTTTTCCGCTGTCTTTTCAAACTCTCTAAACATGAAAAGACGCCGAGTTCTTCCTTTGTCAGACTCGTTAAACCCTGATGACATTGGATTTCGTCGAAATGACGTTCTCCAAGTTTCTCCTTCCTAGGACTCGTTAAATGCACTAGGATGGATTCGCCCGAAGGGCAGACTTATATCACAAGCATATGCTATCCCCTTCAAGCTTGTTATCAAAAATAATTGGGGTACTCGCCAGAAATGGTGGGGGAAAAATGGAACCATCGTCGTTGTCGTCGGCAGTATGTCGCTCTTGAACATGGCACTTGTCCGCATTCGTGTCGGGTTGGGGACATCTCATCTCGTTGTTTCACTTTGCTTCCATGGGTTTGGGTAATCTCTTTTGACCTCTCATCTGTTCACTGCCTCGTCGCCATGACCTTTGATCCGTTGATGTCAAATACTGCCAAGTCCATTGTCGTGCCGTTCATATGTTCAAGAGAAGTTGGCCTCTGCAAATATCAACCTTCCTCTGTTTCTCATATGATCCTAATTCACAACAAACATTATGTTCTCTGTCTCGTGTCGATGATGTGGGAATCATTATGGCCCACCTTCGATCAAGGTCACTTCCTGTCGACTTCAACTCATTATCCAGGAAGTTGGTCTAGAGACTCCTGATGGTACCTTGGAGCCTGCATGCCTCAATGGCAGGTTCGTCGCATTCGACGTGAAGTTTACATCATTGAATTCCGATCGGATGATTCTGCGGGTGTTCGACGTCAGCTCATTTATTCACACGCCGTAGATTGTACCTGTAGTACCTTGAGGACCATTGTCATTATTGGTGGTTCCTCTCGCGTCTGTTAACGGCTTTCATCATTGGCTGGTAATCAGGCGATGTTCCTGCATGTTCGACATCAGCTCACATATTCGCGTGCTAGAACTTGTACTTATTTGGGTCGAGATGGAGCGCAAGACCCTGGATTGTGTCTGTTGTAATCCAGGCTGCGATTGTGGATTATTGTCATTATGTACATGACTCAATGATTGGATGGCTGCGACCATACCCGAGTCTATTTGTTTGATCTTAGTTGGATGGCTGCGCCCATACCCTGGATCCGGATTATAGCATACTCTGTTCGGATGGCTGCGTCCATACCATATATATACATCCTGTACTTGAGATATCAGTTGTATCTTTCTGCGCAGGTTTTCCGACGGCGGGCCTTCAGTTGGACATGTTCTCGTAAAGCATTTCACCCCTCTCCCTCTCGGGCCTCATACTTTAGGGGGCATCTGTTACACAGTAATTTGTCACTGTCCTTACCATTCCCCATCCCGCACAATGGAGGACCCATTCTGTGACGTGTGGACATTGTCATGCCTTGAAAACATCATCATTGCATCCCTCTGAGTATGAGCTTCATTTCCCCTTGAGACATCTCCTTGAAAAATCCATGAAAAACAGCTCTTTTTGCATTGGCGCGGGTAGACAGTTCAGTGCTCGCGCCAATCAGGGAAATCCTGTAAAGAGGTCGCGCCACTTGGCGCTCTGTCATAGAGCAGCAATCGCGCCACCCATTTTAGGGACTGCTTTTTAAATATGGATGGCGGAAGTTGAGTTCAAACAAACTCACAACCATTGCCTATCTTGAGTTGGGAGGTTTGGCTGCGGGAGTTCTATGGAAGGGAAGTGGTTTTTGCCACCTTCTATGGAACCTTCCTTGTTGATAGGGCCAATCCCATAATAATAGGGATCCCAACTCCCTCCTTCCCCATCTATAAAAGCTTGCTCAGATCCATGGCAAGCTAGTCTCGAAGTGCTGAAGCTTTGCATCTCCCTATTCCCAAGTGCCTTTGTGCTGTAAAGAATCCCTTCTTTCCCTTAAGGCCCATTCAAGCGAGGAGACCATTGTTACGAGACTCTGGAGAGGTTTCCCTTTCCTTGGCGAGCTTTGCGAGACGTGGACAACCGGAGACCCGTTCGAAGGAAGCTGCGACGTCAGAACTTGGTTGTAACTTCTTTTCGTTTATCATTTTAATAGATGACTATGATTATGGTTCCACTCCTTTTTCCATCATGTTAATGCGAGTAATATCTTTTCTGACCGATGTTTAGTTACGTATGCTAGTTCCTATGCATGTATCTGTTCGTCTCTTCTGTGTGCAGGTGTTCATCCACGGAGATCGTGGAAGGATTGTGATCTGCCAGGGTTGAAGGACGGGGACATCTCTTCTTCAGATCTAGCGTTGGAATCCAGGTAGGCTCTTATCCCAAGTCTTTCATTCGTAACTAGGAGCTTGTGTCATAGCATTGTTTGTTTGTTGCTAGACCCCTGCTGGGCTAGTAGGGATCGCCTCTGTCCGCAGAGGGGATTTACCTCCTCAACAAATTGGCGACTCCGACTCTTTTTGCATTGGCGCGGGTAGACAGTTCAGTGCTCGCGCCAATCAGGGAAATCCTGTAAAGAGGTCGCGCCACTTGGCGCTCTGTCATAGAGCAGCAATCGCGCCACCCATTTTAGGGACTGTTTTTTAAATATGGATGGCGGAAGTTGAGTTCAAACAAACTCACAAACCATTGCCTATCTTGAGTTGGGAGGTTTGGCTGCGGGAGTTCTATGGAGGGGAAGTGGTTTTGCCACCTCCCATGGAACCTTCCTTGTTGATAGGGCCAATCCCATAATAATAGGGATCCCAACTCCCTCCTTCCCCATCTATAAAAGCCTGCTCAGATCCTTGGCAAGCTAGTCTTGAAGTGCTGAAGCTTTGCATCTCCCTATTCCCAAGTGCCTTTGTGCTGTAAAGAATCCCTTCTTTCCCTTAAGGCCTATTCAAGCGAGGAGACCATTGTTACGAGACTCTGGAGAGGTTTCCCTTTCCTTGGCGAGCTTTGCGAGACGTGGACAATCGGAGACCCGTTCGAAGGAAGCTGCGACGTCAGAACTTGGTTGTAACTTCTATTCGTTTATCATTTTAATAGATGACTATGATTATGGTTCCACTCCTTTTCCCATCATGTTAATGCGAGTAATATCTTTTCTGACCGATGTTTAGTTACGTATGTTGGTTCCTATGCATGTATCTGTTCGTTTCTTCTGTGTGCAGGTGTTCATCCACGGAGATCGTGGAAGGATTGTGATCTGCCAGGGCTGAAGGACGGGGACATTTTCTTCTGCAGATCTAGCGTTGGAATTCAGGTAGGCTCTTATCCCAAGTCTTTCATTCGTAACTAGGAGCTTGCGTCATAGCATTGTTTGTTTGTTGCTAGACCCCTGCTGGGCTAGTAGGGATCGCCTCTGTCCGCAGAGGGGATTTACCTCCTCAACAGTGATAATCAAATAAATAAGGATTTATTTAATTATTTAAGGGTGATTTAGTCATATTTAACAAATAATATTATTTAAATAAGGTTTAAATAATTATTCTTAGGAAATAATAAGATAAATAATGATTTATCTAATTAATTTCCCTGTTTTGGGTTAAATATAACCAGGAATATTAATTAAATTGTTGTTTAACTAATTATTCCTTGAGGAGAATCAAACAAATGTAGATTTATTTAATATTTCCTCATGGGGTTTCCTGTTTAGACTATAAACAACTTAATAAAGGTGGTTTACTAAGTTATTTTCATAGTGAATGCAATTTTACTTAGGGTAAAATTGGTCTTACATGGTGTACTTGGGTCCATATAATAACATTAGGTTAGATGACCAAAGAATGGTGTAACAGATTTCCCCCCAGCATGAGAGCATTAGAAGATAATCATATGACTGAAGTACGTTGTAAGAACTCAATCACTAGACATCGAAGGGGAAGTCAAAGAGAGAGAAGTATAAGGTAGACCAAAGTGCTGAAAGAACTAGACCCTGAGGAGGCGAGACTTACAGGTGCGACAAGTCTCTTTGATGAGTGAGTACCTGTGCTATAGGTAGCAGGGGATGCATACCTATGCCCGCTGAGGCAAAGTACAAACAATAAGGCATCCGGAAAACCACGAGACTGGCCAATATAGAACATGCTGACATAAACATGAGCCAGATAAACAACACGATAATGAATCCCACATACATATTGTGCCTGGGATAACAACCAAGACTTGTACAATAATATCTGAGTACATGAGATATAAATACAACCCAGATGCCCCTGAAAACAGGAAAGGGCTCTGAAAATCTGACTAATACATGCAAAAAAAAAGGTGCTGCAAGCGGCTAAGGCAGACATCATCAGATGTATGGAGCTACATCAAAGGCTGTGATGAAGAGGTCATCCGAGTATGTGGGGGGCTACCTATTGGGCCACCCCCTCATGAGGGCTGAGCATCTCACACACACCTGGGAATCACCGATATCAGCTGCTGCATCACTGAACCATCAAGTATACGGATCTCGATCATGCTGAAAGGAGATGGAGCTGAGAAACAATCAAGTAAAAGGGAAATAAGGAGTCCCTTTGCCTGATTCGAGGCACCGAATAAAAGTGGAAGCTGGAACCAAGGTACACCGCCCTCTAGACCTGTCTTCTGGAATGAATGAGCTGATGTCGACAGAAGGAGGTTCGCCATAGGTGAGGCAATAAGGGATCCTCAACTAAAGCATGAGAGATAATAGTAGAGAGACTCTCAGACTGACGCCAATGATGATGATGGAATGGGGGGTAATGAGTAGCGAATGAACGACTTCTCTTGTTAGAACATAAAGGACATGGATGACCTGGCAGCAACTGACATAATATCATGAGGGATAGGGGACAGTGGGACTGAAGGCCATAATGTGCAACATGAGAGAGGGACCAAGCATTGAAGGATGGATGACTATAACGATATTCAAAGGGACTCGGGATAGACTCGATGAATGAAATGATGAATCAACTCGGATTCTATAAACAAGGGCGATGCGATGGTGCTGCCACACAGAAAAGGTCCAATGGGGACCATAAAAACATGAGTACAAGATAGTAACTCATGATGAAAGTCAACACGAGCATGGACAAGTATGGGGGCAAAGTGATGCCTCTCAGTACGAGTGTTGCAAGTGAAGAAATTCGATTTTGAGGAGGGGTGAAGTGACGCTTCTTGGAAAAAATGTGTCTTGGTGAAGTATCAAATTACTAAAAACTAACAGATACCCATTTTAGGGCTCGGTGAGAGCTTTCCAATGGTACAGACGGTTTGGTAAACAGAGCTATGGTTGGGTCACAGCAGACGAAAGAAAAAATGGGGGTTTCTCTTTTAATAAGGTGTTTTCCCTCCAAATTCACTCATTTTCATGTGGAGCTGTGGTGAATGTAGAGAGGAGAGAAGGCCCTAAATCTTGCGGTGATCGTAGTGGACAAACCGACCGTTGGAATCGAGATCTGTCAGTTGCATTTAAGAGGCCTAACCCTACTCTTTCTTTTCAGTGGATTAAAATTTCAGATTAGGTCCCCAGGGCTTAGGAACATAACCCTACTCCTCCTCACGGTTGGGTTGCACTTTTTGGGGCAAAAAGTGTGACCTTGGTAGCAGGTTTTGAGAAAAAATTGCGACCTGTCCCAAGTTTGGGCTTGAAAAGTGCGACCTGTCAGGGAGGGATTTTCGGTGCTATTTTTTGGCCGAGTGCTAGGTTTTTATGATGAGATACAATCTTTCCTATCTATATTTTGATAAATATGATGGTTTTGTGCAGATATGGTAGAATTACGGATCAACTAGAGAGAAAGAGACCTAGGCGCATTACGATCGGAGATCCGGGAGGATCAGGGTGTCTGTAGTGCACTGGCCAGGTTTGGGGTTCTAAATTTTGTGGAGAACCCTTTGATGAGAGCTGGAGAGCTCTTATTGGCCTGGATTTTCAACTATTGGGACCCGGACCATGAGGTCTTTATAGTGTAGGGGCACCGGATCGAGTTGACGGTCCAGGATATATATTTCCTTAATGGTCTCCCACCACTCGGGATGGTAGGGAATACTTAGCCAGTATTACCATGAGGGCAGAATATCATAGAGTTTTTAGAGCGCCATTGTCGCCCAGGTCTCCAAGTCAAGGGGAATTAGATACCCATCGGGGATTTGGAGAGGTTAGAGACCCGTGCTATGGCCGCAGCGGTGCTGCGGATCCTGGGCAACTAGGCACTCCATCACATCACTGGAGGGCAGATGATGCTTGTGGAAAGTGTTTTGAGTGGGACCTACTATGGGTGGGCCCAGATGATGCTGTCGTCGTTGAAACGACAGTTTTCGCTATGCAAGCAGCAAGTGAACCATGACTATGCATATGGTACATTTTTTTGCTCGTTCTTATTTGAGAAGATCCTGACACTTCGACCTCACATACAGCTCCAAGATGGGGGCCCAAGAGAGCCTAAGATGCGTCAGTGGGGGCGACTACTATGCAGAGGAGGAGGTGGGGTGGTTGGACGGGTGTTCTGACCCGAGTTCTTTGTTCATTGGGATCAAATTCCACTGTATATAGACAACTATCCCTATAGTGGGATGAGTTATTGTGGGGACCCGGACGCCGTCTGGTTGAATATGGGGGCCTGATGGTAAGTGACAAATTGGTAATATTTTATGTGCATGTAAAGATATAGAATATTGTATGTGGTACTGATTCTTTCACTTTTAGTATGCAGATACAGCACCGGTAAAACCAACCGGATATATGGGATGACCTGCAGTATCGAGGACCGCAGGACCTAGTGGAGTGAGGGCGTAGCAAAATGAGGATGCAACAGCCCTCCTGGAGGATATCCATCATAGATGTGAGAGGCTTCTGACCAGTGTATTGGTCTACCTTGTGAGTGGCGAGGGGTCATAAGGTGCATGGCGATGGCCGGATAGGGTATGCGTGATCTACAAGCCGCGGGAGCAGAGCCATTGGCTCGAGATCCTCCAGATAGTGATTAGTGTGTAGGGGCAGGTGGTGCCCCCAGTTTTGAGTTTTTTAACATGCTTTGGGCATGTCATATGTATCAGAGTGGATGGACTCTAAAATTTTTTATACGACACATATTATGGATATGCATCGTTTTGATATTTTAATGTTATTTTCTTGTGTTAAATGCCAATCTAGAATATTGTTTGAAATGCTATCTACATAGTGATTTTGTGCTCTAGGTACATGACTGAATGTAATGATTTCAAATTCACGCATCAAAAGCTTCACTCGTAAATATCTTCTAAAAAGGATAGGATTATGCACACGATAGACACCATTCAATTGCATGACAAGAAGCAGGGAATCGAAACAAACATGAAGGTGAAGGATGCGATGTGAAAGGGAATCGGCTAATAAACCTCACACTACATAATATTTGGCCTGGTTATTGGTAGCAGTACCAATGCATACCCCGTTCGAAAGAACAAGGGAATGCAAGGGGGTAAAATTGGCCCAACTTGCCGAGGCTAGATTCTTGGAGTAGCGACTTGCACCATTAGCAAAACCGATATAAGGTGTGGACAAGAGGTCCATATGAAAGGTGCTACAAGATAATAAATGTGAGGATGATGAAAAATTCTGGCAATCTGAGCGCAAAGTAGAAATCAAACGCACTCCGCGGGAGGGAGTGATTTGGGTAATATGTCTACTACCCATATGCTGACGGTGAGGTGGAGTGTGGGAGCTAACAGAGGTGTAGCTTGTGCTGAGATCACGAAATTTACCATAGGCACGGGTAGTTCTATCCCATTTATGGGCAGGAAAGATGAAGTCAGGGGTGGACATGGCTTCCATGATGTCATCATCGCAATAGCAGATGGAGTGACTGGAGGAAGGGAGATCACATGACACGGCGAAGCTACCTAACTCATCATCATGAGAAGAAAGGTTCACATGCGCATCGTCACGGGGGATGATGGAAGAACAAGCAGATAAGGGATCTACTAATGTTGAGCCTAGGGTGATCGTTGAAGGGAGGTCAAGCGAAAAAACATGGGAAGATTTGGAGGGAGCTTCTACCCAGGGTCTCATAGATGATGAAAGGTAGAGGATGGTGGCCGCAGGCTCCTTCATCTCGACATCAAGAGGGTGAATGTCAATGGGAGCGGGTAAATCCTCAGTCTAGCCTGCAACATACTGCGCAAGTACAGGAGAGGTGGATTTGTTTTGTTCAATCTCATATTCCCAAACTACCTCTAATGAGGCATGGTAATGCGTAAGGCGAGGACAATGGTGAGAATAATGGCCATGGAGATCACACAACGCACAAGGTTGGTTAGTGTGAATAGTTTTAGGATTCTTGGCTGTAGTCGAGGAAGAAACAGAGGTTTCAGGGACCGTAGACTCAGGGAATGCAACTTTAACCATGGGCTTGATACAGGGCAGTTCAAGACAGTTATGGGTGGCATGGCCGACGACATCACACAAAGCACAGGGCTTTGTGGGCAGGGGAGGTGCAGGGTCCGTCGGGGCAGCCTTGTCCTTGGAGGCCCTCTTGAGAGCTTTTCCCTTCTTACCTGAAGCGGTCGCAACAGTAGGTGGTTCCTGTTGAGGTGGTTGACGCACTGTTGCAGCGGGAGAATTCATGGGGACCGGTTGAACCGGGGTCAAAGTAAGATAAGGTTTAGGTTGACCTGGCGGGGTAGTGGCTGGAGGATCAAGGTACTAGACAGGAATCCCAAGGGTCAAGTTAGGAAGAGATAGGGTGGCCATGACAGGTGCCATATAGACTCCTAGTGGGGGAGCTAGGAACGGTATCTGACCAGAGGGGTAATGGCCAGGCGGGACGGCTCCTAAATGGTTAAGGCCTGGAGGAACCGTTCTAGGAGGGTAAAGAGGCTCATGAGTACCAGCTGATGGGCCAAGAGGAGGAGGTCCAGAAGGCTGAATCGAAGGGCTAGGAGAAGGCTGCGGAGGGTGAGGAGGCTGTTGACTAGCCGAGGCAGGTTGCTTGTGGGTAGCCCTAGATGATTTCATCATGCAAAAATTTGACGAGCTGGGATTAGAGACAGGAGGAGGAAGACCAAGGAATGTACCAAGCAGTGAGGAATCTTTGTAGACTCCGGGTGAAACACTAGTCAAAGGATCAACGGTTTGCTTGCTGGCTGCCGAATAAATAGTGGACTTAGGGGAGGTCTGAGACTTCGATTCGTAATATGTCAACTAGTCAATGGTGACTATCTTTCCGTTATGAGGGAAGGACATCTTGCGGTAGACCGCAGAAGGGAAAAAACACATCGCATAAGTGTAGCTACGACCCAATAGAATGTTGTATCTAAGGGGGCATATATGACTTCTACGTCAATGCAAACAATCTTGCCCTCAAGAGTAATAGGACAATTGCGGAATAAGCCAATGGGCTGGGAGGCGTGGCCATCCCACGCTCAGAGAGTGATCGTGGAAGGAGTCAACTCAGGAGATCCGAGTTGCTTCCAAACCAAAGCGGACATCACACAAGTGGATGCCCCCTCATCAATAATTCATCGGGAAACATTGGCATTTTGGATCTTGACTAGGATTTGGAAGGCTACGGAAGTAGGGAGAGGAGGATGTTCTGACTGATCAACATCAAAGACAATCAATCGATCGTCGAAAGGATCTACAGTTCCCATGGCAGATAGTAGAGCTTTTTGTTGTGAAGGGCATGACTGGAGGTGTTACAACATTGAAATTGCAGTAGGGGATTGTGTCAAATCATCTACTATGCTATACGAATGGGAAACTTTTCCAGAAGCAGCATTTCAGCATAATGGTCCTTTAGGGATCTTGGTATGAACCTCCGCCCTAGGTTGAGGGATCTTTAAGGGACCATTAGGTGTCAAAAGAGGCTCTGTAGAGACCAAAGAAGGCGGCTCGAGGATAGACGTAGTGGGAGGCTTGTTGTACTGACGGGACCGATTTTGAAGATTGATGTCTACGGTTGAAGGTTGATCAGAGTTCATCATGAGAATCTGGTAATCGGAGGTACCATATGGAAGAGGTTGAGTGGCCACCTGACCTTCAGGTGGTTGGGTAACCACGAATCCTTGCTGAGGGAAAGGATCGGTAAGCACAGCGTGCTGAATAGGTGTAGCATTGGGAGGGATGGAAGGGATGGCTTGCTGTCCTCTCAATGTTGCTTGAGACTCCCACAACTGCCGAATATATGGCAAAAGAGGACAATCATGTGTGTAATGACTGTAAACATCACAAAAAGAACAGGGCTTGTTCGTACGAACATGCCTGTCCTACTTGGGCTGAGTGCCCTGTTGCTTGTTCGTAGTGTTAGGAACATTACCTTGATTAGGTCTAGGATTACCTGGGGCAGCTTGATTTTGAGTGCCTTTCCTCTTCTTTTTTGAGGGAGGAAGATTAGTCACACCTTGCTATGCATACACCTGCCCCTGAGGGGGCAGTGGTTGCTGTTGCGAGGGTTGGGAAGGCAAGGGAGGAGGAGTTGCTAATGTTGGAGGAGCTAGAGCACCAGGCTGTGGATATGGATAATAAGGAGGTTGGGTAATAGTGTGGTAAACAGGAGGTTGGGAAAAAAGAAAAGGCATGCCGTATCCTGGATACATGCTACCGGGAGGGGGAAAAGTGCAGGAGGTGCTGGCTCCCCCTTGAGGAAAACCATAGCCCATGGGAGGTTGAGCGTATAGATTAGAGAGAGCTCCAACGATACCGTCAGTGGTGTGAGATGCCCCCGATGCGTTGGCACCATCAGGTCTGGGAAGATCAGGTAGAACGGTATAAAGATAACCCGACTGAGCGTAGATTAGGTCATATTTTAGCGCAATTTGGAGAGCAGCTTCTTCGGTTTGAGGAAAGTGCGATGCGACATCTTTTCCAATAGGTGGCAAGAGAGATATAAGGAACGAGTCCATGTAGACAAAGTCTTCGAAGGTAGGGGCTCGACATAGGCTCTTTCTTCTCTGCCATTCCTGGACATCATCAGAAAGGTGGGTCGCAGACAATTAATGAAAAGAAGTCAAGAGTTCGGTTCCAGTGTCATAACGAAGGGGAAGCTAGAAGTAAGATAGAAAAGCCCGGGCAAGAGTCGCAAAGGTGGTATGAGAGGAAGGGGCCTGATCAATATACCATTAAGAAGCTTCACTTGTAAGCTTACGTTGGAACAACCGAAGACGGAAAGAGTCATCGGTAATGGAGTTAGACGAACACCACATGTGGAAAGATCGAACATGATTTGAAGGATCTTCTCCTGCAAGGCCTTCAAACTTTGGAATGTCAGAAGGGAGCTTTGTCGGCATAGCAGGCCAACTAGCGTCATGGTGTATAGGGTCGTTTATCAACTGGTCAAAATTGGGGAGGCTGAGGCTTGCCATGAAGGGGAGCAAGGGCACAGCCGGGGTAGTGTTCGTTGTGGTCCCACTAGTGGTATTATCGGCATGAGGTCCAGGGTTACCACCAGCATTAGGTCCTGCACCAGACATGGTGAAGGTGATAGGGGGAGAACTGAAGGCAAAACAAGAAGGAGAACCCAATGGACTAGAAGAAGAGTCGGAGTGTGGACTCGGAGGAGGACTAACTCGAATCTTATGTGGAGGAGTAAGTCTTCCTACCGGAAACTAAGGATGAAGGCCAAGAAGTCTCCGGGATAAATGCCTTGGTGGCACAATGATGACAACACAAATAGGGCACAAAGGAAAAAGAGACCGACAAGGGCAGGGAGGTGCAGGATCAACTGATTACAATGTCGAAATAAGGGCAGAGAGGTGTAGGATCAATTGATTTCAATGTTTTAGAGTCTTTGCTTGGTGGTGTGAACCAAGCCCTTTTTCACTTAGGGTGTGCATGAAAAGTGTGTAAATTTTAATTTTTAAACCTAGACGTTTGTAGAGAAAAAGAAAAACTGTGTTGTATAGCTGTAAATAAACCTGCCAATGACAGTATATAAGCCCGAAAAAACAGAAAATAAACAACTAATAATGCAATAATCTAAACCCAAGGAGGCGGGTCTCTCAACAACTAGTCTATATGCAAGTAAAAAACTAATCAAAACACACTAAAAAATCCAATATATCTAAGGTCAGGAGGGACAGGGATCTAAAGGACAAAATCTACTGGAAAGTGGTGTAGAAAACAACAACAAATCAGAGGAAAAATTGTTGTAAAAAGAGGTGGCGAAAGGCTATATCCTGGAGGGAAACAGAGTGAACGCTAGAGGAAAACCCAAACAAATCTAGATGAGGTGATTTGGATGGATAACTAACCGATTTGAAGCGGATCTGAAGGTGAGGTATCAGATCTTAAAAAGGGCTGAAGACTCTGAAATTTCAGACAACCTGCAACAACAAAAACTCTTCCACAAAAAGTGGAGGGTACTGAAGCCCTAGGGGGCTAGGTTCCCACTTATTTGAGTGAAAATAACAAGTACAGGTCCAAAACGGGCGGAGACGAAGGTCAGACAACCCTGAACAGAGGCCCATACAAACCCATAAAACTTTCGTAAAAATCCCTGCAAAAATTCCAGGTCGCAGTTTCTGACCTGTTTTCAGCAGAGGTCACAGTTTTTGGGCTGTTTCCTGCGTCCTGAAGCTCTAGGTCACAGTTTTTGGGCCAAAAAGTGTGACCTACACCTCCGGCACTCTCGGCGGCAGATTTCAGAAAAAAATTGTCATCTCAGCTGTGGCTGATGTCTGTCACCTGCGCAATAGGTCCTAAAACACATGGAAGTTAGAATTTTTATCGTTTTAGGGTTTTAAGGTTAAAAAAACACCAAGAAAAGAAAAAACAAGGGGCTAAAGAGAAATCCCAGGGTTTGAAGTAGCTAGATATGCAAGGATCAGAAAAACGACATCGGTCGTAATCGTAAATCCGTGTGGAGTCGCCAGTTGTTAGTATGAATCTTAATTCCAAGCGTACGAAAAAATACCACTTTAGCTGTGCATAATAAAAAACCCTAACAGCAAAGATGGCTGCCAATATCCTCAAATCTGCAGTTAGGTGATCAAGATAAATGCTGCGAAAATCTATATCTATGCATTAGAGGATATTAAGCAGTAGAAAAAACAAGATTTACTCCATGCATCCAATAGACAAGACAAGAATATATTGAATGAATTTTGTATTAATGGCACCTGGAAGGAAAGCACAGGAGGGTGTTCCTAGTTCTCCTCAATGGGATGGGTTCTTGTAAGTCCTTAGCACTTCAGATCTAAAATTCCTCTCTCTTGATGGTGTAGAAAACCTAGACAAAAATGGTAGCAAAATAAGACTATGATGGTGGATCAATAGTTAGACCAAAAGTATAGATCCAGAGTGATCTTTATGCAACAAAAGGTGGTAAATGAATGGGAAAACCCTTCTATTTATAAAAAATTATTGAGTTAGTCTAGATATTGGTGCATAGTTAAAATATTATTAACCAAATCAAGATCCAACTTTTATGGAATATTTTATTATATTTGTTGGAGGGAAAAGGCATTTGACTTGGGTCAAATCCCTTTATTTGTAAATAATAAATAAATAAATGATTTATTTATCATTTTAAGGATGTGGTTGAGTGATAATAAAATAACTAATGATTTATTTAATTATTTAAGGGTGATTTAGTCATATTTAACAAAGAATATTATTTAAATAAGGTTTAAATAATTATTCTTAGGAAATAATAAGATAAATAATGATTTATCTAATTAATTTCCTTGTTTTGGGTTAAATATAACGAGGAATATTAATTAAATTTTTGTTTAAATAATTATTCCTTGAGGAGAATAAACAAATATAGATTTATTTAATATTTCCTCATGGGGTTTCTTGTTTAGACCACAAACAACTTAATAAAGGTGGTTTACTAAGTTATTTTCATAGTGAATGCAATTTTACTTAGAGTAAAATTGGTCTTACATGGTGTACTTGGGTCCATCTAATAACAATAGGTTAGATGACCAAAAAATGGTGTAACGTATATTATTTTAAATAAATATTGTAGCTAATGAAAATCCCTTTAATTCTTGTAGAATCTAGCTTATTTCATTTTTCCTTTGGAACATGGATATATGTGGGACACCCAAAGATTCAAAGATGCTCCACACTTGGCTTCTTTCATGTGAATTCTTCCTTGAATGTCATATTCTCAATAATTCTACGAGGACTTCTATTTTGTCTATATATTTCTGTCATTTTTTCTTCTCCCCATAGAAAATTTGGTAAGTCTTGATCAAAGATAATTGTTCGTATACCTTCTTCAATTGTCCTATTTTTCCTTTCAGCAATTTCATTTTGTTCGGGATTGTAGGGACCAATTAAATCCCTCTTAATTCCTTCTTCTTTACAATATGCAACCAATTATTTAGAAGTTTATTCCCCACCATTGTCAGATCTTAATGTCTTTATTGTTCTTTCGATTAGTGTCTCCATTTCAGATCTAAACTCCTCAAATTTCTCAAATACTTCATCCTTTTTCTTGAGAAGGTAGAGAAATGTCTTTCTAGAGTGATCGTCAATGAATGTCACATAATAAATATAATTTCCAAGTGATTTATCAGACATAGGCCCACGCACATATGAATGAATGAGGTCTAATATTTATTTAGACCTTGTTTCACTATTTGTAAATGGTTTCCTTGTATTCTTTCCTAAAGCATATCCCTTGCAAATTCATTCATGGTCTTCTTTGATATTGGGGATTCCATTTACTAGTTGATTGAGAGAGGGAATGACCATGTAGTGTATATGTCCATATATTCTATGCCACGACTCAATGGGATTTATTTCCTTATGAACTAGGGCTTGAGGAGACAGTGTTATGACCCTATATAGAATTCCTTCACAAATTCCAATAACCCTAGCTTTATCGATACTTGAATCTTTTCTCCAAACCAAAATATTTCCTTCAACAGAAGAAACTCTCTCTCCTTTATAATCTAAGAAAGAAATTGAAATTAAATTATTTTTCAAACTTGGAACATATAGTATGTTACTGAGATGTAGCTTAGATCCATTTTCCATCTTCAAAGAATTTGATCTCAGGTCTTTAACAACATAACTTTTGTTGCCTCCCAATTCCACTACATGAGAAGATGGTTCCTTGGATAGAGTGTGAAGTTTTATAATTTCCTCTGTCATGTGCCTGATTCTCCACTATCAATAATCTGTGTCGTTTTTCATCATTGAGTGAAATTGTAAGTGCAACCAAGAACTGACCTTATTGAATAAGTAGTAGAATATCATTTTGATCCAAATTTCTGCAATATTAAATTCCATTTTCATGTATCTTATCATAGAGGGAGTAACCATTTCTTTCAATCCAACATAGTGATCTCAAATATTCCTTTACCTTAGCTTTGATACCATGTTGGTAAATCAATGCTTGTACAATTAGGGTTTTGATTCCTCTTATTGATAATTACTTGTGATTTATGTTGGATTCTTTTACTTATTTGTTATGTTATCTTCCATCAAGAAATTACCAAATTATGTGCCTATGAATATCACAAACAAGAGACACAAGATATATGAAATTAGTCAGGGAAAAACCCCTATCTAAGGGAAAACCCAGTAAAACCTCTTCCTTCAATAATTTTTACGAGATAATCCAAGACTCTTCAACCTAGACACACACTTCATCCAACCACCAAGTCAGCCCTTCCTTCCAACAACTCTGATCTATACCTTCAACCTTGTAGCAGCAAAACTTCGATCTATGCAGCAACAACACTTCGACCCCCTACAAATTCAAAATTTTGATCCTTACAACTACAATAATTTGATCCTGCAACTATACAGTAAATTTGTAGGAAATAGAAAGATAGATAGCACAAAAACTTCGATCTTGCAATTCTCATTCTCCTCCTTGCACTTCACACTTTTTTTCAATTCTTCTTATATATATTCAACTTGTTGAGTTAGTGATCAATTAGGTCAAACTGCACATCTATATATAGCCTTCTTGTGGGTCGAATTTCTCCCTTGTAGGCTGACTTCATAAGGAAAGGGACGACTTGTTGTGGATGTGACAAATTACATATTTGAATAAAACATAATTCTTTTTACATGATTCAAAAGCCCAAGAAGGGTCTCATAAATTGTAAAATAACTCTAATGACTCAATATAAATCCTACGAGTCCAAAATGAGGACTTTGACTTATAAAATGATGAACCAAGCATGAAACCCATGCTTTAATAATTCAGTGTAATAATAATAAAAAATATATTTCTCATTCTTTTGTTAATTACATTCCATAATGAGTCAAATACATTTATGAAGACTGAACCTAGTTACATTCTTCAACAAATGATTGAATATAACATGTTCCTATTTACTATAAGGGTTTTATTGTACAATTTTATGATATGTATCTATTTTTTGTTTGCACTGATGAAATTGTTAAGTAGAATTTCTAGATACATGAAAATATGAAAAACTAAACAGAGAATTACATAGTTGAAACAAAACAATTACATAGGGTACAATGCTAGTGACCCTTCTTTTTGTAAAATCTTTAGTGAAAAGCAATGATGTAGTTACAAACTTAAATAAATACAATGGTGAAGCAGAAGTCACTTAATACTTCAGAAATAATAGAATTTAGAGCCATGATCCTATGCCAAACAAGGTTATATATATATATATATATATATACCAACTTACGGAGAAAATAAATGAAGTGTAGAAATTGTGATGTAAATTTTCATCCGCTCATGAATTTTAATCAAAATCACAAGACACAAACCTACTCTATTGCTTTGCGAAATTCAATTCTCAATGTCGAACATCAATCAAAAACATGCAATGAGAAATAACACACATGCACAAAGTATTTTTTCTGGGGAAAGCAATCTGCTAAAAATCCCAATGCATGCTTGCATTAATATGATGAATGGATATTTATTAAAATTTATTTTCTCAACATAGCACAAAATTCATGTGAATAAACTATCTCTCTATTCACGTAGAAGCTATGACTTAGAATTAGTAAATTTTTTCCTTTTCTTGAGCTCCTATTTACTTGTGCAATTCCTTGAGAAATTGAGCCCCTATTATTTAGGAAAATCCTCTAAAATGATTGTGCAATTCCCAAGGTTGATCATTTGACTGCATGCAACACCTGTACACTCAAGATTAGTCTACAACTGATGTTACACAGCCTTGGAATCTCCACCACTGCTGGGGAACTCAAATTATTTGCATGCACTAGATATTTTGGGTTGATTGATCAGTTAGCTGGAAGATCACAAAGTTTGACTGAAGTCCCACTACACAACTGACCTTCCACTAGTTCCTCCAACACTTAGAACTAGTTTAACTGAAAAAAACAACTTGAAATAACTGACCTTGAGTGCTATAAATTATTAATCACACATGCTTAACTAAAATCTAAATCCTCCAACTCGAATTTGTTGATCTAACTGAACGACAAGAGGCATGTCCCCTCAGTTAATTGTATCCCAGTTTTCTGATAATGTGGAAATTCAAATTTTCTAAATCTAATCAAGGCAAAATCAAATTGAAAATTTATTGCTGCATTTTTCAAGATGAATTTATAGGTTATCTTGAGTAAGGGATTAAACCGATAGTCGAAATGAAAATTTAGTAAACAATGTTAGTTGTAAAGAATTATAGATTAAGTCGAAAAGGTCAATTATGACCCATTTTATAAATTAGAAAAGAAAACAATACTCATGGATTGAAGGCTCATAAGCTTAGTCAACATGACAAATTATTTTTAAATTAAGAAACAAATATTCGACACATAGTATGATTTTTTCAAAATAACATAGTTATTATCTAGAATGGTTGAGAATGACCTATGTGACAAAATGTAATAATAATTTTAGCACTACTAAAGGTTCTTGCGATGGCATTTTTAAATGATGACAAAAAAGGCCCATTTTCCTTAAACTATAAATTCCTTCATAGGGTAATGTATTACATAGTATCTCTCGTATTTAAATTAAAAATGAAACCCTTGCAACTAATTTGAAAAATAGAACTCTAGTGTCTTTTTCCTTGATGAAAGAGTTAAGCACATACATCATAAGCGACCAGGAGCTCAAGAGAACCTAAATTTAAAGGAAAACATTCAAAATACACTAGAATATGATTGCACCTGTGAATGGTCAACAATATCAAAACATAAGTGGTGGTATATTAACAAAAAAACAATACTAATGAAGAAATAAGAGACAATATGTTCTCAATATACCCGAGGAGAACCTTAGGTTCGAGAAACTATATCTATTACCTGTTGCAGACATAAAATTCTGTTAAAAGTCTGCAAAGGAAAAAAAAAATTAACAAATTCAAGAAGAGTTGAAACCTTGCAAGAAAATAGAAATTTTTGTATAAGAAAGAAAATAGCCATAGCATAATATTTGGAAATCATGTCCATAACCAAAAATGTTCATTCCAAGGTTAACCGTACCCAAATAAGCCATGGTACATTAGGGTTTCATTTTTAAAACCCTAAGCTAAAAAAAAAACTGTGAAATAACCAGGTAACACAAGGTGAATATAAAGGGGTTTTCTCTTTGAAAAAAATAGAAATATATTTTACCTTGTCAAAGATTAAACTCTTTCCAAGAGTAGGCCGAATGTGGAGATAAACCCTTGCCAAGAGAAGGTTGGATTTGTCTCCACATTTCCACTTGAATCCTATCTATAAAAATGAGATGGTTAGTTTAAAACCCTAGTTTGCACAACAAATCAATATATGTCATATAAAAGAAAATAAATGAAGCAAGAACCAGAAAAACATGGAGTAAAAAGAGAAATGAAAATAATCCCCTGCAAAAAAGGTTCAAATAAGTTTCAAGTCTACTAAAGAGGCTTTTTTCTTTTGAAAAATATTGAGTAGAGTCTCTACATCCTTTCTACCAATCTCACAAACTCCATGTAGAAAAAATGATAGATTAAATTAACACAATAAGTAATTGACAAAACAAAAATGGAAAAACTCTAGAAAATGCTTCATATTTAGCAATTTACCCAAATACATATGAATTTTGCAATGCAACCTCTATCGAAGGTAAAATATCGAAGTCTGAAAAATGACAAAGTTACAAGTTCTCAAGTTAACAAAGAATGACATAACAAGAAACTCTTCGTAGAGTAGGGTGAGGCTCTATTGAGAAACCAAGAGTGTAATGAGAAAATGAACCGGCAGATGGAAGTTCATATGACCAAAAATTAAACCCTAATGTTTCGGGTTGTTAATATAACACTATTAGATTTGGTCCATTGATTTCAAGTTTATGCCTTTACACACAATGTCGCGTGAATCCAAGTTGGAAGCTGCATCCTGGACCAGTAAAATGGTTCCATATAATCAACACAATCCACATGTTAACCTTATGTCATATCTCTAGCATAAAATAAAATAATTGTGAAATACAGCAAGAGTCCAAAGGCACGTTGGTTATACATATTGATATGAAGTTTGAAGTGGATTAAGTTTGAATACAAATCACCATGGTGTGACAATAAAATTATAACCATTATTTTAGCTTTACACTATAAAATGAATTGAAACATACGACAAGTGAGTAAATAAACTATGGGGTGCATTAAGAAAAAACACACACATATAAACTAAAGTGGGTTGAAAACCATGCGCTTAATAAGAACGAGAAATGGATTAAATCCCATGGAGATTTAATGTAACTTCTGTAAAAAAAAAAATTGAATCAAATTTTATGTAAGAACTTACAAGGAATAAATTTTGTATAATATGTATAAGAAGACATAATAGAATTATAGGCTTAATTATAGGTGCATAGAACAATAGTTAAGTTGAAAAATAATGAAGGTTAAAAGACCCCTTTTAGAACATGAAAATGGTTTTATTGTAATAAGACATCAAGAGGAATTACCTTTTGCTAAGACTTAGTGATCGAGGTCTTATCTAAACATTGCAAAGAGAGATTTAGTCAATAAAAAATATTGTATCAAAGTATTAGAGTATAATTATTTAGAGTACTATTTGAGTACTAAAATTTAGACAACAAGAAGAAAAAAAAAATAGGTGTATTGTTGGGGTTCATTACATTGAATGGAAACATCATGTTATCTACCAACACAAGCAACCCTGAAGGTCAATCAAGCTTGTGCGTACATATTTATTGTGTAGGCTTTGACATCACTAAGAAGAACACGGGTTAAGGAGGATCAAACCTCCAAATCTTGAGTTTCTATCATAACCAGGGTCAAATGTTGAATATTAAGCCACCTAGAGCACAAGAATGAATCATGTAGCAACAAATTCTAAGGTTAAGGCCCTATATCAGAAGCAATAATTATACCCTTTGGATTTTACATAAATAAATAAATCATTTATCAATTCTATATGTAAACTGTGAAATTGTCTTGAGTAAGGTTTCTTATGAATGTTGTCTCTATTGTAGTCAACTGCATACAAGAAGTTTGCATGCTAAATGTTTGTAGGAATTCCTAAACTAGTATGAAGAATAATTACCAAAGATAATGGTATTCTCTGTCTTATTGAGTAAATAGTGCTTTTTCATGAATGTGCAAGCACTTGGAACAATATATATGCTATAATAAGTAGCATACAAGGAAAACTATAGGAATTTGTGAAATAAGTAAGCTTTTTACCTAAGGGGATGTTACACTTTCTTATGTTTGGACACATGAAACTCTCTCCCATGTACATCATGTTGAAAAGTCAACAAGAAATGTGTGTCTAATTTAATTTTCCCTTAATTAAATTCGAAAATAAAATGTAATCTTATCTCATAATCACTTGTAATAGTTAACTGAGTGTGATAAACTCAGTAATCTCATGAATTTCGAGTTGAGGGTGGTTGGTGAGGCATACAGAGTAATTCTATTATTTATGGAGTTCGAATTGCAGTTAGTGCATTAGTTTAATGCAGGAGAAATCAATTAACTCAATTTATTGAGTTAAAGTTAGTTGAACGAGTTGTAACTGTTTGTTGCACTAGTGAGATATCAAGTGAATTAAATCATATTTAATTCACATGCAATGATTTTCCATGCAACTGATGATTTACTATTAATAGTTGCATGCATGAAAGTTCCAGTGGAGACCCAGTTGAGACAAAGGTTAAAGGGATGTTAACTATCAGTTGTATCATTAGTAGGTTTCCCGCATGCAACAAGACATCCATTGGATTTCCCATGAGAATTGTATAGCTTTGGAAGGCTGGAATTCCTAAAGAATAGGGATTTAATTCCACATGAATTGCGCAAGCAAGGAAGGCTGATTAGAGGTAGGAAATTGGCTAAGTGTTGGTCGATTTTTTCCGGGTTAGAGTGAGACGGTTGTGAGAGTGCAGGAGACTCTTGTGAGAAGAGTGCCTTTTAATTGTTTCATGATTCCATGGTGAATATACAATAGAAGATAGAGGGGTTGTTGGGAAAAATACTGCGAGGGGGGGGGGGTGAATCAGTATTTACTGCATAATCAAATCTTTTACTTTTTCATTCCTTAAAAACCCATACGCTACTTTCCTTCAGTAAACTAGCGTATATACGCGGATCCCCTTTATGAAACTAGCGTATACACAGAGATCTAGATATGTCATTAAATCTTCACTCCTATTATTCCATCATTCATTCATCAGATGTTTAATAAATAGTAAACATGTGCAGTAAGAACAGAATAAGCCATCACACAAAGCATCACACATGAACACCGGGATTTTTAGGTGGAAACCCAAATCGGGAGAAAACCACCGCTGCAGTTGCTCAGCCTTCAATATTTTATTATAGAGAAAACATCTTACAACATATGTGCTGGTGCAGACTCCTACCAGCACACAAGCACCCACCTGCGCTCGTTTACCAGCCTCTCCTGGAGAGGAGCTACGACCCCACGACTCGTTTACCGAAGCCTCTCTTTGGAAGGGAGCTCGACCCAGGTCTCGTTTCGACCTAGCAGGCTCGACCCACGGCCCGAAGGCTACAACCCTCGGCCACCACCTTGGACCACGTTTCATCGATTTCCACCCTTGCTTCCACAGAAAACCTAGTTTGCATGCGCGCCTTCCTTCCCGCGAGTGTCGCGTATATACGCGCTTACGGTCACATCAAACAAGCGCCTCGGTGTATATTTCATTGCGCATACGCGCTCCCTTCGACAGCGCGTATATACGCGCTTCCTCCGCGGCGAAGTAGCGTATAGATCTTCAATCATTACAGAGCAGCATACTTCATCAGATCAGATATTCAGTTCAGATCTACCCTTTTGCTTCAGACAGATGTTCGCCTAGATGCTCGCCTCATCACAGATCTAAGCCTTCCATAATCAGATCTAGCAAATACAAGAGAAATTCAGATCTAGATCCCCTTCTTCATCATTGGTGCATCATACATTCAGATCTATCATTCAAGTGTAACCCTTTCCATTCAGATATACTTCAGAAAGAAGTATTCATTCAAGCTCAGACATCTTGCTCTCACACTCATGATCTGCACAATGAATTTCTTCTCCTTATATAGGTTTATCCTTTTTAATACCATGAGCCCCTTTTTCAATACCATGGGCCAAAACAATACCATGAGCCCAAAACTACCTGGACGGGGTTAATTAGGCGGATCATTACCCAATACAATGGGTCAATACCATGGTGGTTACCCTTGTTTGTGCACTTTTTGAGCACTTTAGCCCATACGCTACTTGGCACGTTCCTTTCCGCGTGCATACGCGACTTCCCCTAGGCCAATCCGCGTATACCAAGAAACATACTCTTTTTCATCATACTTTGAGTACATTCTGAAATCCTTTCTTCATAGCCTTCTGTACACACTATAGAAACATCATATTTTCTTCATTAGGAACACATTCTCTTAAGCACAACTTCATCAAGTAAGTTGTCATCATCTTCATCAAGTGGGTTGCCTTTCAAGGACAACACTTAGCATCATATTGTCAACAAACATCATATCACATCAGATTTACATCATTTACCAAGTCCATCAAGTCAAGCATAACTTCATCAGGTGGATTGCCATCAAGGACAACACATGTCAACAGTCGCATGTCTTCATCTTCATTCGGTGGGTTGCCATCAAGGACAACACTCTGCATCATATTTCCAACAATCTCCCCCTTTGGACTTGATGGCAACCATGATGGTGTTTGGTTACCACAACAGATAGATATATTAAGAATACAATGACACCATGTCATTCTCCCTATTTGCCATGTCACTCTCTCCATTTTTGGCATCATCCAAACACCATGTCACTCTCCCCCTTTGACATCAAGGGCAAAGGGCACATCATTATCTTCATTCAAACACCATGTCACTCTCCGCCTTTGACATCAAGGGCAAAGGACAAAACCAACACACTCACCCCCTTTTCTCCTCATGTAGAAGAAACATTCTACAGATCTGATATGTGCTGAAGTGGCCAAGCTCCCCCTGAGTTCATGTTGAATCTTCAAACATATTTTTCAATAAAGTACATGACTCAAAGAATCTCCTATCACCAATGACTCATACTTACAACAAATATCCAACCAAGTGGATTTACATATGAGACTCAAGTACCCAACCAAGTGGGTTTACACACTTTAATTCAGCTACCCAACCAAGTGGGTTTGCAAATTTGACTCAGCTACCCAACCAAGTGGGTTTACAAATTTTGACTCAGCGACCCAACCAAGTGGGTTTACAAAATTGACAAGTCCTTACATGACTGAATATTACAATTTTACAACATGAGTCTCAACAAGACCTTTTCAACAAATTACAAAGATGACCATTTAAGACCAACACCTGAAAGTCCTCAAGAAAGAGAACATTTTTCAGAACCATCATAATGCCAACAATGCATTATACTCAGCAAAGCCAATGCTCCCCCTGAATCTGTGCATCCAAGCATCCTTTCCAAATGACTAAGGCTCCCCCTTAGTTTGTGCATCCTGAAAAATTCCACCAACAAATCATCAAGGCATCTTCATCAAAACATTAGAAACATAATTATGAGAACTGGAACACCACCAGAGATACCAAACAGTATCCAGAGATACCAAACATCATTGCAGTTGTGCTGAAGAGAGCTGAACCAACCAAAAATTGTCAGCAACCAACCATACGCGGTTTTCTGTGCAGGAACTCGCGTATATACGCGACTGTGTTTCAGGAAACCAGCGTATCCCAAGACATCTTCTAAATTTCAACCAGATCTGATTCTTTGTAAGGCAAAGATAGTGTTCAGCTTCTTTCTGAGACATTTGAGTGCTTCCCTGGACTACAGATAGATAGAACGTTGTAGTTGTGTCTTCAAGCGTCATCCAACGGTTGTGGCATCAGTACAATAGTCACCAAGCCTTCAAATTCTTTGCAGCATCAATACAATATTTCCAAGAGAGATTCTCATATCAGAACAACATCTTCACATAGGTGTCAAGCAATCATCCATGTGGTCCAAAATCACCATGATCTTCAAGATGTAACATGAAGTAACATATGTAGGCAAAAGATCTCAACCATAGCAACCAAACTCTACATGATCTGAAACAAATGATATCCAACTCAACCACACAAAGATACTTATCAGCAACCAGGGCTCAAAATCTCATCATAATAATCCATGTACCAAATCATCATCATTTGATCATGAGTATCACCAAGGCCAAAGAATAAGCAATCATATTGCCGATAATGCAACCATTAGAATTCAACCTGCTACCAGTGCTTCTTCCTTAACTTGTGCAATCTGAGACACCTTCAACAGCAAGTCATCAACAACAATCTTTGCATAATCTGTCCTCATCTCTGAACTATAAGACTTTCATCTCAACAATGAATGCTCTTCATCATAAAGAAACCAGGCTTCATCCATAATCTTCAACACAAGAACCCATGCATCATTTCATTTTCATGAGTATAACTAGAATGATGCTAACAGTGCAAACATCAGCAGTCAGACTGATGCTCCCCCTGGACTTCTGCTTCAGATCTTCAGCTATCAGATAAATTTTCTTATCATCAAGGCATACGCGACTGCGTCTTCTGGAACTCGCGTGTATACGCGACTTTAGTTAATGGAACCTGCGTATGGAAAGTGAAGCATAGAAAATTTCCATCTCCCTTCATTTCCTCCTGAGCTAGTACCTCCTGTACCTGTCCTTTCCACATCAGATGTGCTGTCAGAAGTAAACATAACCAGTATAATCAAATAAACCATGAGAGTCATCATGCATTTCTCCCCCTGTGACGATACATTACTAAATCTCATAATGTATCCCACATTATTCCTGCAGTCAATCAGAGAAGTAAGCTTCAGAAGCGGATGACTGCAGTAGGGTCAGAATTCCCTACGTTTCTGATCGGTCCTTCATCTTGAATTGAGTGTTTTCTTCAAGAAAATCATTGTCTTCTAGAGCATCCACAAAAACATCCTTTTCTTCTCTAGATTGTTTCTTATTCCATCCCTCCATCTTCTTCCAGATTTGTTTTCTATTTGTGTGCCGAAATTTCTCATATCTGTTCGACCTGCATTCCTTTCTTATATGTCCATACTTGTTACAAGAATAACATCTCATGTGTCCAGAAAAATAAGCATAAGAATCATAATGAGTATTTCTGTTCTTCCTCCTTTTACAATCAACTGCTTTGTGTCCATACTTGTTACATGAAAAACAATATCCTTTGAAGAAACCAGAGTACCTTTCTATGTAGGAACTTTTTGTTTGAGGCTGAAATGATCTGCTCCTGCAATTTGCTGCAACATGTCCATATTTATGACATTTAAAACATTCAACGTTCTTGAATGAATTCCTTTGAGAATTCATGATTGTTGGTTGAGCTTTTGTCTCTTTCAACACTTCAGGTTTTGCATTGACATCCTCTGAATTTTTGGCACTTCCTTGTGAGCTAGATTCTCCTTTAACAATTTCATGGAAACCAAGACCATGTTTGATAGCAGGAGACCTTTGATTACTCAGAATATTGTCCAAAATGTTAGTACTATCATGAAACCTCAAAAGTTTAACCTTTTCTTCTAATTTACCTTTGAGAATATTTACCTCAACCTCCAAGGCTGGACATTGCTTTGTCATGCTTTCTTCTTTTCTTCTTCCATCTTCAACTTGATCCTTCAGATTTAGAATCTCTTCTTTCAACCAATCTTCATTTCCTTCACATGTTTGTTGCAGCTCTTCATTCTTCTTATTTGATTTTTCCAGATCTTCTGTGAGAGAGATGATTTCTACTTCAAGGCCTTCCTTTTCAAATGATTGTAGAGGTTCCTTATTTTTCTTACTTGATGCTTCTAAATCTTCCTGAAGACAAATGATTGCAGCTTCAAGTCCTTCATTCTTCTTGCTTGATTTTTCAAGATCTGCTTCTAGATCTTTAATTCGATTGGATGCATAAGTATGAAACCTTTGATACTTGTCCACCTGTCCATTCAGCATTTCTATTTGATCTTTCATTTGTGAGATCATCTCTTGATTATTATATGAACTTTGCAGTTCTTCAACTTTAATCTTGAGAGCTTCTTCTAGATCCACAACTTTACTTTCACTATCTTTACTATTGTTTGCACAAAGAAGAGTATTACACGTGGCCTTCTCCTTTTTCTTCTTTGCCATGAGTGCTTGTAGATCTTCGTCAGAATCTGTTTCATCTTCTTCAATTTTTTCTATACATGATTTCTGAGGTATCTCCTTTCCTCGAGTAACCTTCTTCTTTTGCTTCTTAGCCATGAGCACTTTTAGATCTTGGTCAGAATCTTCTTCATCTTCACCGGACACTTCATCATCATCTTCTTTTGCATAATAACTCTTTCTCTTCTCAAATTTTTTCCCTTTACCATGCTTTTCTCTATAGGGACATTTAGCAGCATAATGACCAACTTTTCCACACTCAAAACATTTGAAGGGAAGCTTACCTTTGAATCTTCCAGTACCTAGTTGGAGCTTTCTCACGAAATTTGCTTCTTCTTCATCGGATATATAGCCGGATTCTTTGACAACTTCCTTTTCCTTTCCTTTTGTAGATGCCTTAAAAGCAGCTTCTCTTACTTGAGAAGGACCTCCTTGTCTCATTTCAAAAGCAATCAGAGTACCATGTAATTGAACAATAGTAAGCGATTGCAGATCTTGCCTTTCTTCAATAGCTGAAACTTTAGAGTCAAATTTTGAAGTCAAAGATCTTAAGACCTTTTCTACCAGAGTAGTATCAGCCATGGTTTCACCTAAATTTCTCATCCGATTTACAATATCATCTAGACGAAGAAAGAAACTGGCAACACTTTCATCACTATGCATCTTCAAATTTTCATATTCAATTCTAAGAGTTTGGAGTTTTGCACTTTTTACCTTTGTGTCTCCTTCATAGCTTAGAATGATTTTATCCCATATGTCTTTTGCCGAATGTAGTTGCATCACTTTAGCAAATTCTGATTCAGACATGCTTCCCAATAAGACATTCACTGCTTTGGCATTGATTTCATACTTCTTTCTTTCAGCTGCATCAGTAGGAATACTTGCCGGGTATTGATAACCTTGTTCCACGATTGCCCATACATCTGCACCAAGACTTTGCAGATATGCTTTTGTTCGTACCTTCCAGAATATCAGATTTCTTCCATTGAATAGAGGTGGCTTTATAGACATTACTCCTTCTTGACTTCCCATTGCGACGGATCTCCTTTAAGCGATCAAGCTTCTGCACAAGGACCCGCTCTGATACCAATTGTTGGGAAAAATACTGAGAGGGGGGGGTGAATCAGTATTTACTGCATAATCAAATCTTTTTACTTTTTTCATTCCTTAAAACCCATACGCTACTTTCCTTCAGTAAACTAGCGTATATACGCGGATCCCCTTTATGAAACTAGCGTATACAAGAGAACTATTTATGTTATTAATTCTTCACTTAAACCATTCCATCATTTATTCATCAGATGTTCAATAAGCAGTAAACATGTGCAGTAAGAACAGAATAAACCATCACACAAAGCATCACACATGAACACCAGGATTTTTAGGTGGAAACCCAAGTCGGGAGAAAACCACCGCTGCAGTTGCTCAGCCTTCAATATTTTATTATAGAGAAAACATCTTACAACATATGTGCTGGCGCAGACTTGACCAGCACGCAGGCACCCACCTGCGCTCGTTTACCAGCCTCTCCTGGAAGGGAGCTACGACCCCCTGACTCGTTTACCAGCCTCTCCTGGAAGGGAGCTACGACCCCCCCGATCTCGTTTACCAGCCTCACCTGGAAGGGAGCTACAACCCCCTGACTGAAGGCTACAACCCTCAGCACCACCTTGGACCACGTTTCATCAATTTTCACACCCTTGCTTCAGCAAACCCTAGTTTGCATACGCGCTTTCCCTTCACTGATGTCGCGTATATACGCGCTTCCGTCCACACAAACAAGCGTATACCTCTGCACATATTTTCATTGCGCATACGCGCTTTATCTTCAGCAAAGCCGCGTATATACGTGCTTCCTCTGCGGCGAAGTAGCGTATAGATCTTCAATCATTATAGAGCAGCATACTTCTTCAGATCAGATATTCAGTTCAGATTTACCCTTTTACTTCAGACAAATGTTCGCCTAGATGTTCGCCTCATCACAGATCTAAGCCTTCCATAAGAAGATCTAGTAGATACAAGTACATTTCAGATCTAGATCCCCTTCTTCATCATTGGTGCATCATTCATTCGGATCTATCATTCCGTGTAACCCTTTCCATTCGAGATATACTTCGGAAAGTATTCATTCAGCTGGAACATCTTGCACCCACACTCATGATGCGCACAATGAATTTCTTCTCCTTATATAGGTTTATCCTTTTTAATACCATGAGCCCCTTTTTCAATACCATGGGCCAAAACAATACCATGAGCCCAAAACTACCTGGACGGGGTTAATTAGGCGGATCATTACCCAATACAATGGGTCAATACCATGGTGGTTACCCTTGGTTGTGCACTTTTTGAGCGCTTTAGCCCATACGCTACTTGGCACATTCCTTTCCGCGTGCATACGCGACTTCCCCTAGGCCAATCCGCGTATACCAAGAAACATACTCTTTTTCATCATACTTTGAGTACATTCTGAAATCCTTTCTTCATAGCCTTCTGTACACACTGTAGAAACATCATATTTTATTCATTAGGAACACATTCTCTTAAGCACAACTTCATCAAGTAAGTTGTCATCATCTTCATCAAGTGGGTTGCCTTTCAAGGACAACACTTAGCATCATATTGTCAACAAACATCATATCACATCAGATTTACATCATTTACTAAGTCCATCAAGTCAAGCATAACTTCATTAGGTGAATTGCCATCAAGGACAACACATGTCAACAGTCAGATGTCTTCATCTTCATTCAGTGGGTTGCCATCAAGGACAACATCCTGCATCATATTTCCAACAGGGGTTTTGAGCAGTAAGCTCTCCCCAGGAAAACATCTATGTTGTGGTTTGATTTGCTTCTTCCTTTACTTGTTGTGATTGGCGATCGTGTTTATTTTCTGCAATTGATTTGTAGAAGGATTCAGTATCTTGCTTTATTACATTGCTTGATTGGATTAAATCTATTGATATACATCTGTTTGTATAATTTATACATGGTATGAGAGCACAGGAAATCACTATATTGGAGAATAAATTGAGTTTGTGACTGAATAGAATTCAAATTTGCAAAAGTATTCTTGGTGTGACTGGCAGATCAGGATCGAAATGGATTTCAATGGCTTGAGATTGGAGTATGCACTCGAGGGAAACTTAACTATATTGCATGGAAAGACAAGATGGAGGTAGCACTAGAGGATAATGAGTTGAAATAATTCATCGATAATGACATTTCAAAACCCACTGTAGTGGATGTCGTAAATCTTGATGCTTGGAAAAGGAAGGTTGCAAAGGTGAGGAGGATCTTACTTGAGGGAGTATGAGACCATGTTGTCCCAAGTATCCATGGAAAGGCGACTCCATATGCAATGTGTAAGGCTTTGAAAGATCTATTTCAGAGCAGCAATGATCATAGAAAATTGGCACTGAATGATAAGCCCAGAAAAATCAAAATGGAGAAAGGCGACTAATATGAAAGGACTGTATTAGTTTTGTTGTGCTAAGTGTCTTTTTAGTTTATAACCATGTGCATGCTTGTATCATTAGTTTCCTTAAGGAATGAGGATTTTAACCATGAATTGTAGATGATTTTAGTGAATTAGAAGCATAAAATAAGCACAAATAACACTAAACAATAGTGTAAAATAGAGAAATAAGTCACCACATAACATTTACATAGCATGCATGATGAAGCAGTTCACCCCTCCTCGGCTACATCTGCTGGTCCAGCTCCCAATGGTATGTCCATATTTCATTATGCTCAAAATTTTGAAAATACATGTCGTTACAAGCCTCTAATAACTGTTTTCTCTACATCAATGGCTCCAGAATGCTCCAATTAGTAAAAAATGACTCTTCATTCACTCAGAATGGGCAAAATTTGAGTCTCCTACTCATTTTCCCAGTTACACCTAGAAAAACTCCACTAAAAGTGGAGGAATCCACTTAACTGGAGTTAAAATAGTGATTTATGCCTTTTTTGGGCGCACTCCCAAAAATTCGCCAAAATAATCGTGGCATTTAAATTAACTGTTGAGCGGTTGGACACATGCCATCCCACCCCATGGTTAGAGTTATGGTTGGTGGAACCCACAGTAATAACTGTAGATAAGTTTTTAAACTAGAGTTGAAGTAGTGGTTAACGAAACTGCTGGAGAAAATCGTGCAGAGAAATCATCGCCATGTGAAAACAAAAATATTAATGTTGCAGAGAATTTCGGTTAGGCTAACCTTCATTTTGTAACATTTGTGGTTTGCGTTTAAATGTTGTAATGTGAACACATATGTGGGACCGCTGGCGGGTTGGGACCGTTGGCGGTCCCCAACCCCCACACGCCATTCCCTTAAACCTTAACATAAAATCGACTCCCATACAGGTTAAATAAAAACATGCAAAGACGGTGGTTAATTCATTTGCATGGTCTACTAGAGGTCACGGGGTCAAGCCCTGCGGACCTCAACCCAAAATTTTAGTATGCCATTTGGGGGACACGTGGCGGCCTTAGGGCTGGCCACGTGTTATCCCTTGATTGGTCCAAAACCAATAAAAGGCCACCACTTGTCACCTTGTGGTTGGATCTGAGGAAGGAATATTCGTCAAAATACTCCTTTTGTTGACTGTGCATCCACCTTGCTGACTAGGCATCCCAGTCAACCCTGTCGCAAATTTTACCTGTTTGGGATTTTGATCAGAATGCGATATCTCCCTCACATGACATCGGTTTTTCGAACCGTTCATGGTGCCATAATTAGGAATACAATATCTACGTAACCCTCCTGGTTTCAACCCAATCCTATAACTTTCAATTTTGAACAAAATTTATGAACTCCTGATCACTCCTCTCCATTGGGAAGCTTTGGACCCCAAAAGACTTGATTACCTGTTCAGTAGATGAGGGTAAAAATCCCTCACCTTTCCAATCTCCATCCACTTTTCCTTGCGTGGTTTAGTTCCTTTGAGCCCAACTCGAAGGTAGTCAACACTTCCCCTCTTAGATTCTCTTGTCCTCCAGTCAAGAACTTTATCTTCCTTGAGCTCATCCAGAAATTTTGGTGAGAAATCTTCAATAAAAGGTAGCTGAACATCACTTCCTTGATCATCGATTAATGGTGGCTCATACAAACATAAGTTTTCAACATTAAAAACTGAATACTTTTGCATATAAGATGGCAAGTCCAGTTGAAATGCATTATTTCCAACTTGCTTTATGATCTTGAATGGACCATAGCAAATGGGTTTGAGATTTTTACCTTTTCCTTGCATCCTTTCTTTGCTAATGTGCAACCATAACTCATATCCCTCTTGAAACTTGTGATCAAATCTATGTTTTTCATGCCTCTCTTTGTATTTGATTTGAATTTTCTCAATCTATTCTTGAAATTATTGATGTATAATCTGAATTTTCTCAATGAACTTTCAAGCCTTGCCAATATCACTACGGCCATCAATTGCAACATCCTTCCCAAAGATGAAGTCTAATGACGATTTTGGAAAATACCCAAAGCATACTTCAAAAGGTGATGTTTGAGTTGAAGAGTGCTTTTCTCGGTTGTAAGCATGTTGAATTTAATGCAGTTGCTCATCCCACAACTTAGGATGCTTGCTACAATATCCTCTCAATAGATGCACAACAGTTCTGTTCACCACCTCGGTTTGTCCATCGGTTTGCAGATGAAAAGAAATACTCTTTTTCAACTTTGTGTCCATCATACTCCATAGATTTGACCAAAAATTCCCAATGAATCTGGAATCCCTATCATTAAAATAGAAGTTGGCAATCTAAAATGAACCTAAACATGTTGAAAATAAAGTTCAGTAGTTTGTTCAGCAGTAATGGTTTTCTTACATGGCATAAGTATACACATTTTACTTAATCTACCCACAACTATATAAAGATAATCATGCTATTTTCTTGACATAGGTAGACCTCCAACAAATTCCATGGAGACACTCTCCCATTCCCTTGATGGTATCGGTAGTGGTGTGTACAACCCAAGCTTCCTATTACTAGGCTTGCTTGTTGCACACATAGAACAAACTCTTATAAAATGTGACACACTATCTATCATGCGAGGTCAATAGCAATACCTCTGTAGATGCACCACTGTTTTGTTTACCCCAAAGTGTCTAGCAATAAGAGATGAATGAGCTTCTATCATTACACTTATCCCCTCTCCTTGTGGTATACAAAGCTTTCCCAAATGAAACAAAAAATTGTTATGCATGTGATAATATTTTATATAAACTTGATTCCCTTCACTCAAACTAGCATACACATCTTGAAAAGAAATGCCATGTGCATATTGTTCTATGTAACTCTCATGTACAATAGAATCATTTTTGAGTAAATTAGATGCACTGATGATTGGTCTTGAAATCATATCAACAACTTTATTGAAAATACATTTCTTGTACCTTATAACCAAGTGAAACTGTTGAAGAAATCCCATCCACCTGAAATGTCTTCATTGTCGCAATTTTGTTTGTGATTGAAAGTACTGTAATGGTCGGTGATCAGTATGCACAATCGTCTCTTTACCCATCAAGTAGTGTTTCCACTTCTTGACACTTTGTACCAATGCATATAGTTCTTTGTCATATGTAGGATAATTTGTCACAACACCATTGAATGTTTCAGAATGAAAATCGATAGGCTTACCATGCTGCAAAAGTACTTCGCCCATGGAATAATCACTAGCATCAGTTTGTATCTTGAATGGCTATCTCAAGTTTGGTAATGCAAGGACTGGAGCTGAACTGATCTTGTATTTTAAAGATTTGAAAGCTTGCTATTGTTTGCCTCCACATTGGAAGCCTTTCTTCACACTTGTCACTGCATGCATATGAGTTGCGATGGAAGAAAAGTTAGCGATAAAATTTCTCCAATATTGAGCTACATATAGGAAACTTCTTACCTCGGTTACTATTTTGGGTGTGGGCCAATTCACAATGGCTTCCACTTTAGAAGGATCAATTCTCAACTCTCCTCCTCCTACAATATGTCCCAAATAGACCAAAGAAGTCTTTCCAAACTCACACTTTGATATCTTAAGAAACAAATTATCTTTCTTCAAAACATCAAGCACTTTATTCACATGCAAGACATGTTCTTCTCTTGTTTTTATGAAAATCAATATGTCATCTAAGTACACAATCACAAAGTCATCAAGGAATGGATGCAAAACACTATCCATAATACGCATGAAAATTTTTGGTGCATTACACAATCCAAATGGAATAACTAACCACTCAAAGGGTCCTTGTTTGGTTTTGAATGCAGTTTTCCATATATCACTTTCTACAATTCTTACTTGATGATATCCACTTCGTAAATCTAACTTAGTGAAAAAAATTTCTTCTTTTAGTTGATCAAGCAAATCATCAATTCTTGGGAGTGGGTAATGATACTTTACTGTAATCTTGTTCAAAGCTCTGAAGTCTACGCACATGCACCATGTCCCATATTTCTTTGGTATCAAGACCATGGGTGATCCACATGGCGAAGTGCTTGGCCTTATGATTCCTTTATCCAACATATCTTTGATTTGCCTCTTTATTTTAGAATTCTCCATTATCGACATGCGATACATACCGATGTTTGGAAGAGGACAATCTTGCTGCAACTGAATCTCATGTTGAATCTCTCTTTTTGCAGGAAATCCTATTGGCTCCTAAAACATCTCATGATGCGAATTAAATAAATCATATAAATTTGATTTCAACTTAGGATCACATCCCTCAAATGATTCATGATTAACATCAGCTTTAGGCTTAATCATAAGAAGAACAAAATTCTTACTTGAATTTACCAATCTCTTTACCTGTCCTGCATTTACCATGGCAATGTTTGTCTTCTTGCGATGTGCTCTAACAATGTAATCCTTGACATATTTGAATAAATGATATTTTTTCTCATGGCGATGGAATATCACTTTCCTATCATACAAGTAAGGACTCCCCAAAATAATACCTGTTATGTCAAGCGGAACCACATCTAATTCAACCGTGTCAACAAAATGTGCAGTGATTGCAAATCGTGATATGAATTTATTTGAAACCTGTAAATTTGCATCCTTACAAATCTAACCCAATGGACATGGTTTTGGATGTGGTATGGTCTCAAGGTTAAGTTTCTTGACTAGGTATTCAGATATTAAGTTTTCTTGTGACCCACTGTCAAACAATGTGTCAATCTTGGTATGCTTGGATATGACCTTCACATGAAACAATTCAATTCTTTCTTCTTCATTTGGAGCATGTATGTGTCAGTGTGATGTACTAGTACTAGGTTTAGTTTGAATTTATTTGCCCTTCATGTTCTTCAATCCCATGGATGTAATATTAGATTCACCACCTGAATCATCTCCTAAATCATGTTGAGTTGTAGCTGTAGTTTTATGTTTCCCTTTGTTATTGTATTTCTTTGGCCTCATTTCAGGATGTAATTTACAACAATGAGTTTCATCATGGCCTTCTTTTGAAAAATGTTTACAAACCAATTTTATCCCTCTTTCTTAACAGATGCATTCTTTTTTCTTTTACCTTTTGAGGTATTCTCTTTTTTTTTACCCTTAAAAGGTTTCTTTCTACCCTCTTCAGAAATGTTCTTCCCTCTAGCTTCTAGATGTGTGGCTTGAACACATACTTCATCTAGACTTGTGGGGTTAAACATGTGAATAGTATGTTTTAGGTAGCTATGTAAGCCTCCTATGTACTTGAGCAAAGTATCTTGGCTCTGATAAGAGAGCTCTTATCTTAAATTATTGGGTGTATTCTTGCACATTTTGTCCCTTCAATTGCCTAAAGTTTTTCCAATTCATTATGGCTTTCTGCATATGAGCTAATGGATAAAACTGTTGTTTTATAGAAGTAATGAAATTTGACCATGATAGAATAATCTTACCATGTTTCTTGATCTCCTCCTTTGTCTTGGCTTCCCACCAAACAAGTGTTGCACCTTCCATTCACAACGAAGCTAAAAGGATTTTGGTATCATCATCTTGAAGGTTATAGATTCTCAAATAGACCTCCAATTGCCTAATCCAATTGTGAAGATTTTCTGCATTGACTTCACCATTAAACATTGCCAATTCAAACTTAACATCAAGTTTTCAAAAGGAATTTTACCAGTGTTCTTTGACTTGTGTGGCTAATGTATTGAAGTATAAGTAGAAGATGATGATGATGAGGGTGAGGATGATGGCTCTCCATTGCCTCCATTTCCTCCATTTCCCTTCTTTGACTCATCTTCATCATTGTGACCTATCCTTCCTTGTGAAGTTTGGATCCTTCTCCTTCCAGTGTGTCATTCCTTTCTTGATAAAGGATTTTAACCATCTCAGTCATGTCAAGGAATGCTTTCTTGAACACTCTTTCTTCTTCTTTGGGATCAACTTCTTCATGGATTTCTCCTTCTCTATGAGACATGCTTAATGTAGCTTCTGATTTCTTAGGAGGTGAACTAGGTGGTGGAGATTGTGGCAATATTGCTCTCCTTTTATTTAGTTCTTGTTGAGACCCTTCTGCTCCCACCATTTTTCCTTCTCCTCTTTTGAGCTTAAGCCTAGTAAGCATCTAAAAACTTGCAAACGGTTAAAAAATTATTTGCACAAAACAACACCAGAGAATAAACTCTAGCTCTGATACCAATCTGATCCAAAAGGACTGTATTAGTTTTGTTGTGCTAAGTGTATTTTCAGTTTATAAACATCTGCATGCTTGTCTCATTAGTTTTCTTAAGGAATGAGTATTTTAACCATGAATTGTAGATGATTTTAGTGAATTAGAAGCATAAAATAAGCACAAATAACACTAAAAAGTAGTGTAAAACAGAGAAATAAGTCACCACGTAACATTTACACAATAGGCATGATGAATCATTTCACCCCTCTTGGGCTACATCTGCTGGTCCAACTCCCAATGGCATGTCCATCTTTAATTATGCTCAAAAAATTGCAAATACATGTAGTTACAAGCCACTAATGGTTGTTTTCTCTGCACCAATGGCTCCAAAATTCTCCAATTAGTCAAAAATGACTCTTCATTCACTCAGAATGGGGGAAAATTGAGTCTCTTACTCATTTTTCCAGTTACACCTAGAAAAGCTCCACTAAAAGTGGAGGACTCCACTTAACTAGAGTCAAAATAGTGATTTCCACCTTTCTTGGGCACGTTGCGAAAAATATGTTGAAATAAACGTGGCATTTAAATTAACTGTCGGGTGGTTGGACACATGCCATCCCACCCTGCGGTTACAGTTATGGTTGGCGAAACCCATGGTAATAACTGTGGATAAGGTTTTAAACTGTAGTTGAAGTCGTGGTTAACAAAACCGCTGGAGAAAACCGCGCGGAGAATTAATCGCCATGTGACAAAAAAAATATTAATGTTGGGGAGACTATCGGTTAGGCTAACCGTCATTTTGTAACGTTTGTGGTTTGTGTTTAAATGTTGTAATGTGAAAACATATGTGGGACTGCTGGTGGGTTGGGACCGTCGGTGGTCCCCAACCCCCACACACCATCCCATTCAACCTTAACATAAACCCGACCCCCATACAGGTTAAGTAACAATGTGTAGAGTGGGTAGTTAAGTTGTATGCATGGTTTGCCAGAGGTCACAGGGTTGAGCCCTGCAGACCTCAAGCTAAAATTTTAGTATGCCATTTGAGGGACATGTGGTGGCCTCAAGGCTGGCCACATGTCACCCCTTGATTGGCCCAAAAAAAAAAACGTACAACCATTCAACTAATAAGAGGCTTCCACTTGTCATGCTATGGTTGGCACTGAGGAAGGAATATTCCTCATAATATTCCTTTTGTTGATTGTGAATCCACCTTGCTGACTGGGCATCCCAGTCAACCCTGTCGCAAATTTTACCTATTTAGATCAGAACGTGATATCTCCCTCATATTACATCAGGTTTTCGAACCATTCATGATGCCAGAATTAGGAAGACAAGATCTACACAACCATCCTTATTTCATCCAAATCCTGTAACTTTCAATTTCGAGAAAAATTTATGAACTCCTAATCAATGACACGATTCCGAAATATTTAATCAATTTTGTCCAATGTCGATTTTGAATTCCAACAAGAAATTTCAGAACCTACACTAGTGTGGGACCAATAGGTCCTAGCAGCACCTACACTAGTGTGTGATAAATTTAGTGCATTGTCTATTTTAATTTTCCCTTAATTAAAATGGACAATAAAATGTAATCTTATCTCATGATCACTTGCAATAGTTAACTGAGTGTGATAAAATGAGTTAGCTCATGAATTTTGAGTTAAGGGTGGTTGGTGAGGCATGTAGAGTAATTATATTAGTTATGGAGTTCGAATTGCAGTTGTTGCATTAGTTTAATGCATGTGTAATTAGTTAACTCAGTTAGGTGAGTTAGAGTTAGTTGAACTAGTTGTAACTGTTTGTTGCACTAGTGAGAGATCAAGTGAATTAAATGTTATTTACTTCACAATTAGTGATCTACCATGCAACTGATGATTTACTATTATTATCTGCATGCATGTCAGTTCTAGTGGAGACTCAGTTGAGTCCAAGGTGAAATGGAGGTTAATTATCAGTTGTGTGATTAGAAGGTTGCTTGCATGCAACCAGAAATCCATTGGATTTACCATGATCCTTGCACAATTTAGGAAGGAAAAAATTCCTAAACAATAGGGATTGCATTCATCAGGAATTGTGCAACCAAGGATGTTGTTTATAGGCTAAGAATTGGCTAAGTGTTGGTCAGTTTTGTCCAGGACAGTATGAGACAGTTAGCAGAGTATAGGAGAATATTGTGAGAAGAGTGCATTGTAATTGTTTCATGATTCCATGGTTAACATACAATAGAAGATAAAGGGGTTTTCAGTAGCAATATTTTTCCAGGAAATTATCTGTTTTGTGGTTTTATTTGATTCTTTATTTGCTTCATGTGATTGGCGATTGTGTTTAATTTCCACAACTGATTTGTAGAACTAATTTTGTATCTAGATTTAGTAAATTGTCAGATCATATTGAATCCATTGATATACACATGTTTGTATAGTTTCTACATGGTATCAGAGCACATTAAATCACTATAGTGGAAGAGAAGTTGAGTTTGTGACTGAATATAATTCGAATTTGCAGAAGACATTCTTGGTGATACAAGTGATTCAGGATCGAAATGGCTTTCAATGGCTTGAGATTGGAGTATGCATTCAAGGGAAACTATAAATATATTTCTTGGAAATACAGGATGGAGGCTGTACTGGAGGACAATGGATTGAAGGAATTCATTGACAATGATGTTCCCAAACCCACTGTGACAGATGCTACAAATATTGATGCTTGGCAAAAGAAAGTTGCAAAGACGAGGATGATCTTACTGGAGGAAGTACAAGACCACATTGTATCAAGTCTCCATGGAAAAGTGTCACCATATGCAATGTGGAAAGCTTTGAAAAATCTATTTCAGAGTAGCAGCGATCATATAAAATTGGCACTGAAGGATAAGCTCAGGAAGATCAAAATGGAGAAAGGTGAAACCGTGCCGAAATATCTAACAAAGTTTTTCCAATGTCGAGATGATCTTGGGAGCGTCAACATCACTATCACTGATGATGATTTGGTGAGCCTAGCTCTTCTAGGACTTCCCAGTAGTTGGCATAGTTATCAAGACTCTGTCAATGGAAGGGAAAAACTGCCAAATTGGGAACGACTTTGGTCAGATTTGGAACAAGAAGAATTCAGGTGGAATACCAGAGATGGATCTTCATCTGAGAATGAAGATGAAGAAGATTGTGCTTTGGTTGCCAAGGAAAAGAAGGGGAAAGGAAATAAATTCCATTCCAAATCTGATTCCGGTAAAGATGTCAAGAAGCATGGCATGTCCAGAGTGAAGTGTTTTCACTGTCATGAGCATGGATAGTGTTGTGGATCATATTCGTATCCTTTTATTTTTCAAATATTTGAAAAAATAAAAATATAAAATGTCGGAAAATATGTTAAAGTATTGAAGTCATATACTTTAGCATGAAAAAAAATCTGTGTTCATCAAAGTTTAAACATTTAAACTTTATAATTGTGGGTCCGGTATTAAATATTAAACAGTGATTGGTTTGAATGGCGGAAAGTGCCAATCATTAAAATCTTTATCAAAAAGCCCAACCCACGGGAACAACTAGCACACCAGATACCATGAGGAGTGCCTCCGCAGTTGAATGGGTTGACTGTGGGGACAACAGAGATCAACGACAGAGATTGAATGTGGGGGCACCAGCCAAAGTTTTCCTCCTTACCCTGAGAGCCCTCGCAGTGACGTAAGACGCTGAGTTGGTGACATCTGTCTTCCACGTCAAGTAGAGTTAATGGTTTGTTGGCGCATCTTGTCAGCATTTAATTTAAAACCTGCGCCACCTATTTAAAGAATTTTTTGTCTGTTTTTCAAAATCACTTGTGAATTGCTGCGCTGCACCTCGTTTTAGCTTTCCACCACCTGCAAAATTTGACCACCCTGTAAACTGTTTTCCACGTAAACTTTTAACCATGGCTAAATGGTCATCCCTATCAAGTTCAACCAACCATATCCCTCTCATGGATACTGAGAGGGATATTCAAGATACCCTCTATTTAGTAATTCACCTCCCCTTTTACCAGCAAGTTATCTTGAATGCTAATGCCTCCCCTGTGTATTTTGCAATGGTCAAGTCAGGAGTCTTGCCTGCATGCATTCCTAAAACCCACCTTTTCTCTGAATTCATCTATTGGTTGGTATCCATTATGTATCCAGGGAAATGTTTTGTCATGAATTCCCAAGGAGAGAATGTTATGCAGGTGTCTACCCTATTAATCCGCCAAGCCCTTTGCTATCTTGAGTCAGAGTTATCCATTCAATTTTCTGACGATTCACTGGTTCAATATTATGATAATATTGCAGGAGAAGAATTCAATCAGTTCATGTTTCATTTAAAGCCTAACATGAAGCAATTTTAGCCAGATTGCAAGGAGTTTGATCTAGGGGTTTTTGATGCTAAGACTCATCCAATATTGAATCATATTGCAAAAATTATGGGTAAGGATGATGATAATACAATGGATAAATCAGTTCTAGGGATGTTTTCCATGATTATGAGGCCAGGAATGGTGCTAGATATTCCATCATATTGGCAGGAAGCAGTCAAATCATAACTGATGAGCCTTTCATTAACAGGTTCCTTTAAATTTCCCTCATTAATTGTATATTTTTTCTTATACCAGAACGTGGAAGAATTCATGCATTTAGGTCTAAATATTATGGACGTAAATAAAAGAAGACAATCAGTGATATTCTGGATAGATGTAGTTAGAAGGGAGAAAAATGAGGTTGGGTTATTTTATTTTTCTAGTTATTACATGCCAAATGCATAAAAAATATTGAATGGAAGTCCTCCTCCATGTTTCTTACCTAAAGCTCAGGAGTTTCTGCATTTAGGAAAAAATTGTAAATATGGAGATTGGTTTGTTTTTGAGGAATAAATAAGGCTATATGGAGCAAGTGTTGAGCCTTACAGACTCCCAACTTTTGTACCAATGAGGCTTTTTGCTTTAGAATTCATTAGACAGAGTCTAAATGTTGATCAGGTTCATTTTTTTCCTATGAAGAAAGGACACATGTATAAATTACCCATGGTTGTAGGATCTTTCATAGTAAATATGAGATAGGCATTTGATGAAGTAATAAAAATGTTAGATGACATGCAGATGTTATTAGGAGAAAGTTGGGCTTATGACCCATATAGTATTATTTCAAATAGAAGGATTGAGAATGGGTATTCTGCTTTCATTCATAAAGTAGGCCAGAACAAGAGAAGATAGCATGTAAATATGTGAATAGTTCAGTAGATGCTAACATTAAAACTCCTATTATAGCAGATAAAACAACTAAAAGAACCAACGAAATGGTGATTGATCTAGATGATGAGGAGCAGGGAGCCATGAAGAGAAAAAAACTTACTGAAGAGCCTGCATCTACTGCTCCTGGTTTTTCTTTGCATTTGGGAGAAGAAAAAAATGCTCCTGCCCCACCCAAGAATCATGAAGCTTCTCATGAATAGGTGCCCTTGATTAAACAGATGTTTTCACAAATTGAAGAAATAAATTAGAGGATGAAGGCCAACATGGAGGCCCAAGCTGAACATCAAGTCACTACTGAACAAACAAGATTGTTAACTATAATGGATCTTGAAAATGATCAGTTTATAATTTCCCTCTCACATCCTACAGATATGTCAATTGGTTCTTCTAGCAATTTCAACACTGTTAATGTGACTATGGATGTAAAGAAGATTCCACTAATAGATAAAATGACCTTGCATATGCAAACAGGTAAATTGATTGTAAATGACCTCACAAAGACTAATGCAATGGCAATAAAGGCAGAGAATATGTTGGGTAAAGTAATTAAATAGTTGAAGTAAGAAAAGGCTAACTCAAGAGCCTTAACAGTTCAAAATGAAGAATTGAAGAAGATTATTATAAAAATTGGAGTAGACCCTAGTGATAAGACTACTGTGCAGAAATTCATGCAAAGCGCCGAGGTAGAGATATCTACATTAAGGAAGAAATTGAAGTTACCTACTGGTGAACATTCAATGGCTACTGAAGTTGCAGAGGTAGAGAAGGAAAGGGAAAATTTGTTGCAGCAACTCATGCAGAATGATGAAGAACTATCCAAAATAAAGCAGACAACAATTTCATTGCAAAATCATATTGATAATCATAACTGTACTTTTGTTTTTCCTATAGATGATGAAGACCCTCAAACAAAAATTATTCAATTAAATATTGAGTTGCAGATAGCTGAAAGATATAGAAATAAGGCTAAAAAATATATGGAGATTGCAACAAAGTTGATGAAGGTCATAGAAAATGAAGCAGATAAATACAAAATGGATTTCCGAAATACTGAAGCTGAGATTAAGAATCTCAAAGAAAGAATGAAAGGTAGTATTTCACTAATACAAGCTAAAGATATCATTTGGACTGATATCATTTTAGAAATGAAATCGAATTGGTGTTTCCTGATGATAATTGCAAAAGAGAAAAGTCTTATTGTAGAGTGTGAAGAACCAATTATGTTTGATAAGCAAAAAGGAATTAATAGAGCCATTTGGACTAGAAGATTTATTGATTTTATTAATTCCAAATCAGATTAGGAGCTAGAGGAGTGACATGCAAGACAAAATGTTATATGCAGTGGAAATTAATAAAATGCTTGTCAGGAATGATCTCAGAAAGGCTGCAGAAAAGAAACTAATGGAAATCAAAGAAGCAGTAAGTCAATTTAATAAATCTTTTGACAAAATGACAAGAGAAGGCATGCCATCATGTTGGGGAGCTGAAGGAAATATTTTGCCATGGAGCTCTTATGAGAATTTACTGGTGATGAAAAAAAGCAAGGTTGATAATAGGCATGAAAAGACTCAGGTGCTTAAAGGAGAGACAATGGTCAACTTCTTGCAGAGACATTTTCAACTCTTGTGGATGGTAAAAAATCTTTTCTCATAAAGGCCTTCTTATGATTGAATTACTGCATTCAGATCAGAATATCACAATCTGACACATTCATCTAGGATGAAGGTAGAAATATGGAAAAAGTGCAGAGCTTGGACAATTGACCTGCCAAAAGGATCAGCAGCAAAGAAAGACAAATCTGTTGACCAAGGTAAAGAAGCCACATCATTAGCAATTCCTATAGATTAGGATATTTATTTTATGTTATTTTCTGAAGACAATGTCATTATAATAAGACATTTTCATGGCATGTAATAGACAACCTTCAAAGTCTTGAAGCAGTTTTGGTAGTTAGGATTGGTTACAGCAGTTCCAAACTGATTTTTACTGTATTTAATGTAATTTTCAAGAGAGAGAAAGGTTCCGAGTTTTGGACCTCCAGACAAATATTTTTGTACTCAAAGATTCAAAGATTAATGAATGAGTAAGCAAGTTTCTGGCATTTTGTTTATGTTGAAATGTATTCAAGTTTTCATTACGTATTTCTATCTATGAATAAAAAAAGGTTATGAGCAACAGGTCTCTTTTTACTTCTGTGTATAAGAGTTAAAAAACCTTAATTGGTGCTCCTTTCTTTTAACTATTTCTTTCACATATTTCTTCTGGGGTTTGAAATGATATTTTCTGTATAAAAAAACATATCAGTTTGGAATTCGTCTTAAATTTTCTTCTAGTCACTTCATTCAAAATTAACAGATGGTAGCATTGTGAAGCATTCATAATATTTGATATTTAAGGGTTTGATTATAAATACTTGAGGGTTAATAAAAACAGAGACAAAAAATTTGTGACATAATCATAAAATGTCTTAAGCATTGATTCCTTATCACAACTAAGGGATTGTCTCTTAAGGTACAACATTAATTGGTGCCGTTTTCGGGGATCGAATATTTGAAGGTTTTCCCTGGGTTTTGTTCATATTTCCTTTGGTTGTTCAGAGAGGAGGAAATACTAAGCTATTCTTTATTTTAAATAATTCTGGCTTCTAAGAGGCCTCACACGAGGTCAGATACCTCTCAGCAAAAAGTCCCTATTCTGTCAAATCCAGAAAATTTAGTTTCAAAGAAGGGCTAGAAAACAAAAATATTTTCTACACCTGATGCCACACTGCTTGCACCAGGCAACAATTCTCATATTTTTCCATCCAAGGAAATTTCCCGGAAACTTTATCATCACCCATTCATTTCCAAGAACCAACATTAGAAGAACTATCTTTTGAGTCTGTATCATTTCCATTCACAAAATATCAACCTAATTCAGTTTCCAGTTCTTCTGCTATCGTTCATATACCCCTTCCCATATTAGTTGTTCCACCCCTTTTATCCCCACCTACAACTAGTATTCATTTTACCCCCGCTCAAGGAGTAGTCAATCAGGGAATAAACATGGCAGCCCCTGCTTTCTTGATGAATAGATATGCACCATTAAATCTACCCCAACCAATGAATGAAATGCCTCAAGAGTACCTTAAGTTACTCCCTATATTTACTGGTGAAGACGAAATAATTGCAGAACAACACTTGCCTTTGTTTTGCACTTTTGCTGAAAACATTAATGTAGAACATCTTGATGTTGTAATGAGACTTTTTGTATAGTCTCTAAGTGGAGAGGCAAGAAAATGGTTTAAAGGATTACCTAATGGTTCAATCAATGATTGGGATGAATTAGAAAGACAATTCATCCAGAGATTGGGTGAAAAAATAGACCATGGTCATTCTTTAATAGAATTTAACGCTATAAAGAAAAAATCAAATGAAAGTATGAGTGATTTTGTCAAAAGATTTAATAAGTTGTACAATAGTTTGCCCATGGAAATGAAACTTCCTCATATTGGAGCAAGGGTTGTTTTTGCTGGTGCATTTGCATTAGATTTCAGTTTTACCTTGAGAGAAAGAAGAGCCTCCACTCTTGAACAAATTCAAACTGATGCCTTAGAAATTGAGGCAAACATGACTACTGCTGGAAAGGTTCAAGACAAGGGAAAGGCTAAAGAAGAAGATTCATAAAAATATCAAAGGATAGATGATATGACTAAGGTCATTAAAAATTTGTCAAATAAATTAGTAAAGATGGAATTAGATAACAAGAAACCTGCACAACAAAATAGAGGGGTTTTCAACCCCCAATTCAGAAAACAACCCCTACAGATTCTACAGAGAGAAATAAAAGATCAAGATCAAGTCCAAGCACCTTTATATATAGAGGCAGCCCCATCACATTCTGCTGATAATGATCAGAAAGAAGATGAAGATCAAATTTCTACTGTATATATGGAAGATGATGAAAAAGAAGAAGAGAGTGAGAAAGAATACGTAGAAGAATGTAAAGAAGTTGATATCTCATTTGATCAGGAAGAAATTGATGATTATTGTAAACAATTTACTGATTTTATGCAAGCAGAGTTGCATAAAAAATATGATTTGAGGTCAAAAAATAGGTTGAGAACTTAGGATGATGAAGGAGAGGAATCAGAATTAGTACCTACTTCAATGGCGACTCCACTACAAAAGAATCCTATTAAACAATCAGATAAGGGGAAACAACCCATGAATCAAGAAAAAGAGAAAGAGAAGCAGCAAGATGAAGCTCCTCAAATAAAATCTAATGACCCGAATATTTTGGAGAAAATTGTTACTGTTCCTGATCAACATGCAAATTCAATTAAAAACCAAGAAGAACCTAAAAAGTTAACAAAACAAAATCAAACTTTCAGCTTGTCTAAAGAGTTAGAAAAAGTAAACATTCAAGTGCCACTTCTTGAGTTGGTCAAAACACCTGGTTATAAGAAATAAATTGCAGAGTTTATTAATTTATCTCAGTCTGATGAGGTGGGTGATATAGTGAATCTGTAAGAAGAGAAACCGGTGGTTACTTTTGGACCTCATGTTGAAGAGGTAGATTCTTCTATTCCACCTTTTTATATATCAGTTCTGTTGCATGATTTCATTTTACATAATTGTATGCTAGATTCTGGAGCATCACATAATCTAATGCCACTGTTTGTGATGAAAGAATTGAATTTACAAATCACCAAACCACATAGAGACCTTTATTCCTTTGACTCAAAAAGGGTGAAGTATGTGGGTCTTATCAAGGATATGGTTGTTTCCCTGGCTCAAATTTCAGCTAAGCGTATTATGATGGATGTGGTAGCAGCAGATATCCCAACCAGATTTGGTATGTTGTTGTCTAGATCTTGGGGGGAAAAGCTTGGAGGAGTTTTGAAATTGGATTTCACATATGTTATCATTCTTGTTTTTAATGGGGAGGAAAGGAAGTTATACAGAGAAACTAGATTCTTGAAAACTACTACCAAGAAAGATGCAGGTAATTCCCCCATTTATGGCCAAGAGAAGGAGGATCTCTCTTGTTTCATGCTGCATGAAGATGCAGAATTTGCTGAAGATTCAAAAAAGCAGCTCGCTTCAGCCAATGTAAATGAAGAGCTATGTTCAAATAAAATTTGGAAGTGTTATTTTGACGGTGCATTCTCTAAGGAGGGCACTGGAGTTGGATTCATATTTATATCTCTTGAAGGTAAATTTTTACCTTTTTCCTTCAAATTGGAATTTGAATCTACTAACAATGTGGCTGAATATGAAGCATTTATTCTAAGTCTATAGATAGCTAAATAGATGGGAATTCAGTTTTTATCTGTTTTTGGTGACTCTGAATTAATCATAAGACAAATTAAGAATTGGTGCCAGACTAAACATCCCAGACTAATATCTTATAGAAATGAGGTATGGGATTTAGTTGAGAATTATTTTGAGGCTTTTAATTAACAGTTTATTCCAAGAGAAGAGAACAGAATGGCAGATTCACTGGCAATTATAGCTAGCACATTTAAACCACCAATTAATCCAAGATTGAGATATGAAATTGAATTGAGATACACGCCTTCAATCCTTGATAATGTAAAACATTGGCAGGTTTTTGAGGACGATGAACAAATTAATCAGTTTTTAACAATGATTGGAAGTTTTGAAGATAGTCAAATTGATTTAGAAGTTGATGAAAGTGGTCAAAGTGATATGTCCAAAAATCTGAAACATTCAATTGGTGATCAGAAGACAATTCAATTAAAAGATAATATTTTTCCTAGAGGCCTGGTACCTCTTGAAAGATTGTTTGATGCTAATGATGTGTCAATGAACCAGAAAAAAGTCTCCCAAGATGGAGAAATGGAGGACTGAAATTTAGGGACTCAACATAAGCCTAAATTAGTCAAATTGTTTAGAGGAGTTCTGAAGGAGTACAAAGAAAGGTATGTAAATATTTTTAAACAATTAATGGACGTATTTGCATGGTCATATGAAGATTTGAAAACTTATGATCTGTATATTATTCAACATAAAATACCACTGAAAGATGGGGTTAAACCACACAAGCAGAAGCTCAGACAAATTAACCCACTATTGCTGGCTTCAATTGAAAAAGAGGTGAAAAAAATTTTGCAAGCAAAAATCATAGTTCCACTAAGATGTTCATATTGGGTTTCGAATCTGATACAAGTCAGGAAGAAAAATGGAGAGATAATATTATGTGTGGATTTTAGAAATTTGAACAGAGCTTCCTTAAAAGACAACTATCCTTAACGCAAGATGGATTTTGTTCTACAGAAAGTAACTGGAGCATTCAGGTTATCCATGGTTGATGGTTTTTCTAGGTATAATTAGGTGGCTGTGGAGAAGGAACATCAAAAGAAGACTTATTTCACCACACCTTGGGGAACATTCATGTATGCGAGGATGCCATTTGGCCTCATGAATGCAGGAGCAACTTTCCAAAGAGAAATGTATATTGCTTTTGTGGGTGATAAATTTGCAGTTATTTATCTTGATGATGTTACTATTTTTTCAGGTTCTGATGATGAACACTTAGAACACTTGAAAAAAGCTTTCTTTAAATGCATAAAATTTGAATTATCATTACATCCCAAGAAATATTTGTTTGCTTTAGAAGAAGGTAAGTTGATTGGTCACATAGTTTCAAAACAAGGAGTAAATATTGACCCTGCAAGGGTTGAAGCTATACAGACAATTCCACTGCCTAGAAGTAAAAAATATATCCAAAGACTTATGGGAAAAATCAATTTTCTGAGAAGATTTGTTCCAAATTATGTTGAAATTGTCAGGAGAATAACAGATATGTTAAAAAATAATGCTGAAGTAAAATGGGACAAAGACGCAAGAGAATCAATCGGTAGAATTAAAGAAGCTCTCCAAGAAGCTCCTATCTTGATCAGTCCAGATTACTTAAAACCTTTTCTAGTATTCTCATTTGCATCATCTTCTGCTATTGCTGCTGTATTATTACAAAAAAATGAAGAAGGTAGTGAACAACCTGTAGCCTTTTTTAGTAAATTCCTTAGAGATGCAGAGCTGAAGTATAATATCCTAGAGAAGCAGGTATATGCTTTAGTAAAATCATTAAAGGATTTCAGAACTTATATACTTCATTCTCAAATAGTAGCATATGTGCCTAATTTTTTTGTAAAGGATGTGCTAGTACAGAGTGATGTGGAAGTAAAAAGAGGAAAATGGATTGCCAAAATCCAGGAATATGACTTGGATATCAAACCAACAAAGTTAGTCAAAGGATAGGGACTAGCCAAATTGCTGACAAAATCTAATTTCCAAGCTTTGGGAATTAGTTTAATTGCGCCTGTAGATGAAGTAACTAAAGAAACAGATTAGATTAAGACAAAGTCAGCAATTAAGTACAAATTTCTCTGTTCAGGCTGGTATAAGGATATCATTCATTATCTCTGTTTCTTTTCTTGTCCCCCTTCAATAAACAGAGCTAAGTACAGAGCTCTGAAACTTAAAGCTCAAACTTATGTTATAACTGAAGCTAAGTTGTATTGGAAAGATCTTGCTGGTGTATTACTGTTATGTTTGACAGAAGAGAAAACCATGGAGGTGATTAAAGAATATCATGAATGCTTGTGTGGAGGTCACTATAGCTGGAAGGTAACCACTCATAAGATTCTTAAATCAGGTTTTTATTGTCCCTCTTTATTTTTTGATGTATACAGAACTGTTAGAAGTTGCCAGAAATGCCAATTGTTTGTAGAAAAGAAAAGGCTAGCTCCTTTACCGCTTCTTCCTGTATTCGTTGAAGAACCTTTTCAGACAATGGGGATTGGATTTCATTGGAGAGATTAATCCACCATAAAGTGGGTAGTTTAAGTGGATTCTAACTGCTACTGATTATTTTACAAAATGGGTAGAGGCAGTTCCTACTAGAAAGGAAAATGATTTGGTTTTGATGAAGTTTTTGGAGGAGAATATTTCCAGTAGATTTGGATGTCCAGTAAAAATTGTAACAAACAATGCTCAGGTTTTCAATTTAGTTATATTCATAAATTTTTGTCAGACTTATAATGTAATATTATCCCACTCTACAGCATATCATACTCAAGGAAATGGATTAACAGAATCATCTAATAAAACATTGGTGAAAATATTGAAGAAAACAATCAATGAGAATCAAAAGGATTGGGATTCAAAGTTGATTTTTGCTTTATGGGCAGTAAGGATGACTACTAAAAGATCCACTAGTAAGTCTCCATATGAATTGGTATATGGTGCTCAGGATCTGTTTCCTACTCAGCTAGCAAGAACAGTAATTTCTTTTCTTCAAGACTCTCAAGAGGAACCTAATGCCTTGATCAGAAGACTAAACCAGGTGATAGAATTAAATGAAAGAAGAAATAAAGTCAAAGACAATTTGATCATTGATCAGGAGAAAATGAAATCTATTTTTGACAGAAAGGCAAGAGGAATCATGTTTCAGACTGGATATCTGGTATTAATATGGGATACCAGGAGGGAAGAGAAAGGGAAACATGGTAAATTTGATCCTTTATGGTATGGTCCTTAAAAAATCTCTAAAGTTAGATCAAATAACACTTTCATGCTGGAAAATCTTAATGGATAAGCATTAGAACTACCTGTAAATGGGCAGTATTTGAAACATTATTTCCAGCACTAAAGGTAGTTAGTTTACTATTGTACATATTTAGTTTCCTCTCACTGTATATTTCTCATCAAGAAATTTTTGACTCCATGCCCGAAGTGAAGGCACTAATCTGTGGGTTCTTGTGTTTCTTGGAAAAAAACACTATCCCCAGGTGGAACCAGATGTTGTGGATCATATTCATATCTTTTTATTTTTCAAATATTTGAAAAAATAAAAATATAAAATGTGGGAAAATATGTTAAAGTATTGAAGTCTTATACTTTAGCATGAATTTTTTTTTATGTTCGTCAAAGTTTAAGTTAAAGTTTAAACATTTAAACTTTATAATTGTGGGTCCGATATTAAATGTTAAACAGTGATTGGTTTGAATGGCGAAAAGTGTTGATCATTAAAATCTTTATCAAAAATCCCAACCTGTGGGCACAAATAGCACGCTGGATACCATAAGGAGTGCCTTCGCAGTTGAACGGGTTCACTATGGGGACAACGGAGATCAACGACAGAGATTGAATGTGGAAGCACCAGCCAAAGTTTTCCTCCGTACCCCGAGAGCCCCTGCAGTGACGTAAGACGCTGAGTTGGTCACAACTTTCTTAATAACTCCTATAACATGAAATGAAATACTGAAAAAATTAATAACTCAAAACCTTACAACTGAATCCAATTCATATAATTGAGATTTATTGGAAGAGATTTTGAAAAAATTAAGTGTAGTGTAATGAGGATCTCCTATAACATGAAATGAAATACTAAAACAATTAATAACTCAAAACCTTACAACTAAATCCAATTCATATAATTGAGATTTATTGGAAGAGCTTTTGAAAAAGATTAAGTGTAGTGTAATGAGGATCTCCTATAACATGAAATGAAATAGTAAAACAATTAATAACTCAAAACCTTAACACTGAATCCAATTCATATAATTGAGATTTATTGGAAGAGCTTGAGAAAATGATTAAGTGTAATGTATGAGGATCTCCTATAACATGAAATGAAATACTGAAACAATAACTCAGACTTTACAACTAAATCTAATTCATATAATTAAGATTTATTGGAAGAGCTTGAGAAAAGGATTAAGTGTAATATATGAGGATCTCCTATAACATGAAATGAAATACTGAAACAATAACTTAGAATTTACAACTAAATCCAATTCATATAATTAAGATTTATTAGAAGAGCTCGAGAAAAGGATTAAGTGTAATGTATGAGGATCTCCTAGACAATTACTGTATCTACAAGTAACTAACCATTTCAATTTAAGATTTAGATGGTTTTTGCTTGGTCGAGCACAATAACTGTTTAACCATAAAAGACAAGAAATGAAACATAAGAAAATACTGCACTTGTGAGTCACTATCCATTCATTTAACAGACTTTACTCAATTGGATACAATAATTGCAACTTATGAAAATAGTAAAGAAAATACAAAGAAATGCTTAAACAGAAATTAGAATGAAGTTATCTAGAAAATGCATGAAACCTCCTTAGCAGCAGGGGCCCTCTGCTACCAATTCGGTGTAATCCTTAGCTCCTTGAAGATGTGATCAAAACAGCATCAAAGAACTTTTTTATTGATAAACTCACAAATCTACATCCCATTCCATCTCAAGCCTTGTTATAAAACATGCTATAATCCCTTCTCTTCTTCTCCTATTTTTTCACATTTTTTGACAGGAGAAAGCTTCTCCTATTTATACAAAAATATAAGAAGTTATTTCATTAATGAGATTTCATGAATCTCTCCCTCTATCTCTAGAGTTACAATCAAAATAGGAAATGATAAGACACATGTATTTTTATAGTTTCAATACAAAATAGGAAATGAAACACATATCTTCTTAGAGTTTTAATACAAAAATAAAATGAAACACATATCCTCATGATCCCATGATCTTCTCCACTCAAATTCGAATTTGGTTTTGGTAGGCCACATAAAAGTCTTTTAGAAGCTTCCTTTTGACCTACAAATGACACCAATCTCATCCCACTTGTTAGGTATAAGCATATGCACATTATTTTCTAATTTTTAACCACAAATTCACTTAAAAATGCTAAGAATTAATAAAGTTTGGAAAAACATAAATGTAACCCAATAGTGGTAATGGTAAGGTAAATGTAATGAAATGGAGGTGGATTGAAGGTGGTAATATGGAAATATAAGTGAAAATTTAATGGAAGTGAATGACAATTTCAAGGCCCAACATACCCCCCAACTAAAGTTATTGCATGTCCTCATGCAATCTATTACATTAATTCTTTTTGATCCTTGAGCTTCGACTTAAGTTTGCGTGATATCATTTGATAAATTCATACTTCTGCAAAGTGTTTTACTTGAATTGCAACATGGTTGGTTCTTGTGTTACAACTATATTTTGTTGTTGCATTCAATTTTGACCTTTGATCTTTGCATAATGATAATTTCATTTTTATCGCAAAGTATATCTTTATTGGATTGCATCATGGTTGGTTCTTATGTGACAACCATGATTGTGTTTGTATCCAATCATCTTTTGAGTACTTTTGAAAAGCTATTGTATGCTCATAATAATAATGTAATAGTTAATATCTTTTTGAAGTATGTGGGTTTTTAAATTTGATATGAACGTGGAAAAGTATGAATATGAATGTATTCCCCCCCCCCAACTAATGGTATTGGTAATTTTATGAAATGAGGAAGAGAGGTTTTTTTCCAAAAATTATCATTCTAGCTTTTCAAGGAATTCTATGGTAAAAAGTTAGAAAATGACGTACCTTTACTTACCATTTGGAAATGGATGAGTTGCATGTGTGTACTGAAGAGTGTGGCTGTTGATGTTGTTGGACTATGTGAACAAATGAATTTGATCCGATTCTTTGTTTTCTTTGTGCTGATGACAAGATTGGGATCTTTATTGCTGCTGATACGAATTGATTTCTGTTGAAAACTGCTGAAATGATGTAGTCTTCAATCGTTACAAAATCTGATGGTACAATTCTAATCATGCAAATAAATGTGTTGAGGTCGAGCATGAAGAGCAGTCATTGGATTACCGACCATTGATGAATGTCGTTAACCAATGTGAGGCAAACTCACCATTAATTTCAATGAGTGCCAAGGTACATAAGTACATCTTGCGAAGTGAGAATAGATGGGATGATGTCGAGCTACTTGCAAGATCTAACGATCAAGGGATATTGATGTATTCCCATGATTGTCAGCGAGAGAACTTGTCATTAATGCATACAAGCCTCAAGGTACTATTAAAGACTCTAGTCTTGGACCTAGATAATGTGTTGATGTCGATAGGCCAAGACTTGTTAGAAGGAAGGCCTTAAGGAATCCTCCATCATCTAACGCGAGCATGAAAGAATAATTTTTGAAAGACTATGGATTCAATAATTTGCATTGAAGCAAAGTTTATTTGCAAAATGAAAAGGATAGGAAAAGGAAAATAGAAATGGACGATGAAAAACGGAAAATGACAATGGGAAATAAGCATGTAGGTGAGCTTCTTGCTTTTATTTGTGGAGTAGACAAAAAAATAATGGAAAGTGTATGTGAATGAAAGAAAATGAACAACTAACTCTTGCTGAGAAAATAATGGTGGTTTGCTTTGAAGTTCTTGGTTGGATTTACAATTCAAAAATGAAGGAAAAGTAATGGTCTTGATGGATATGAATATGGACTTGTTCTTATGTTTCTCATGAAATCAATTCTTTGAAAACCAATTGTGCGCTCAATTAGTTTCCTTCAATGATCATTCAATTATATGAAACCTGCAAAAAAACTTGACATAAAGAACATAAGTGTGTTCAAAAAGAAAAGACCAACTCCTTTTTTATTCTTACGCAAAAATTAAATGTCAAATGAAACAGATTATGATAAACCAAAAATTTCTATATTCGGTCCAATTCATGATATCAATAACAATCCATTTTTAAAGAATAACCATGAAAAATAAATCAACTCCCTGTTGTCAGATGACTTCATGCACTATGCTTAGTAAAACAATTGGCATCACAAAGATTTGATGTGTCCTATAAATTAAAACTTCATAGAAAAATACACATCAACAATATTAATGCCAAATGTTCAGAAATCATCTAAATAATCTTCCAATTGTCCTGCAAACCATTATTAAGAAGAAATTATAATATTTTATTATTATTATTATTATTTTTTTTTTTTGAATGATTTTATTTTAATTTTATTTTCTTTATTAAAAAGAAATTATATATATTTTAAATAATATTTTTTATTTTTTATTTTTTAAATGAAATAAAGTATGGATGAAATAATCGTCTGTATGAATATTTTTGAAACAAAGTCATGCCAATGCCTCTTTCATACAAGACAAAAATAAAAAGCTTGAAATTTCTAAAGTCAAGTTTCTAACTATAAAGGAGATGGAGACATAATCCTTCTCAATTTATACAACTTGCATTTGATGCACATGTGATAATGCCTTTGCCTCAAATAATCCATTTGTCACTCATCATGTGCCACCACAGATGAATTCTGTCACATTTTCCTTCAAATAAAGAAATCAGATCCTTGATTATTTCTCAAAATTGAATTTTATAAAACCGTGGTTGTTTACATAAAAACAAAACGTTTTTCTCTCATGCACACTGAAAATTAGTGCTCCGAAAAACCCTGAATTTCTCCCAAATGGATGTGAATTTTAGAAATTTCTTATAATATATCATAATTCGCCCCGTTCTCGAAAAAACCCATGTTTTATTTTTTTCTAATTCGTCTCAATTTGCTCAGAAAATGCGTTTTATAATTGGGTCTTTTTAACAATTACGCATTTCGTTTTCTGGCAATTACTTCTGCGATAAAATTGTTGTGGTTTGATTTGTTTTTATTTGCAGGGTTTTAAGTGTAATGGCTTGTCTCCAACAGAGAAGTTCAGATCAATCTCCCTCATTTCAATTACCTGCAATGGAATCTTCAACCTTCTCTTCATCAGCAGTCTGAAATCTTCTCTTCATTAGCAATTTCTTCATGTGATACACTTCCATTGTCTGTCCCTGCAATTGAATTTGTAATCTTCTCTTCATCAGCAATTTGCAATCTTCTCCTCATCATCAGTTTCTTCATGTGATATACCTTCATTGTCTACAAATTTTAAAAATGATTTCTAATAATTGTTGTTTGAGGAAAAACAAATATGGAAAAGAGAAGATTCCATTTTTTTTAATTGCAGTGCATAGGTCTTTATGTGGATTGAAGACTTGCATATATGCATAAGCACAAGCCAAAGGCTGACCTCAGACATATGCGTGGGTTTTATTTCCATGAGCCAAAATATTTTTTAATTTTTAATTTTAATTTTTTAAATTGATTTGTTAATAAAATTGTATATATTATATTTTCAAAGATATACACATATATTTTATTGAACAAAACAATTTATTGAATATTTTTTTTTCATTTTTTATTTTTATTTTTTATTTTAAAGTTTATTAAATAAAATGAAATGATGAAATTTTTTTATTTTTTTTAACATAAAATTCTTTTTCTGATCCTCCAGATCACACAAAGTGCAAGAGGAGAGCATACTCGAGAAATTATTAATTTTTTTTTTAGATGTAAGAAATAAGGCTATCTAGTTACACTTCCCCGGCAACGGCGTCAAAATGTTTAGTCAATTTAGTGTCCTAAATTGTTAACATAAATTGTCGACCAGGGCTAGTAAACTGATGAAGTGTAATACAATATATGTGCCTAAGTATCCCTTTTTCCTACTTCGTTGTTTTAAGGTTTTGTTAATGTTTTTTAGAGTTTTTATATTTTGATTCTTAACATTTTATGAAAAAGATGAAATTAATCTATTTAAAAAGGAAGGAAAGAAAATGTTTATCAAATGAATTAAAGAAGAGTTTTATTCACAAGTTTTTGGAATTTTTTTTCTAATTAAGAAATGTTGAAAACTAGAAATCCTAATCCATGGATATTACATCTCAATTGAGAATTCAAGAAATGAAAGCAACTAATAGCTCAAACATTACAACTGAATCCAACTCATTTAATTGAGATATTGGAAGAGCTTGTGAAAAAGATTAAGTGTAGTGCAATGAGGATATCTATAACATGAAATGAAATACTGAAACAACTAATAACTCAAAACCTTACAACTAAATCCAATTCATATAATTGAGATTTATTGGAAGAGATTTTGAAAAATATTAAGTGTAGTGTAATGAGGATCTTCTATAACATGAAATGAAATACTAAAACTATTTAATCGCCAAACCTTACAACTGAATCCAATTCATATAATTGAGATTTATTGGAAGAGCTTTTGAAAAATATTAAGTGTAGTGTAATGAGGATCTCTTATAACATGAAATGAAATAGTAAAACAATTAATAACTCAAAACCTTACAACTGAATCCAATTCATACAATTGAGATTTATTGGAAGAGCTTGAGAAAATGACTAAGTGTAATGTATGAGAATCTCCTATAACATGAAATGAAATACTGAAACAATAACTCAGACTTTACAACTAAATCCAATTCATATAATTAAGATTTATTAGAAGAACTTGAGAAAAGGATTAAGTGTAATGTATGAGGATCTCCTATAACATGAAATGAAATACTGAAACAATAACTCAGACTTTACAACTAAATCCAATTCATATAATTAAGATTTATTGGAAGATCTTGAGAAAAGGATTAAGTGTAACATATGAGGATCTCCTTGACAATTACTGTATCTACAAGTCACTAACCATTTCAATTTAAAATTTAGATGGTATTTACTTGGTCGAGCACAGTAACTGTTTAACCATAAAAGACAAGAAATGAAACCTAAGAAACTACTGCACTTGTGAGTCACTATCCATTCATTTAACATACGTTACTCAGTTGGATACAATAATTGAAATTTATGAAAGCAGTAAAGAAAATACAAAGAAATGCTTAAACATAAACTAGAATGAAATTATCTAGAAAATGCATGAAACCTCCTTAGTAGCAGGGGCCCTCTGCTACCAATTCAGTGTAATCCTTAGCTCCTTGAATATGTGATCAAAACAACATCAAAGAACTTCTTTATTGATAAACTCACAAATCTACATCCCATTCCATCTCAAGCCTTGTTACAAAACATGCTATAATCCCTTCTCTTCTTCTCCTATTTTTTCACATTTTTTGATAGGAGAAAGTTTCTCCTATTTATAAAAAAATATGAGAAGTTATCTCATTAATGAGATTCCATGAAAAGACATATGTATTTTTAGGGTTTCAATACAAAAGAGGAAATGAGACACATGTCTTCTTAGAGTTTTAATACAAAAAGAAAATGAAACACATATCCTCATGATCCCATGATCTTCTCCACTCAAATTCGAATTTGGTTTTGGTAGGCCACATAAAATTCTTTTAGAAACTTCCTTTTGACCTACACATGACACCAATCTCATCCCACTTGTTAGGTATAAGAATATGCACATTATTTTCTAATTTTTAACCACAAATTCACTTAAAAATGTTAAGAATTAATAAAGTTTGGAAAAACATAAATGTAACCCAATAGTGGTAATGGTAAGGTAAATTTAATGAAATGGAGGTGGAGTGAAGGTAGTAATATGGAAATATAAGTGAAAATTTAATGGAAGTGAATGACAATTTCAAGGCCCAACATCCACCACCTGCAAAATTTGACCACCTTGTAAACTGTGTTCCACGTAAACTTTTAACCATGGCTAAATGGTCATCCCTATCAAGTTCAACCAGCCATATTCCTCTCATGGATACTGAGAGGGATATTCAAGATACCCTCTGTTTAGTAATTCACCTCCCCTTTTACCAACAAGTTATATTGAATGCTAATGCATCCCCTGTGTATTCTGCCATGGTCAAGTTAGGAGTCTTGTTTGCATGCATTCCTAAAACCCACCTTTTCCCTGAATTCATCTATTGGTTGGTATCCATTATGTATCCAGGGGAATTTTTTGTGATGAATTCCCAAGGAGAGAATGTTTTGTAGGTGTTTACCCTATTAATCGGCCAAGCCCTTTGCTATCCTGAGTCAGAGTCATCCATTCAATTTTCTGACGTTTCAATGGTTCAATATTATGATAATATTGCAGGAGAAGAATTCAATCAGTTCATGTTTCATTTGAAGCCTGACATGAAGTAGTTTCAGCCAGATTGCAAGGAGTTTGATACGGGTGTTTTTGATGCCGAGGCTCGTCCAGTATTGAGTCATATTGCAAAAATTTTGGGTAAGGATGATGATAATACAGTGGATAAATCAGTTCTAGGGATGTTTGCCATGATGATGAGGCTAGGAATGGTGCTGGATATTCCATCATATTGGCAAGAAGAAGTCAACGCATAGCTGATGAACCTTTCATTAACAGGTTCCTTTAAATTTCCCTCATTAATTGTATATTTTTTCTTAGACTAGAATGTGGAAGAATTCATGAATTTAGGTCTAAATATTATGGATGTAAATAAAAGAAGACAATTAGTGATATTCTAGACAAATGTAGTTAGAAGGGAGAAAAATGAGGATGGATTGTTTGATTTTGCTAGTTATTACATGACAAATGCATAAAAAATATTGCATGGAAGTCCTCCTCCCTATTTCTTACCTAAAGCTCAAGAGTTTTTGCATTTAGAAAACAATTGTAAATATGGAGACTGGTTTGTTTTTGAGGAATATTATGAAATAAGGCTATATGGAGCAAGTGTTGAGCCTTACAGACTCCCAACTTTTGTACCAATGAGGTTTTTTTCTTTAGAATTCATTAGACATAGTCTAAATGTCGATTAGGTTCATTTTGTGCCTATGAAGAAAGGACATGTATAAATTACCGATGGTTGTAGGCCCTTTCATAGTAAATATGAGACAGGAATTTGATGAAGTAAAAAAAATGTTAGATGACATGCAGATGTTATTAGGATAAAGTTGGGCTTATGAACCATATAGTGTTATTTCAAATAGAAGGATTGAGAATGGGTATTTTGCTTTCATTCATGAAAGTAGGCTAGAATAAGAGAATATAGCATGTAAAGATGTGAAGAGTTCAGTAGATGCTAACATTCAAACTCCTATTATAGCAGAGAAAACAACTAAAAGAACGAAGGAAATGGTGGTCGATCTAGACGATGAGGAGCAGGGAGCCATGAAGAGAATAAAACTTACTGAAGAGCCTGCATCTATTGCTCCTTGTTTTTCTTTGCATTTGGGAAAAGAAAAAAATGCTCCTGCCTCACCCAGGAATCATGAAGCTTCTCATGAATAGGTGCCCTTGATTAAATAGTTGTTTTCACAAATTGAAGAAAGAAATTAGAGGATGAAGGCCAGCATGGAGGCCCAAGCTGAACATCAAGTCACTACTGAACAAACAAGATTGTTAACTGTAATGGATCTTGAAAAATATCAGTTTATAATTTCCCTCTCACATCCTACAGATATGTCAATTGGTTCTTCCAGAAATTTCAACACTGTTAATGTGACTGTGGATGTAAAGAAGATTCCACTAATAGTTAAAATGAACTTGCATCTGCAAACAGGTCAATTGATTGTAAATGACCTCACAAAGACTAATGCAATGGCAATAAATGCAAAGAATATGCTGGGTAAAGTAATTAAATATTTGAAGTTAAAAAAGGCTAACTCAAGAGCCTTAACAGTTCAAAATGAAGAATTGAAGAAGATTATTATAAAAATTGGAGTAGACCCTAGTGATAAGACTGCTGTGCAGAAATTCATGCAAAGTACTGAGGTAGAGATATCTACATTAAGGAAGAAATTGAAGTTACCTACTGGTGAACATTCAATGGCTACTGAAGTTGCAGAGGTAGAGAAGGAAAAGGAAAATTTGTTGCAGCAATTCATGCAGAAGGATGAAGAACTATCCAAAATAAAGCAGACTGCAATTTCATTGCAAAATCATATTGATAATCATAACTGTACTTTTGTTTTTCCTACAGGTGATGAAGACCCTCAAACACAAATTATTCAATTAAATACTGAGTTGCAGATGGCTGAAAGAGATAGAAAGAAGGCTCAAACAAATCTGGAGATTGCAAAAAAATTGATGAAGGTCATAGAAAATGAATCAGATAAATACAAAATGGATTTCCGAAATGATGAAGATGAGATTATGAATCTCAAAGAAAGAATGAAAGGTAATATTTCACTAATACAAGCTAAAGATACAATTTGGAATGATATCATTTCAGAAATGAAATCCAATTGGTGTTTCCTGATGATAATTGCAAAAGAGAAAAGTCTTATTGTAGAGTGTGAAGAACCAATTATGTCTGATAAGAAAAAAGGAGTTAATAGAGCCATTTGGGCCAGAATATTTATTGATTTCATTAATTCCAAATCAGACCATGAGTTAGAGGAGAATGATATGCAGGACACAATTTTATATGCAGTGGAAATTAATAAAGTGATTGTCAGGAATGATCTCAGAAAGGCTGCAGAAAAGAAACTAATGGAAATCAAAGAAGCAGTAAGGAAATTTGATAAATATTTTGATAAAATGACAAGAGTAGGCTTGCCATCATGTTGGGGAGTTGAAGGAATTATTTTTCCATGGAGCTCTTATGAGAATTTACTGGTGATAACAAAAAGCAAGGTTAATAACAGGCATGAAATGACTCAGGTGCTCAAAGAAGAGACAATGCTCAACTTCTTGCAGAGACATTTTCAACTCTTGTGGATGGTAAAAAATATTTTCTCAGAAAGGCCTTCTTATGATCGAATTAATTCATTCAAATTGGAATATCACAATCTAACACATTCATCCAGGACGAAGGTAGAAATATGGAAAAAGTGCAGAGTTTGGACAATTGACCTGCCAAAAGGATCAGCAACAAAGGAAGACAAATCAGTTAACCAAGGAAAAGAAGCCACATCATAAACAATTCCTATATATTAGGATATTTATTTTATGTTATTTTCTGAAGAAAATGTAATTGTAATAAGACATTTTCAAGGAATATAATAGACAGCCTTCGAAGTCTTGAAGTAGTTTAGGTAGTTAGGATTGGTTACAGTAGTTCCAAAATGATTTTTAATGTATTTAATGTAATTTTCAAGAGCAAGAAAGGTTTCTAGTTTTGCACCTCGAGACAAATATTTTTGTACTCAAAGATTCAAAGACTAATGAATGAGTAAGCAAGTTTCTGGCATTTTGTTTATGTTGAAATGTATTCAATTTTTCATTATGTATTTCCATATATGAATAAAACAAGGCTATGAGCAGCAGGTCTCTTTTTACTTCTGTGTATAAGAGTTAAAAAACCTTAATTGGTGCTCCTTTGTTTTAACTATTTCTTTCACATATTTCTTCTGGGGTTTGGAATGATATTTTCTGTATAAAGTAGCATATCAGTTTGGACTTCTTCTTGCATTTTCTTCTAGTCACTTCATTCAACATTAACAGATGGTAGCGTTGTGAAGCATTCATAATATTTGATATTTAAGGGTTTGATTATAAATACTTGAGGGTTAATAAAACAGAGACAAAAAATTTGTGACATAATCATAAAATGTCTTAAGCAGTGATTTCTTATCATAGCTAAGGGATTGTCTCTTAAGGTACAATAGACAGTATGCCACTAATTGTCCACAAAAGAAGAAGAAAAAGAAGGCTTCAGGATCTGCAGCTGGTGAGGCTTTGGCCTCACAATTTGAGCTTGAATTCTCGCTCATTGAATGCATGGTTTCAAGTGCAATGGGATCGGTGTGGTACTTGGATAGTGGTGCTCCCTTTCACATGACGGGAGAAAAAGAAATTTTCAGTAGCTTGGAGGAGAGGGACCTCCAGATGCATATCGAAATGGGTGATGATGGCGGTACAATGCTACCGGGATTAGTACCATTATCTTCCAAATATAGTCAGTTAAAACCTTTCAATTAAAATATGTAATGCATGTACCAGGCTTGAAGAAAAATTTAGTCTCAATTGCAATTTTGGAGGATAGAGGCTATGATGTTGTTTTCAGTGAAGGAAAATCTTTCATGCAAAAAAAAACAATAGGACAACCAAGAAGATTGGGGTTCGAGTTAAGAATATCTATAAACTTGAAGATGGTTGCGCAATATTGATGGGTAAGGCGAAAAAAGTGGTGAGTTAGCATGAGGGTGAGTTATGGCATAGGAGATTGGGCCATCTTCACCATGGAGCCTTGAAGGTCATGCAACTGATTTCTATGGGTCTTCCCAAGGGTACACATATGCAGTCAGACACATGCAAGGGATGTACTATGGGAAAATATGCAAAGGCCACCTTGCACGAGAAGGAGAACCGAGCTTCGAAATCCTTGAGAAAGTTCACTCAGACGTGTGTGGATCATTTTCTACTGCTTCGACAAAAAAGCATAAGTACTATGTGATATTTGCTGATGAATTTTCTTGAAAGTGTCAAATTTACTTCATGCAGAAGAAAGATCAGACGTTCTCAAAGTTTCTTGAGTTCAATGGACTGGTGGAGAAAGACACGGGGAAAGATGTGAAGGCTGTTAGGAGCGATAATGGTGGTGAGTACATCTCCAATGAATTCAAGAACTTCTACAGCAAAGAAGGAATTAAGAGATAACTAATTGCGCCTCCTAACCCACACGGAATGGGGTCTCAAAAAGAAAGAACATAACATTTGTGGGTGCAGCAAGAGCGATGTTGCATGATTAGGGCCTACTGTTGCAACTGTGGGTGGAGGCATCCAACACAACGATATTTGTGCAAAACCATTTTCCTCGTCGGATACTTGGCATGAGTACACTAGAAGAGGTTGTTACTATTAAGAAACCTGATGTTTCACATTTTAAGATTTTTGGGTCATTTGTTTATGTACATGTGACCAAAGACTCCAGGAAGAAGCTGGAACCAAAAACTGAGATTGGGATATTTGTGGGGTACAATAAAACTCCCTACAACTATTGGGTGTATTTTCCAAACAACAGAATGATTATTGTGCAATGAGATATAAAATTTGACAAGGAGAAATCCATGTGATTGTCCCTTGAAAGGGAGTTGGATTTGCATGTAGAGGAGGAGCTCTTGGCTCCAAAGAATGATCCTCAAGATGTGGAGCAACCACATGCAAAGGATCATGGAGTGGAATAAAAGACTCATGTAGAGACATCCACCAGAAATGGTAGAAGGTGCACCACGGAAGGTGATAAATTGAGAATTGATGCAACAAAGAATGTAGGAGCCCCTACTTCACTGTGCAGACAGAGACAGTCTCCAGACATGTTTCCTGTATAAATGGCTCTTATGAGCAAGTGTATTGTGACAAAACCATCTTCCTTTTAGGAGGAAATATAACAACCAATTTGGGTTGATTTTATGGTAGAGGAGTATGACTCCATCGTCAAGAACAGTGCATGGGAGGTTGTCCCAAGACCGGTTGGAAAATCAATGGTTGGATGTAAATGGATCTATAAGGTGAATCAAGATACTGAAGGAAGTGTGGAGAATTACATGGCCAGATTTGTGGCCCATGGATTCTCACAAGTTGAGGGGATCAACTATGATGAGACTTTCACACCAGTCACGAGGTACTCTTCCATTAGATCTATCCTTGCACTCTTAACACAGATGGGGTGGCACATTTATTAGATGGATGTGAAATATACATTTCTTAATGGATTTATTGAGGAATAAGTGTACATAGAGAATCCAGAAGGTTTTGAGATCATTAACAATGATTTGCACATGTTTTGACTCAAGAGAGCATTGTATGGGCTGAAGCAAGCTCCTCACGCTTGGTACACTCGAATTGACAGCTATTTCATCGGGTTGGGCTTCACCAAAAGTGAAGTGGATGCAAACCTGTACCAAATTGTGATTGATGGTAAGATCTTGATTATTGTACTTTATGTTGATGATCTAATTTTGATAGGTCATGAGAAATTGATACACTCATGCAAGGAGGATCTTGCAAAGGAGTTTGAAATGAAGGACATGGGACTCCTTCACTATTTCCTTGGTTTGGAAATATGGAAGCAGGATGGTGAACTTTTTGTTTCTCAAGGAAAGTATGCCAAAGAGATACTGGGTAAGTTTCACATGGAGAGTTGTAAACCCATGGAAACTCCTCTTACAGGAAATTATAGGAAAGAGGATGCTACATATAGAGAAGTAGTGGATGCTACTCTCTATAGGCAGCTAGTAGGTTCACTGATGCACTTGGTGAACACCATACTAGACATTTACTACTAGTTAACCATTTGATTCAAGCTATGGTTAAGCTGACCAGGTTATTTTGGAAGGCAGGGAAGCATGTCTTGAGATATCTCAGGGGCACTACAAAGTATGGATCATGGTACAAACGAATAGAGGGAGTGAAGCTTCAAGGCTTCACGGATGCAAATTGGGCATCCAGTCTATGAGACAGAAAGAGCACATCAGGAGGGATCTTCATCATAGGATCGACAACAGTTTCTTGGTACAAAAGGAAGTAGTGATCTGTGGCACTCAGTTCAGTGGAGGCAAAGTAAATGGCAGTAAGTCAAGCTGCACGTGAGGCCATTTGGATGAGAAAGATCCTAGTTGGTTTTTTTTGTTCTCATATCGATCCGTTAGTGATAAATTGTGATAACCAGAGTTGCATTAAACTCTTGGTTAATCCAGTGTTTCATGATAGGTCCAGGCACATAGAAATTTGGTACCACCATCTCAGATATTATGTTCAGAGGCACATAATGTTACTTCAGTACATTCACACGAAAGATCAGGATGCAGATATTTTGACGAAGGCACTCACGAGGAGAAAATTTGAATACCATAAAGGCAGGATCAGGGTGGCGGATAATCCATTTCTTGTTGAGAGGGAGTGTTGAAGTCCAACAATAAATTGCAGCACCTACACTAGTGTGGGACCAATAGGTCCTAGCAACACCTACACTAGTGTGTGCTAAATTTGGTGTAGTGTCTATTTAAATTTTCCCTTAATTAAAAGGGACAATAAAATGTAATCTTATCTCATGATCACTTGTAATAATTAACTTTGTGTGATAAATTCATTTAGCTCATGAATTTCGAGTTGAGGGTGGTTGGTGAGGCATGCTGAGTAATTATATTGGTTATGGAGTTTGAATTACAGTTGGTGCCTTAGTTCAATGCATGTGTAATCAGTTAACTCAGTTAGGTGAGTTAGAGTCAGTTGAACTAGTTGTAACCATTTGTTGCACTAGTGAGAGATCTAGTGAATCAAATATTATTTAATTCAAAGTCAGTGATCTGCCATGCAACTGATGATTTACTATTATTAGCTGCATGCATGTCAGTTCCAGTGGAGACCTAGTTGATACAAAGGTGAAAGGGAGGTTAACTATCAGTTGTGTGATTAGTAGGTTTCTTGCATGCAACCAGAAATCCATTGGATTCCCCATGATCCTTGCGCAATTTCAGAATGCCAAAATTCCTAAAAAATGGGGATTGAATTCGTCAGGAATTGCGCAAGGCAGGCAGGTTGTTTAGAGGCTGAGAATTGGCTAAGTGTTGGTTAGTTTTGACCAAGACAGTGTGAGATAGTTAGCAGAGTGCATGAGACTCTTGTGAGAAGAGTGCATTGTAATTGTTTCATGTTTCCATGGTTAATATACAATAGAATATAGAGGGGTTTTCAGTAGAAAGCTTTCCCCAGGAAATTATCTGTGTTGTGGTTTGATTTGATTATTTATTTTCTTCATGTGATTAGCGATTGTGTTTAATTTCCACAATTTATTTGTAGGAGTTATTTAGTATCTAGATTTATTACATTGTTAGATCGGATTGAATCCATTTATATACACATGTTTGTATAATTTCTATAGTCAAGATGAGCTTGGGAGTGTCGAAATTACTGTCGTGGATGATGTCTTGGTGAGCCTAGCTCTTCTAGGCCTTCCCAAGAGTTTGCATAGTTATCAAGACTTTTTCAATGAGAAGGAGAAGATGCTAGATTGGGAATAACTTTGGTCGGATTTGGTGCAAGAAAAATTCAGGAAAAATACGAGGGATGGATCTTCATCTAAGATAGATGATGAAGAAAATTTCCCCTTGGCTGGTAAGGCAAAGAAGGGTAAGGGAAAGAAATCCTATTCCAAATCTGAGTCTGACAAAGAAGGAAAGAAGTGTGACATGTCCAGAGTGAAGTGTTTTCATCATCACGATCATGGACATTATGCCACTAATTGTCCACAAAAGAAGAAGAATGAGAAGTCTTCAAGATCTTCAGCTGGTGAGGCTTTGGCCTTGCAATTTGAGTTGGACTTCTCGCTCATTGCATGCATGGTGTCAAGTGCAATGGGATCATTGTGGTACTTGGATAATGGTGCATATTTCCACATGACGGGAGACAAAGAACTTTTTAGTAGCTTGGAGGAGAAGGACCTCCAGATGCATATCAAAATGGGTGATGATGGGCAGTACAGTGCTACCGGGATTGGTCCAATTACCTTCCAGAGATAGTAAGGTAAAACCTTCTTATTAAAAGATGTAATGAATGTACCAGGCTTGAAATATAATTTATTTTTAGTCCCAATGTTGGAGGATAGAGGCTATGATGTGGTTTTCAGTGAAGGGAAATATTTCCTTTGACACAAAGCCATGGGACAAACCAATAAGATTGGGATTCATGTGAAGAATCTCTATAAAATTGATGTATATGGCTACGCAACATTGATGGGCAAAGCAGAAAAAATGGTGAGCCAAGATGAGGGTGAGTTATGACATAGGAGATTAGGCCATCTACATCACGAAGCCTTGAAGGTCATGCAATAAATTTCTATGGGTCTTCCCAAGGGTACTATTTCACAGATAGACACATGTAAGGGATGGACTATGGGGAAGTATGCAAAGGCTACTTTTCATGAGAAGGAGAACTGAGCTTTGGAAATCCTTGAGAGAGTTCACTCAGATGTGTGTGCACCATTCTCTACAGATTTGACATCGAAGCACAGGTACTATGTGATATTTGTTGATGATTTTTCTAGAAAGTGATGGATCTACTTCATGCAGAAGAAAGATCAGACGTTCTCAAAATTTTGTGAGTTCAAAGTATTGGTGGAGAAAGACACGAGGAAGCATGTGAAGGCTCTTAGGAGGGACAATGGTGGTAAGTACATCTCCAATGAATTCAAGAAATTATGTATCAAATAAGGAATTCAAAGAGATTTGATTGCGCCTCATAACCCACAACAAAATGGAGTCCCAGAAAGAAAGAACACAACAATTGTGGGTGTAGCACGAGCGATGTTGCATGATCAAGGCTTATTGTTGCATATGTGGGAGGAGGCATGCAACACAGTGGTATTTGTGCAAAACCGTAGTCCTAATCAGATACTTGCCATGAGTACACCAGATGAGGCTTTTTTTGGAAAGAAACATGATGTTTCATATTTTAAAATTTTTGGCTCATTTTTCCATTGACAAGTGACCAAAAATTCTAGGAAGAAGCTCGGACCAACAGTTAATATTGGAATATTTTTGGGGTACACTGATACTCCCCACAACTATCGTGTGTATTTCCAAATAACAGGATGACTGTTGTGAGATGAGATATAAAATTTGATGAGGAGAAAGCCATGTGATTTCCCTTGAGAGGAAGTTGGATTTGCACACTGTTGAGGTAATATTGGTTCCAAAGAATGAACCTCAAGATGCGGAGCAGCCACATGCGGAGGATCATGGAGTGACAGAAAACACTCATGCAGAGCCATCCACCAGAAATGGTAGAAGGCACATCATAGAAGATGATTCAAGCTATGGTTAAGCCAACCAAGCTCTTTTGGAAGGTGGGGATGTAGGTTTTAACCCTGTACAGAAATTATCTGCAAATGAATGTTAAAAATAGAAAATAAACAATAGCGAGAGCATAAAACATAAAATAGATATACACAGATATTTTCCCCTGGATCCAAAATCGAGACGACCATATTGATTTTTCATTATATTCATTTTAGTGTTATAAAACATATATATACATGCCAAAGCATACATAAACCCAATTCCATTAACCCTGGATTAGAACATAATCATAGTTCCCTTGACCGGATCTACAAAATACTAGGGGCCGAAAACCATCATGCCCCAAAACCATGTGAAAGCCCATGCACAAAACCATGGGCGAGTCTTCCCACTGAAAAATAAGGTCCAATTTTTTTTTCCCAGGGCACTGTCGCCCCCCGCAGCTACGCCCGGTGCAACATACAGGGGCGGCTCATGCCCCCCTTATGACCCCCCTATGCGTGACTAGTCGTGGAAAGAATATAAAACATACCCAACATTCTTCCACTTGTTGTTTTCTTTCTGCAAGGGACCACAAGAGAACTAAGTCATTAGCCCAACTTTGCAACACCCATTTTTTCTCTACACTAAGATAACTTCTGAGTTCTCACAAACTTCTTTAATGCATCTGCAACATTATACAAAGTTTCCACCTTTACTAGCAACACCCTTTTCGCCTCAACCATATATCTCACAAAGTGATATTGAACATCAATGTGCTTTGTCTTTGAATTATAAGCAAGGTTCTTAGCTAAGAAAATTTCCCTTTGGCTATCACAGTATATCCTTATAGCTTGCTGCACCAACCCCATACTTGAACACAATCTCTGCAACCAAACTGCTTCCTTGCTTGCATGAGTGGCTGCCATGTATTCTTCCTCTATAGTTGAAAGAGCCACTACAGACTGTGTTTTACTCATCCAACTGACTGCACCTCCAAATAGGCTAAACACATACCCACTTGTAGATCTTCTTTGGTCCAGATCTCCCTCCTAGTCTGCATCAACAAAACCATGACTGTCCAATACTCTTTCCAATCCTAGTCTTCCTTGGTAGCACAAGCCATAATCACTAGTGCCACGCAAATATCTAAAAACCCACTTCACTGCTGTCTAATGCTCCTTCCCTGGGTTTGACATAAACTTGCTTAATACTCCCACTGCATGTGTAATGTCTGGTCTAGTACAGACCATTTCATACATCAGGCTACCCATTCCACTTGCATAAGGAACACGGGACATATCCTCCTCTTCTTCTTGTGTCTTGGGACATTGTTCAGCAGACAGCTTTACACCTACAGGAATCAGAACATTCATCGGTTTACTATCCTACATATTGAACCTTTGCAATATAGTCTCGACATACTTCCTCTGGTTTAACCAGATCTTCCTCTTTTCCTGATCTCTCTTAATTTCCATGCCCAAAATATATTTTGCAGCACCAAGATTCTTCATGTCGAATTTGGAGAACAGTTGGGTCTTCAAATCTTGGATAATTTCTTTTTCATTTCCAATCAACAACATATCATTCAAATACAAGACCAAATAAATAACATGATCACAAATTAATTTAAAATAAACACATTGATCCTCCTTGCTTCTGGTGAAGCCAAGTCCTCGTATATAGGTATCAAATTTCCGATACCATATCCTTGGTGACTATTTTAACCCATACAGAGACTTCTTTAACCTGCATACCAATTCTTTCTTCCCCTTCACCATAAAGCCTTCAGGTTGTTTCATGTAGATCTCCTCTTCCAGATCCCTGTGAAGAAACTTTGTCTTCACATCCATCTGTTCAACCTAAAAATCAAATGCAGCAAACAACAAATAAAAGTAATCTAATAGAAGTAACTTTGGCAACAGGAGAAAAAATATCACCAAAATCAATTCCTGGCACCTGGGAATAACCTTTTGCTACCAACCAAGCTTTGTATTTCTCCACCTTTCCTTCTACATTCATCTTCTTCTTAAACACCCATTTTCTCCTGATGGGCTTCCTTCCAGCCGACAACTCCACCAGATCCCATGCCTCATTTTTATGTAAGGATGCCATTTCATCAACCATGGCCTCCTTCCAGAGTTTTCCATCCTCTGAATCTACTGCCTCCCTGACAGTTCTGGGATCATCATCAGTTATAGTTAAAGAAAAAATTGAATAGAAAGAAGATGGACTATATCTTTCTAGTTGTCTTCTTTCCCGAACTGATCTTCTCACAATTGGAGTTTGTGGCTCTTCCTCTTCTGATTCTTCTTCTGTTGTAGAGTCTGATTCATCCTCCTTTAGCTGAAACTCTATCTTCTCAAGTTCCTTTGGTAGGACTTCATGTTTAATAACATCTTTCACCTCTCTAAACACCACATCTCAGCTGTACAAAACCTTCCTTATTTATGGGTTCCAAAGCTTGTAACCCTTTAAACCATCCTTATACCTAATAAAGATGCACCTTTCAGATTTATTATCCAACTTGGTTCTTTTCTCCTTTGGAACATGTACATATGCATCACATCCAAATACCCTCAGATGTGAAAGAGAGGGCTTCTTACCAGTCCATACCTCATGTGGAGTCTTATCCTCCAACATTGATGAAGGTGATCTATTAACCAAGTAACATGCAGTCTCCATTGCCTCTACCCATAATTCTTGTCCTAACTCGGTACCACTGAGCATGCTTCTTGCCTTTTCCATCAACGTTCTGTTCATTCTTTCTACAACTCTGTTTTGATGAGGTGTGTATAGAGTAGTATTCTGATGTGCTATACCACACTTCTTAGATAAGTCTTCAAATTCCTTCTTGCAGAACTCCCCACCATTATCTGTCCTCAACACCTTTATCTTATTCTCTGTCTGGTTTTCCACCAGAGCCTTAAATTCTTTAAATTTGTCAAAGACCTCAGATTTCTTCCTCAAGAAATATATCCATGTATTCCTTGAGAAGTCATCTATGAATTAAACATAGTACACAAAATTACCCAGTGATGGAATCGACACAGGCCCAAACACATCACTATGCACAAGCTATAATATCTTGTTCGCCCTCTTAGCACCAGAAGGAAAACTCACTCGATTCTGCTTCCCATAGACACAATTTTCACAAAAATCGAAATCCATAGAGCTATTAGACATACCTTCTACCATAACATTTCCATGCAGTATCCGAAGGCCCTTCTCTCCAATATGTCCAAGCCTTTGATGCCATAGCATGGTATTTTCTCCAGAGACTGCTAGGCTTTCTGCTCCACTTTCGGGAACCACAGAACTGTTGCACCCATCAATAACAATGCTGCCCTAAAGCTTGTACAAAGTTCCAATCCGAACTCCCCACATTAATATCAGTGCTCCCCGAACCATCTTATAGGTATCTTTCTCGAACACTATTTTTACACCTGCATCGTCCATCTTGCTTACAAAAATCAGATTTCTGGCCAATGCAAGAATGTGCAGAACACTAGGAAGTGTTATAATCCTTATACCTTGTAGCTTCAGCTTGAATTTTCCATGTCCAATGATTCTAGCCTTCCTATCATCACCTAAGGAGACATCACCACCATCATATTTCTCATACTCGCAGAACCACTCCCTATGAGGAGTGAAGTGAAAGGATGCACCCGAGTCAATCAACCATGACTCATGATCTACATGTGTATTTGAAGAAGAAGCCAAATACACATCCCCACCTTCATCCGAGGTGGTTTTTGCCTCTGCATAAGGAGCATCATCAGATCCATTTCCTTTCTCAGGAGCTTTAGATTTGCAGTCCTTTTTGTAGTGCCCTTCCTTTCCACATTTCCAGCACACCTTTACAAACTTTCCAGGAGATTTAGATCTCCCTCTAGATTTAGATCTCCCACTCGAAATATTATTCTTGTTTCTTTTCTGGACCTTCCTCGTACAGATAAGGCATCTCCATTCTGACCCTCCATATTTCTCTATCTCATTTCCTTTGATGGAAAGGCTGAGACAATGTCATCAAAATTCAAGGTAGTTGTATTGCTACTTATTGAAATAACCAGACTGTCCCACGAGTATGGTAGAGAACACAACAAACTAATGCACTTATCTTCATTTGAGATTTTAATATCAACAGATGATAGCTGACTTACCACAGTATTGAAGGCGTTCAAATGCTCTGTCACTAAGTCTCCATCCTTCATCCTCAGGTTATACAAATTTTTCCGCAGGAAAAATTTATTCACTAGAGACTTATATTGGTATAAAGTCCAAAGTTTTTCCCGCAAATTATTCACCGTAGCCTCCCAGATACATTCAACAACACTGAATCTAAGACACACAACCATATTGTGTTGTTCTTCTTCTGATCCAAATTCTTCCAGTCTTCATCTGGCATCGCCGTTGGTTTAGTACCTAGATCTACCACGATCCACTAGTCTTTATCCACCAGCAGATCCTCCATCTTGAGCTTCCACAACTCAAAAATCTGACCACTAAATTTCTCAATATTTATCTTTACGCTACTCGCCATCTTCTTTCACTGCAAGAATTGATCCCACAAATCTCCCACTAAACAGGGTTTACCTCAGGCCCGAGCAAAAAACCCCTCAGCAGCAAAGGCATCCCTTTGAAGCTGAAACAACTATGATACCAGATGTAGGTTTTAACCCTGTACAGAAATGATCTGCAAACGAATCTTAAAAACATAAAATAAAAAATAGCAAGAGCATAAAACATAAAACAGATATATGTTGAAAATGGCAACAAGAAACAGTGAAGGAGGCCTCCTGAAACATCTTTCCTGATCCTAGTTGGAAAGTGATCACCTAAACTAGGTGGGGACCACACATGTGATTTTTGTCGGAAAAATCTATTTTTAGACTATGTCTATTTTTAGACATATGGAGCATGGTTCAGGGATTGCATGTATGAGATTCTTGGAGTATGTGTCATGTTGGTAAAAATAGATGGGACTCTATTTTTTAGGTCAAAGAGGTCAAAGGCTATTTTTAGACTGCCTCTCCTAAAAATATGGATGTCGAATATTATTAGCTCTTAATAATATTTGGACTATAAACATTATCTTATTCTCTTGAAGCACTTCAGTTTGATGCACAGATGTGGCACATGCAGCTGACAGAAGGAAATACGCTTTTCCTAGGGTTTAAGTGAAGCTATTGCATGAAGACTTCAGTTAGAACTCATGTGACAGAGTTTGGTGGAGTTGATTGAGGAAGTTAGTGGAGTTGTATTCGGTTTAACTAATCTAAACATAGTTGAGCTATTTGTATTCAGTTTAACTAATTGATACAATTAGTGAGAGTGGTGTGAATTAATTATTAATTAATTCACTAATTAAATACTCATAAATCAACTAAAGAATACATCAGTTAACTTCAGTGCATGGACAGTTTCAGTGGAGACCAGTGCAGAAATAGGTGAAAGAGCAGGTTAACTATCAGTTGTGACTATATTGTTGCTATTTGCAACACACAGATAGGTGGAGTAATCAATGAGGATTGTGCAGTTCAATCTAGGTGGTTTATCTATATAAAGAGACCATCCCATAGCATTGAAACACGCAATTCAGGTTGGCTATCAAGTGGCTAAAGGTTGGAGCATGAGTTTTTGCTAGATCTAGCTTGATAGTGTGTAGCAAGGGAGGTAGTGCATGAGAGCTTGCAAAGAGCTTTGTACTATGATTGTTACATGATCTCCATGACATGTATAATATACAGATAGTTGGGGGTTTTCAGCTTTAAGCTTTCCCATGAAATATTGTGTTCATATGTGTGATTTTTTATGGCTTTAATGTGTGCATGCAATTGATTTTATTTCCGCATGTGATGATCAATGGTAGAAGAGATTCTGTATTATGCATGAAGCTAAAATAGTGTGTGATCAGGAGAATCTCGGTGAATAACTCATCCATTATTCTAATTTCTACATGGTATCGGAGCTGTGTTATAGATTTTCTACATGGTATCGGAGCGATATTGATCATTGGAGAAATTGCAAGACATTGAAGCGGTTGAGTTTTAGGATAAACTCAAGAAACATAAAGATGGAGAAAGCCGGAAATATACATGCATATTGTATATGATTTTCTACATGGAATGAGAGCGAGAATTTTTGGGTGCGCGAGTTTGTAGGGAATATCTGAAAATTTTTGGTGAAATATTTTCAGAAACAAATAGCATATTTGGATTCCTTGCGAAAAAATACCCAAATTTAAAAAAAAAATCGGTCGAATCGGAGCTCGGATGAGGGAGATATCATCGATTTAAAATCAGCTCTTTTGTTAGAAAATTTTGCGACGGCGGGACAATTGCAATGTGCGCGAGCCAAGAATCTACATGCACTAAGGTACAAGATGCATGCAAAGCTTTGAGGAGAAAAGTAGAGGTTAGTGACTTGGTGGTTGAGAGAGAGCCTCTCAACATGCAACGTGAGAAGCAGTCTCAGAAGGTTGTGGAGCAGCCACAACTGGAGATGCAGAAGAATCTTTATAGATTTGATGTAGATGGGATGTCTACGGAGCTTCCTACTGTTGGGAAGTGCATGAAAGACATGCAATTGATGCTTGAGAGGGAGCAAGTTTTGCATGCAGGTATTAAAGTAGATGGGATGTCTACGGAGCTTCCTACTGTTGGGAAGTCCAAGAAAGACATGCAATTGAAGCTTGAGAGGGAGCAGGATTTGCATGCAGGTAAGAGTGAACCTCGAGATGTGGAGCAGCCACAAGATGAGGATCATGGAGTGGAAGAAACCACTCATGCAGAGAAATTTCGTGCCAGATGGGCAGAGGGAGTGCATGCGGCTATACCACCAGGTGAGAGGTGGGGCGACATGCATGAGTAATCCCAAGAGGATATTTCTAGGCAGGATTCATGGAGATGGTGTGGATCTCATGAATTGAACCTGGCTACGAGGTGCCCACGGCCATGGCGTGTAAAGATGGGTTGGGCTGGTGCGAGAGCGGATCAAAGTGGCAGGTGTCGGATGCGGGTGCGGATCGAGTTGACGACAAGTGCAAGAGTACACTGATTTGAAGTTAAACGACGCGGTGGTTCACATATGGGACGGCGGTTGCGTGCAGGCGAAGTCGAAGACTTTGATGATAGATGCTAGATGCATCAAGACTGATTGAGTTGTTTGGAGCCTATTCAGTTTCAGAGGAGTTGCAGAGCAGATGCATGAGTTTGCGTGGTGCATGCAAAGGGTGCATGGCATATGCATGGAGTTGCATGGTGCATGCATGAGTTTGCATGGCGCATGCAAAGGGTGCATGGCGAATGCATGGAGTTGCATGTCGCATGCATGGAGTTGCATGGCGCTTGTGAAGGTTGCAGGGCGAATGCATGGAGTTGCATGTCGCATGCAAAGATAGTCCTTTCTTGTTGAGAGGGAGTGTTGAAGATTGCAACAAGAAACAGTGAAGGAGGCATCCTGAAACATCATTCCTGATCCTAGTTGGAAAGTGATCACCTAAACTAAGCGGGGGCCACACAAGTGATTTTTGTCGCAAAGTTTATTTTTAGACATATGGATCATGTTCTATAAGTTGCGGGATGATATTTGTGGATGGTTGGTCAAGTTGGAAAAATAGATGGACTTCTATTTTTAGACATATTGGGCGGAATCTATTTTTAGATTGCCAGTCTAAAAATAGATATGTCGAATATTATTAACTCTTAATAATATTTGGACTATAAAAATTATCTTATTCTCTTGGAGCACTTCAGTTAAGTGCACAGATGTGGCACAGGAGCTGACAGAAGGAATTACGCTATTCCTGAGGGTTATGTGGAGCTATTGCATGGATACTTCAGTTAGAACTCATGTGACAGAATTTGGTGGAGTTGATTGAGGAAGTTAGTGGAGTTGTATTCAGTTTAACTAATCTAAACATAGTTGAGCTATTTGTATTCAGTTTAACTAATTGATACAATTAGTGAGAGTGGTGTGAATTAGTTATTAATTAATTCACTAATTATAAACTCATTAATCAACTAAAGAATGCATCAGTTAACTTCAGTGCATGGACAGTTTCAGTGGAGACCAGTGCAGAAATAGGTGAAAGAGCAGGTTAACTATCAATTGTGACTATATTGTTTCTATTTGCAACACACAGATAGGTGGAGAAGCCCATGAGGATTGCGCAGTACAAGCCAGGTGGTTTATCTATTTAATGAAGCCATCCCATAGCATTGAAAATGCAATAGAGGCTGGCTATCAAGTGGAAAAAGATTGGAGCATGTGTTTTTGCTAGATCTAGCTTGAACGTGTAGCATAGGAGAGTAGTACCGGTGCATGAGAGCTTGCAAGAAACATGCTATGATTGTTACATGATCTCCATGACATGTATAATATATATATAGTTGGGGGTTTTGACTTTAAGCTTTCCATGAATCTGTGTTCATATGTGTGATTTTTTATATTTTAATGTGTACATACATTAGTTGCTCGCATGTGATGATCAATAGTAGAAGAATTTTGTATTATGCATGAAGCTAAAATAGTGTGTGATCGGGGGAGAATCGGTGGATAACATATCAGTTATTCAAATTTCTACAATATGGGGTATACACGGATCAAATCGGGGTATCAACGGTTTCATTTACTAATCAACTTTTGAGTATTTAAATACATATATATACATGCCGAAGCTTGTACATAAACCCAAGTAACACGCGGATTAGAGAACATAGTGCTGGATTCACAACTCTGACCAGATCTACAAAATACCAGGGCCCAAAAACCATCATGCCCCAAAACCATGTGCAAACCCATGCACAAAACCATGGGTGGGTTCGCCCACTGAAAATAAGGTCCAATTTTTTTTTCCCGGAGCGCTGCCCTGGACCCCGAACAGGGGGGGCTGCCGCACCCCCTATGACCCCCCTGCTGCGCCCGACGCAACGTACAGGGTGGGCTATCGCCCCCCTGTGACCCCCTCGCGTGACTAGTTGTGGAAATAATATAACACATACCCAACAGGGGAAGCATGTATTGAGATAGGGCACTATAGTGTATGGATTATGGTACAGACAGACAGAGGGAGTGAAGCTTCAGGGCTTCACGGATGTAGATTGGGCAGGCAGTCCATCAGACAGAAATAGCACATCAGAAGGGATCTTTAGCATAGGATCGACAACAGTTTCTTGGTACAGAAGGAAGCAACGATATATGGCACTCAGTTCAGCCAAGGCAGACTACATGGTTGCAAGTCAAGCTTCATGTGAGGCCATCTGGATGAGAAATATCCTTGTTGATTTGTTTGGTTCTTAGATGGATCCAATGATGATACATGGCAATAACCAGAGTTGCATTGAACTCACGGTTAATCTGGTATTCCATGATAGGTCCAAGCACATAGAAATCCGGTATCACCATCTCAAATATTGTGTTTAGAGGCACATTTTGTTACTTCAGTACATTCCCACAGAAGATCAGGATGCAGATATTCTGACGAAGGTGCTCGCTAGGGGAAAATTTGAATACCATAGAGGCAAAATCAGGGTGGAAGATAATCCCTTTATTATTGAGAGGGAGTGTTGAAAAATCTACAAGAAATGTGTGTCTAATTTAATTTTCCATTAATTAAATTGGAAAATAAAATGTAACATTATCTCATAATCACTTGTAATAGTTAACTGAGTGTGATAAACTCAATTAGCTCATGAATTTAAAGTTGATGGTGGTTGGTGAGGCATGCAAAGTGATTCTATTAGTTGTGGAGTTCGAATTGTAGTTAGTGCATTAGTTTAATTCATGATAAATCAGTTAAATCAATTTATTGAGTTAAAGTCAGTTGAACTAGTTGTAACTGTTTGTTGCACTAGTGAGAGATCAAGTGAATTAAATCAGATTTAATTCACATGTAGTGATTTTCCATGCAACTGATGATTTACTATTAATAGCTACATGCATGTTAGTTCTAGTGGAGACCCAGTTGAGACAAAGGTTAAAGGGATGTTAACTATCAGTTGTATCATTAGTAGACTGCTCACATGTAGCAAGACATCCATTAGATTTCCCATGAGCATTGTGCAGTTTTTGAAGGCTGAAATTCCTAAAGAATAGGGATTGCATTCCACATGAATTGCGCAATCAAGGCAGGTTGATTAGAAGTATGAAATTGGCTAAGTGTTGGTCAATTTTGTCCGGGTCAGTGTGAGATAGTTGTGAGATTGCAAGAGACCCTTGTGAGAAGCTTTCATTGTAATTGTTTCATGATTCCATGGTGAATATACAATAGAAGATAGAGAGGTTTTAAGCAGTAATATTTCCTCAGGAAAATATCTGTGTTGTGGTTTGATTTTCTTCTTTCTTTACTTGTTGTGATTGACAATCATGTTTATTTTCCGCAATTGATTTGTAGAAGGATTCATTATCTTGCTTTAGTACATTTCTTGATCGAATTGAATCTATTGATACATATGTTTGTATAATTTCTACACCTCAAAGCCCTAAGGTTGTTCTATGTGCATTTCCTTCTCAATGATCTCATTGAGGAATTTTTTCTTCACAGCCCTCTGATATATCTTCCATCCCATCATTGAGGAAATGGATACGACATATCAAACATAAGTATATCTTATCACTAGAGAAAATTTATCTTTATATTTTACTCCCTGTTTCTAGGAGAACTCTCTTGCCATAAACCTTGCCTTGAACTTCTCAATGCTACCATCAACAACATGTTTGATTTTTAAGAGCCACCTAGAACTCACCAATTACTTCCACTTTGGTCTTGGCACTATGTCCCGCAAATCATTCCTCACGGTGTATTTGTATTCCTCCACCATGCCATCCCTCCAAATCTGTTGATTTGTTGCTTCCTAAAAATTAAAAAGCTCAAAATCAATGATGTTACTCATAAGTACCATATAAGTAGGAAACTTCCTCAAAGTACTAATGTCGATGAATTTTCTCCTACAAGCCCTAACATGTTCATGAGCATCCCTCAATGTTTGTGTGAACCATCAAGTTCCCCTAGCAGAACTGGAAGGAACTATTAATGGATCCTCCCTACCGGAATACTGAGTACTTGAACTAGAAGTCTTTGAAAGTTATTAATCCTTCAAATCCCCATGTCCCTTCTCCTCTATCATTGTTAAAGGCTCATGAGAATTCCTAGATGCAAATTTCTCTTCAAACTTCACATCTTGATTCAAAACCATCTTCCTGAACGATGGAATGAAGATATTGCATGTTTTTTAATGACTCGTTATACCCCAAAAATATGTCCTTCTCACCTAAGGGCCCCATTTGTTTACTATTCTCCATAGGCACATAGATGTATACAACACAACTAAAGATACAAATTTTTCCTATCTTGTTTCACCCTATTGAAGGCCTCCTTTGGAGTCTTGACTCCCCAAGATCCTGCAAGGACTCTTCTTCTAAACATACGCTATTGTATAACATTCCTTTGCCCAAAGAAACATAGGCAACTCCTAGACATGAATCATGGCCTTGGAATATCCGATGATGGAATTGTCATTTCTCTTGGAAAATTAATTATGTTGCGGGTTGTATGAGATCATCAACTCCATTTTTATTCTTTCCTCCTTGTATAAAACCTTTAATTCATTGGAAGTGTACTCACCCCCATTGTCGAACCTCAAGACCTTGATCTTTCTTTCTACCTAGTTTTCCATAAGAGGCGTAAACGCTTGAAACTAACTAAATACCTAATATTCTGGTATTCATAAAGTAGATCTAGGGCTTCCCATAGAATTTGATGCAGGGGCATAAACTCCACCGAAAATTAAATCTTATTCATAGAGACTTCTAGAAGGGAAAGGTGGAAATCCAAAGATAGAGGAAAATTTCCTCTCATTTTCATGTAATTTTTAATTAATTAGAAGCCTCTAAAAGCAATGAAATGGCATAAAAATATATTTATTGTTTTGTAGGGTTGTTTGTGTTTTTCTTATTTATGTATAAGTCGCTTGAAATATTTGAGGGCAATGACCCAGGATAATGTAAGAACTAGAAAGAGAGGCTGTAAGGCCAGGGAGGCCATATAAATTTTTTTTCCCTTAATACAAGTATCCACGTGTTGTAAATTTGTTTGTATGCTTGTTTCATGCCCCAAATTCCCTATTTTAATATGTTTTTATCATGTTATGGTTCAATTTTTGGTTTCCATCGAAAATACCCTAAATTTGTTAAGAAATCAAATTGCTTGTATATTAGGGTTGATTCCTCTTACTTGATCATTACTTGTGAATGATGTTAGATTTTATTACTTTATTTTTGTTCTCTTAATCAAGTAATTACCAAAATATTCAAAACATGAAGATTAGAAGAGACAAAGTACACAAGATGTAGGTTTCAATCTAGAGCGAAACCCCACTAGGGGGAAAACCTGACCAATCCTCTTTGTATAGAATCAAATCAAAGTGATATATACAATACTCTAAACCAAGACCAATACTTCCACATAGACCCAAGTCAACCCTCCTTCAAAGCTTCTTCACCAATTCAAAGTAAAAAATAGTCAACACTCGTCAACTCTCTTCAAATTTGGTCAAACACAAAAATTCAAAACTACAATTGATGCCTACAATTTCAAACCTGTAACTCACAGTGTTTCCCAAACACCTTTGCACGTGTGAACAGTAACTAGAATATTTTTCCATTTTTTCTCTCCTTTAAATTTCATTTCTTTTCTTCTTCTTGGCACAAAAATCGATGAGTGTGACGAGTGAGAAAATGATGTCAAAGTGTCTCCTATTTATAACTATCCAGGAGGTCAAATATGTGACTATTCTAGGCCGAATTGTCCAGGAAAGGCCGACTTGGTCTTGTGGTCAAATTTTGACTCAAATAAAATATTTCTTCTTTTTCTTTCAAATAGTCCAAATGGGACTTTGACTTAGTTACACTGTTTGACTCATGATTTTTTTCTTTTGAATCAATAACCCCTAAAAAGCATGAAGAACATTCTTTGACTAGCATAATAATAATAATAATAATAATAATAAATGAATATAATAAATATTTCAATAGTACATCTTTTATTAAATTATGAAGATCGACACTAGTTACATTTTCAACACTTCGTCTTAACTAGGGAGGTATTCATAATGGCATGATAGGATAGTATCAAATTAAAATATTCTCGTAATAAGAGGTTCAGATTGATAATAATCTTCATCATCATAACCAGCATTGTCAAACATAGAAAGGCCTTGACTTACAAGCTCTATCTCTCCACTAGATCAGAGCACAATGTTTGGAGGAATATATTTGGACACCACCATCGCCTCTCAAGATACATACCTCATCTGGATGTTCACCATTTATGTCCTCACAATATTATTTTTATTTTAGATATTACCCATCCTCAAAGAATATCGGTCCTCAAGACCACTCTTATCTTGGATATCCTATCCTCATAGAGTATTGGTCCTTGGTACTACTCCTATCTTGGATATAAATCCTCTAGAAGTATCAATCCAAAATTCTTATCCAATCCTCCATTCTCCCTGCTAGTGCCTTCACTAGTCTTATTATTTTTAGTCCTAGCCATACTGCATGACACACAGAAAATTTGGTGTCCTCTCTCACTCCCTCTAAACCAAGGATGAAATAGCCACATCCCAACCTTTTCTCTCAAATACTAAAGCTTCCTATTAGGAAGAGAATTTGTCAATATGTCAGTTATATGTTTTTTAGTGGAGATATATTGTACCTTCACAGACCCATCTTACACTAGGATTTGAATGTATTGATACTTGATATTTCCTTCATCCTGGAATGGAATACTATATCCTTTGTCAATCTTATATAGATATGTTTGTCACAACTTATGATGGTATGATACAAAATTCCTTCAAACAAAACTGTGAGAAAATTTTAGAGCCAAACTACTTCTCGACCAACTTCACTGGTTGTAATATATTTGGCTTCAATGCTGCTAAATGAAATTGAGTCTTGTTTCCTTCTCATCCATGAAATCATAAAGGATCCCAAACTAAAACATCCACCTATAACACTCTTTCCATCTACATCACTTCCTTCCCAATATGAATATGTGAAGCCTAATAAATGAATCTTGTTTCCTACACCATACCTTAGACAATGACGTATAGTCCTGGGAATATATCTCAAAATATGTTTATTTTATATCCAATGATCATTTATTGGCTCCAATTGAAATTTATTAAGAGTGGTTACTGCAACATATATATCGTCAGGTGTGCAAAAGGTACATCAAGGAGCCAATCAACTGTCGATAGGATGTAGGATCAACAAGACTTGAATCTGAACTTCTTAACTTCTTGAAATTAGTGATCATTAGAGTTGTCATTAATTTACTATCCATCATACCAAATTTCTACAAGATCTTGATCAAATATTTTTCTTGACCAAGATAGATTTCACCACGTTTCTACCATACTTCAATTCAAAAATAGTAGTGCATAAGCCGAAGGTACTTCATGTTAGAAGATTATTAATAGAACAATGAAAAACATAAAATATTGCGGAAACACAGACAAAAAAATGCATAAAAAAGAGAAACACAAATATATGTGGTTCACCCTATTTAGGCTATGTCCACGAAGAAACAACCAGTCCTTCCTTTTATATTATCTAGCAAAATGAAGAGATACAACCTACAACAAATTCACTGTAATTTCCTCTTCATTCTCACACAATATCCCATCTTTTTTACTTGGAATAATAATACAAAACCACAATACAATTCCCTCATATAAATTGACGGTTTCCTTCTAGGGAAAAAAACCCTAAATTAACATAACTTCTACCATTAGATCATCTGCCTAATGAACGACCCAAATTGACTATGGAATTATAATATTTTATGAGGAAATTTTTCGTCTATTTTTAGCTTCATGGGAAATCCCTCGAATGGGGGGGCGGAGGGCGGGTCTCATAAAATCGTCATCGTCCCCCTAATGATGATCATATGGGCGACATCAACGACTCGTTAGGAACAAGGATCCAACACAGATAAAACAAAAAACCTTTGAACAATTAGGAAGATAATCAAGCTCCACACCCGACTCTTCATATAAAATTTAGTTTCTATTTTCTTTTTTCATTCTTGAATATGACACTCCACACCTATAATTAGTAATTTATCCACATAGAGTAGTATGATCATGGGTTCATTCTTTATCACCTTAATGCAAAGATTAGGATCTACAGAGATTTTGATGAAACCAAGTATTAGTAGGTAGGAATCCATCCTAGCATACCATGATTTAGGGACTTGTTTCAAGCCATATAGATCCTTCTTCGACTTAAGAAAGTGTGTTTACTTTCCATGAAATTCGAATCCATAGGGTTTCTCAATGTAGACTTATTCATTTATTGTCCCATTTAGAAAGGTTTTATTTTCATCCATTTGATGAATGTACCATCCCATAGTAGTTGCTCTTGAAATTAGTGGTCTATTTGTTGTATATCTGATCGTTGGAGAAAAAATTTCTTCCTAATCGATTCCTTCTTGTTGAGAGAATCCTCTTGCCACAACCTTGCTTTATATTTTTCAATAATTCCATAAACCGCATGCTTTATTTTGTACACCCACTTGGAAGCCACCACTGATTTGTATTTTGGTCTAGTAACAATTTCCCAATCATCATTCTTCATTAGGTATTGATTCTCTTATAGCATAACATTCTTCCACACCTAATGTTCAACTGCTTTCTCATAAGTGGTAGATTCTATTTCAGTAAGTTTAGTCATGTAAGTTGTATAACCTGGGTATCTTTTGGGATTTTTTATTTCTTTGAATGTTCGTTTATTTATGCATGGAATTCTACTTCTTGTAGAGTTGATCTTAACCAAAATGGTATTTTTTGAGTCTCAAGACTGATGACTGGCTACATCAGTTCACTTGGTGCTTTAGTTTCTTCATGATTGGTTGCAGATTCTAGAGGATTGTCTTGTCTTGAAACTTCTTCATTTGTAAGGATGGGTTCTTCTTCTTGATCAGAATCAATGGGAATATCCTTGGACTTCTTGTATGCAAAATTTTCATCACAAATTGCATCTATGCTTACTTCAATTCGATGATCTTCCTTGATGTAGAATAAAAATTCTTTTGATGAGGTGTTATATCTAACACAAATTCCTTTCATACCTGTCACATCCAATTTCTTCCTTTTGTCCTTGGGAATGTGAATGTGTATAAGACATCCAAAAATTATGTGGTGATCAATGTTCAAATTTTTCCCTGTAAATGCTTCTTCCAAAATCATGTAATCAAGAATTCTATGAGGGATTCTATTTTTTATGTAAATTGTTGTCACACAAGATTCTCCCCATAAGAATTTGGGAAGGTATTGGTCTTGTAGAATGGATATTACACATTATTTAATGGATATTTTCCTTTTAACAACACCATTATATTGAGGATTTTAGGGAACTATTAGCTCCTTCTTAATTCCCATTTCTTTGCAAAATACCACAAGTTCTCTAGAATTATACTATCCACCATTATCCGATATTAGGGTTTTGACCTTCTTTCGTGTAAAATTCTCTACTTCTTCCTTGAACTCTTGCAACTTATCGAATACTTAATCCTTAGACTTCAAGAGGTATATCCAAGTCTTTCTAGAGTGATCATCAATAAATGTTACATAGTATTGATGACCACCAAGAGATTTATTTGTCATGGGTCCACATACATCACAGTGTATGAGGTCCAATATTTCCTTGGATCTAGTTTCAATGCTAGTAAATGACTTCTTCCCATCCTTTCCAAGGGAACATCCCTTACAAACTCCTTCATGCTCTTCTTTCAATTAGGGTATACCGGTAAATATTTTATTCAATGATGGTATTATCTTGAAGTGGAGATGACCATACCTTCTATGTCATCATTCAGAAGGTTTGATGTATAAATGTACTAGAGCTTGAGGAGGAGGTGTTAGAAGTGTACAAAACCTCCCCTCACGAATCCCAATAGTCCTTGCATTTTCAATACTAGATTCCTTTTCCCGAAAAATAAATTTTCCACCAGAAAATTCAACCCTATCACCTTTATCTTCTAAGTAAAATAGAAAGCAAGATATTTTTTAAACTTGGAACATAGAGGATATTGTTGAGATGAATATTTAAACCAGTGTAATATCCCAATTCAGGGATTCAACAATACATAAACTGTATTGCAGTATTTCAATGATGAATAAGCTTGAAATATGTATGAGAAGCACATATAGATCAATGAGAGCTACAAAAAAAATTTATATTTCAGTTCATGATAAAAAAAGTGGGGAAAATCAGCTATTTCAGCACCAAAAATGTTATTCCCAACAGAAAGTGTAATATTAAGGGAAAATAATGGTTGGATACTTTAGCTTATGCTATTTTGGACTTCCACCCAGAAAATAATCTGAAACAAATATGTTTTACTAAGTTAAACAGATCTCTCGGTCCCGGTGCAGCTCAAAAAGGCCCAAACCCCATGACTTAGCTAATGCAGACTTTGTTGAAGCTTGCACAACGTATTTTTCAGAGGTTCGATGCATAAAATAATGAAATAATTCTGATATAGAGTTTACATTAATCACACAGCAAAGAAATGGAATTTTAATCACTTATACAGTAGAAACAAGACATCCGGCAAGGTTTTTGGCAAAATGCATGAATAACCACAACACTGCAAAATAACACAGTCACTACATCTCTGTATTATAAATGGCTTAATATGACATGAAATATCATAATAATACAAAGAAATGGCCCTAGGCCTCTTATTATAACTCCCGGAGGGAAATGGGCACCTCCTCCTCAAGGATTTTCATAAAATCAAAGGGTGCAGCTGTGCTGCTGCATAAAGGACGCAATTTTCTGAAGGAGGCTGCGTTGTGGCTGAATATGGAAGAGTGGCCCAAGCCAAAAAATTAAATGAAGCTCAAATCCTTCTCTCTTGATCCCTTAAGCAAGCTGATCCAAAGAGAGGATGGAATTCCTGCACGGGAATTCTTTGCACTAAGCAATGCAACAACTCTGGTTAAACAACTGAAGTATGCAATTGGTCTCTAGACCAAGAAATCTGAATACATGAATGAATCTCCTTTGATTCTATGCTATCCTTTTATCTTTGGTGAGCCTCCTCACCCCAGACCCCACACAATGTTGAGGTGACTTCTTCATGAAGCTTCCTCTTTCAAAACTACGCTGCCCTAGCTAGCTTCCCTCCTCTTGTGGCTGCGTTGTTGACTTTGGTCAACTAAAAATAATCCACCTCCAATGCCTCTTTTCACACTATGGATCTTCAATATAGTTTACATATGTGTGTCTTAGGCTGATCCTTGTTCACATTGAACTAGTTTACTTAGGTGATCTCTTCCTCCTCAAGAATGCATGTTGACTTAGTCAAACTTGACTATGTCCTCATCTATTTTGCCTATGTTCACACTTGTAAGTGTAAATTTCAGCTCCTGAAGTGATCCCCTTCCTTATTAAGGTGTAAAAAATTCATATTTTTATTATTCATGGTCTCCCTTACCCATTTATTCCTCTCCTAGGTGAAAGTAGCAAAATCTAATGTTCCAAATTGCTTGTTGCAAAATTGGGAACATTACAGTCCTCCCCTCCCAAATGTTGCTTGTCCCCAAGCAACTGCAAGGATAAGACTGAAGAGTATCCTCTCCTCCCATGTAGCAACCTCATATGATGTAATCATCCAAGGATAAATATGATGTATCATCAATATATCTCCAAGTTGCCTCTCTCGAGTGTGTAAGCTATCTAAATAGCTAACATTATGTAACTATAGAACATTCATGAAAGCAAAAATGGGTTGTTTGAAGATCCTCTTGAAACATGGGGGCTGATATAGATTGGGACTCATAATCCCCATTTGAATCTCTCCTCCCCAAGCTATCAACCAAAAAAAATGAGTCACCCTCCAAAATGGTAACTCATGAAAATCATCCTCCACCTGAAGCTCCGGCAAAGTAGGTGGGCTGAAATTCTGATCATGGTAGACATAGTAGCCTACCCCATGTTGCTTTCCTCTCCACTTAAGACAAGTGTAAATGATTTTTTGATCTTGGGCTGCCATCATGTTTCCCTAAAATGCCAAGAAGGAAGCTAGACCTCCAAGGGTCCCTCTCCCAGCGCTGTGAATCAAGCTGGCCCAAACCATCTCATACATGATGGATAAGAAATCATCATCACAAAGCATCTCATCCATCTCATGGCCCTCCTCATTAAGACAAAAATATGTTGCTGTAGAGGCCATGACCCTTCCCATGCTCCCCTTAGAGCATGCAATGCAGAAAGTTTGGGGATGCTCCTCCCCCAAGAACACATCCACTCCATGTGTTCCTCCTCCAATCATGCTCCTCATATAGGTAAGAATAATATCATCAAGTAAGATCATGATCAACATCATAATTAGAGAAGACTGAAGGCTTCATATGGTGCTGGAATGTACCAACAGTCTCCCAATTGGTCACAGCGCAGTCTTTCGCACTGTAGCTTCAGGAAATGGTATGGCAAGTTGTCTCTTGAAAAATGGCTTGTTGTATAAGTCATCACACCCACTAGTAAATAGTATATGGCTGGATATGTCAATTGAGTATACAAGAAGCACCCATAAAATTTCCCTGGATCATACATTAGATGGCTGTCTCCATCATAATAGCTGGCTAAAAATAGACCATGGAGTCTAAAGAGAACCTTGCCCCTTTGTAGAGAAATGCATTGCAAGGACATGGTAAGAGTATACAAATATAGTGATGAACAATCAATAAGTGCAACACAAAAGTTCTTACCATGTGATGGAAGCAAGATGGTGAAAAGATCCATAGATGAATCCTCCATAGTGGTATGGCATATCAATCTGAAGAGGAGTGAATCACATGCCCCATGAAAATCATCCTTCTTATGCTTGGAAATCCAAGTCAAGGAGAGCATACCACAACAACCAATGATTCCATCCACCACTCTATCAATCTCACCTCGTCTATGCCTACTAAGTGCATCAAATATGAAGTGATCCTAGGTACACTCCACCAATAAGCTCATGCTCCTAAGTGACAACGTTGTTGGCCTATGAAAATAGGCTCCTGCCAACTCATAAATCCATCCTCTGACATGTTCAATGTAAAAGACTCCTCTCATAATGTTTCCATCTCCTCCCATTGCAACATCATGAAAAATGTGAGAGCAACTCTTCCCTTGCTCTCTCTCAATCCTCCAAAGCAAAAAAAGTCTTTTCTGCCTCATCATACCTCCATCATATAACGGATGCAATGAAAACAAAATTACCATATCATCATAATGCATCCACACTCCTTACTGCCCCATGATGAAAGTATCCTGCCAATCTTCCTTCCTCTTTTCACCCCATGGGAAAGGACATGTGATAGGGTGACCAATCTCTCTCAAGAGTAGCCAACGCAGCATTGCCTCTTGCTGCCCGATGTCATATATTTGTAAGAGCTTTACCAATCTCTTGCCTCCCATCCATATCCACTCAACTCCTTGTGGATGCCTCCTAGCTTCCTCCATCTTGGCATTCCTCCAATGAGGTCTACCATCCTCCCATATCAGACTTTTTTCCTTGCATTTAATAAGATGCTGAAATGAAACTCCTGGGAGATCTCCAAGAAAATATCTCTCATCAATGGTAATATTGAACCCATAAGGATCCAAGTGGCCTAAAGGCAAAGCCTCCTTGCTGCTTCTTCTTGACAGCGCTGTAACCCTCCTCCAGGGTATTTTGGCTATCTCATGTGTCAATTCCCGGATGAACATTTGCTATTGCATGGATGTGTTTGGAGAAAAGTTCACTCGATCCTCCAAGAATTTACACTCCTTCCTCAAGGATTGAGTGCAACTCATCAGTGATGCATGAGGTTGATGGTTCAAATATCCCTTGAACCTATCAAGCTTGCACAGCGCAGTGCAATCCTGTTGCTTTACCTCAGCAATATCATTTGATCCTAGGCCATATGCAAACAAATCTCCAAACCTTTCCATAAAATATTCTGAAATGTTAAGACATGGAAATTTATGCATACCTCTATGAGTCTTTGGGACATCTTCTATGGCTGTAAGAGGTCCTCTCTTCAATGTGCTAGCTGATCCAACTGCAATGTAGAAGGCTGCTCTCTCAAGGCTATGGCAGCGCTGGTACTTGCCTCCTCCCATGGTGGTGTGGGTATTCTCTCCTCTGATCCTTCCTCATCAAAGGTTATGATAATCTCTTGAGTGAAATTAGAAAAATAAGTCACCCTTGTGTGTTTTAAGTGACGGCACCACCAAGCATTGGCTTCACCCTCCAGGTGCAGCACTGCAACTGTTGCTGCCTCCCTCTCTTCCACTGGATGAAGTATGAAGAATGCCTCAAGCTTTCTTGCCCAAGCTCTTGCTATAGTAGAACCATAAAATTTAGACAATAGGAATATATTTCCTTTTATCTCTCCTTTGCTGTAAGATCTTTCCTCTTCTCTCAGTTGAATAAACTGAGGAAAATATAGGGTCTCTTAAAAAGCCCTAGGTTGGCACTTGTATTCTACCAAATATCCACTCAAGATTTCATTCTCTAAGTGGTCTCCTTTCTCTTCACTTCATATATGAGAATAATAAGTGCATGCATCTTCTTCGGCTTCTTGAAACCTTCTAGAGGTCTCACTGCAGCTCTCTTCTCCTTGAAACCATTTTGGAGCTTCAGTGCATTTCTCTGCTTCTTTCTTCTTGGATCTGAAAATGGATGAGAGTAAGCTCATCCTCTCCATAATTTTTTTCTCCTCTCCTTCTTATCTTCTCAGTGGATCTGAAATCCACAAGCTGAGCCAAGATGGCAGTTCCGATACCATTGTAATATCCCAATTCAGGGATTCAGCAATACATAAACTATATTGCGGTCTTAAAATGATGAATAAGCTTGAAATATGTATGAGAAGTACATATACATAAATGAGAGCTACAACAGAAATTTAAATTCCAGTTCATGATAAAAAAAGTGGGGAAAATCGGCTATTTCAGACCCAAAAATGTTATTCCCAATAGACAACGTAATATTAAGGGAAAATAAAGGTTGGATACTTTATATTATGCTATTTGGGACTCCCACCCAGAAAATAATCCGAAGAAAATATTTTTTACTAAGTTAAACAGATCTCCCGATCCCGGTGCAGCTCAAAAAGGCCCAAACCCCATGACTTGGCTAATGCAGACTTTGCTGATGCTTTAAAAACGTATTTTTTAGAGGGCTTATGTAGAAAATAATTAAATGAGTCTGATATAGAGTTTACATTAATCACACAACAAAGAAATGGAAGTTTAATCACTTATATAGTAGAGACAAGACATCCGGCAAGGTTTTTGGCAAAATGTATGAATAACCACAACACTACAAAAATAACACAGTCACTGCATATCTGTATTATACATGAATTAATATGACATTAAATATCAGAATAATACAAATAAATGGCCCTAGGCCTCTTATTAGAACTCTTGGAGGGAAATGAGCACCTCCTCCTCAAGGATTTGCATAAAATCAAAGGATGCAGCTGTGCTGCTGCATAAAAGATGCATTTTTCTGAAGGAGACTGCATTGTGGCTGAATATGGAAGAGTGGCCGAGGCCAAAAACTGAAATGAAGCTCAAATCCTTCTCTCTTGATCCCTTAAGCAAGTTGATCCAAAGAGAGGATGGAATTCCCGCACGGGAATTCTTTGCACTAAGCAGTGCAGTAACTCTGGCTAAACAACTGAAGTATGTAATTGGTCTCTAGACCAAGAAATCTGAATACATGAATGAATCTCATTTGATGCTATGCTCTCCTTTTATCTTTGGTGAGCCTCCTCACCCTGTACCCCACACAATGTTGAGGTGACTTCTTCATGAAGCTTCCCCTTTCAAAACTTCACTGCCCTAGCTAGCTTCCCTCCTCTTGTGGCTGCGTTGTTGACTTTGGTCAACTAAAACTAATCCACCTCCAATGCCTCTTTTCACACGTGGATCTTCAATATAGTTTACATATGTGTGTCTTAGGATGATCCTTGTTCACATTGAACTGGTTTACTTAGGTGATCTCTTCCTCCTCAAGAATGCATGTTGACTTAGTCAAAATTGACTCTGTCCTCATCTATTTTGCCTATGTTCACACTTGTAAGTGTAAATTTCAGCTCCTGAAGTGATCCCCTTCCTTATTAAAGTGGAAATTATTCATATTTTTATTATTCATGGGCTCCCTTACCCATTTATTCCTCTCCTAGGTGAAAGTAGAAAAATCTAATGTTCCAAATTGCTTGTTGCAAAATTGGGAACATTACAACTGGATTCTAGCTCCAAGTAGATCCAATCCCTTTGAGGGAGCAGTTATTCTTGTCTCCAAGTTCCACTGAATGCAAAGAGATTCCTTTTGATAGAGTTTTGAGTTGACCATGTTCCCCTGTCATGTGCCTTGAAGCTCCACTATCAATTACCCATGTATTATAATATTCAAATGAACCTGTAAGAGTGGAATAAAGACTTCCATCCATGAATTCTTTAGATAGCTTGGAGATAAACTTGATTATGTAACCTTTGATAGATTCAACGAGACTCCTATAATTCTTGGGACCTTTATTGATATATCTTTCCATGGAAGAGGGAAAGAGAAGATAGATAGTTGCTTCAAGAATATCTTCCAACAAGAGTGCCAAAAACATGTGATCCTCAAACTTCCTTCCTTCACCTTGGCTCTAATACCATGTTGAGAAGTAAAAGTGCTTGTATATTAGGGTTGATTCCTCTTACTTGATAATTACTTGTGAATTTTATTGGATTTTATTACTTTAACTATGTTCTCTTCATCAAGAAATTACCAAAATATTCAAAACATAAATATCACAGGAGACAAAGAACACAATATGTAGTCTCCAAGCTAAGGCAAAACCCCACTAGGCAGAATACCGAACCAATCCTCTTCTTATAGAATCATATCAAAGTGAGATATCCATGACTTTATACCAAGACCGAGACAACCACATAGACCCAAGTCAACCCTCCTTGAAAGCTTCTTCACTAAGTCAAAGTCAACAATAGTTAACGCTGGTCAATGCTATTAAATTTGGTCAAACACATAAATTCAAACCTACAATTTTGCACTTGTAATTTGTAGAGTTTCCCCAACACCTTTGCACATGTGAAAAAAAAATAGAAAATTTCAGCCTTTTCTCTCTCCTTTGACTTTCACTACTTTTCTTCTTCTTCTTGGCAAAAAAATTGATGTGTGTGATGAGTGAAAAAATGAGGTCAAAGTGTCTCTTGTTTATATTTTTCCAGGAGGTCGAATAGGTCTCTCTTCTAGGACGACTTGTGCAGGGCCAACTTGGTCTTGTCGTGACAAAAATTATTTTTTGACTCAAATAAATAAATTCTATTTTTCTTTCAAATAGTTGAAATGGGACTTTGACTCAAGTTCATTGTTTGACTCATGAAATTTTTTATTTTGACTCAGTAAACCCTAAAAAGCATGAAGAACATGCTTTGAATAGAAAAATAATATTAATATATTAATATAATAAATATTTCAATAGTACATTTTTTATTACATTATGAAGACCGACACTAGTTACATTTTCAACAAATCTGAGAGGAAGATATTGGAGGAGATGAAGGAGAAATCATAGACTAGGATTTTGAAATTCAAACGCAACAAAATGCATGTCAAATGGTCAAATACTAAATTGAAAAGTGGGATCCATGTGGTAGGGTCGTCGGGTTGGAATTGAGGTTGTGAAGCGAAAGGGGACCAAACACCCCTGAGTAAGTTTGGGGTCGAAACGATGGTCAGTAAGGAGACTAGGTTATTACCCAAAATAGTCGGTGCAACCGTGAAAAGGAAGAAAGGGACAAGCCTAATTATCTTGACCCCCAATCGCATGCAAGGTCGATGTGGTTGGGCATGCATCCTATCACTATGAGTGGAAAAGGGGGTTGACCCCGACTACCCAACTAGACACCAACTTCGACCCCTGACCCTAATGCTAAGGTGGATCGTGAATTCGGGTCTTAAAGTTTGGATATTTTCCATGGGCCTTCATGGGAGTGTGGTTAGTAGAAATCACTCGAGTCCTGAGTTTACAAAATTTTTTAGTGTCCAAAATCACCAGCGCCAAATTTGAAGATTGAGATTAGGCTAGATCCAATGAGGCGAGCGATAGGATAGTGTTGGCCTATGTGGGTAGTCTTATCGATACTAGTAGAGTGAAAATTTGGGGTTAGGAGTTACAAGTTGTTTCTAGATAAGATATGGAGGAGATGTGAGTTTCATTTATTGTATAAAATGGCAAGAAAAACCAATTATCATAGGCTCATAACCCACATACTTCCAGAGTTGAAGCCACCAGGGGAATGAATCGCTAGATCCCTAGTTCTGTTTTCATTAGAAGTCATCAATGAATGTCACATAGTACAGTGCTCCTTGCACTTATGTCACTGACATTGGTCCACACACAAATAAATAAATTAATTCTAAGATCCCCTTAGACTTATGCTCATTGCTTGGAAAATCAACCTTCGCATTCTTTCCAAGAGAAGACCCTTTGGATACTCCCTACTATTGGATGTTTAAATATGGAAGACTAGTGACAATATCCCTCAAAATATACAATGCTATGTAGTACAAATTTCCCATCCTCTTGTGCCACAAGTCACACAAATTGCCACTATAATGCACCGAGGTTTGAACTAGTTTACCTTGTAACATGTATAGGTTGTCCTCTCTAACCTCAAACATTTATGTTGTGTCAGGGATAGATCACACTCGAAAAATGATTACTTTCCCTTTTTGAAAAATAACAACAAAAATCATGTCCCTCATAATTTAGGCTAAGAGCATATTCTTCCTAATTTATTTTACATATGGCATGTCCTTAAATTCCATTGAGCTACCTTACTTGAGTTGGAACAAAATAGTCCCCGTCGTTCTCATTGCATACATGGAATCATTACCAATATTTTCAAGAATATCTCAATCCTTATACTTCAGATTTCTAAATAGCTCATGTGTTATTTTCATGTGACGAGATGTACCATGTCCAATTTCCATGCGTTCCTTATGATTATGCTAGTAGAAAGGTAGGAAAGTAGTGATAATTCCTTTTCAAAACTTGTAGCAAACTCATCCAATTGGATTTATGTTGATGCTACTGTTATCACTCAGATTGAACCTCAAGGCTGAGAGAGGCAATCCCGAGGTAACCTCAAACCAAAATTTGGACTTGGTATCTAGCCCTACCAAGTCAGAGAGGGATCTCTTGATAGAATTGCAACCAAGAAGGCTGGATGAAAGGATTTTAGGCTAGCTAAGGAGTACAAGGGGTTTTTATTTTTATTTTAGGGTTTGCTAGATCAGGAGGAGCCAAATAGTTTAGGAAAGGAGATTAGGTCAAAATATGCAGGGGTTTCAAGGGGAAAGGTAGGTAAAAGGTTTAGACATTCAAAAATGATTATGTGAGGTGAAAATATTGGTGAGGAGCTATGGAAAGCATGTGAAATGTATTTTCCCTAAACTAAAGAAAATGAACAGATTATACTAAATTCCCCAAAACGAAGCATAAATACATATGGAGTTTGCCTTTCAAACTTGAAATTTAGTATATAATAGAATTGAAATGGTTTGTGAAATAAAAATATATTCAAACAAATTTATAATAGAGAGGAAACTATGTCGAAAACTCATACCACATGGATCCTAAGAAAATAGCTGCAAATTCCTATTAATGTCCAAGCCGAACTGATATACAAAGATGTGTCTTGATGTGCCAAAGCTCCAAATGAGTCCAACCTCAAAAAATGACTGAGAAAATATATAAAATAGACTTAAAACCACTCTCCCTAGCCTCAGAGAGTCAAATCCATGAGAGGAGGAGTTGTTTCACCTACTCCCAAACAAGAATCCGAAGACTAGGAAAACTCAACAATTTGCCTCTAAAAGAGAGGAAACTAATTCATTTGACCTCCTAGTAGACTTATCTGATGCATCTACCTTAGATAAAAGTGAAAAAATAATATTCATATCCATCTTGACCATTTACATCAATAATTTTCACGTTTACCCAATCAAAAAGTCAAAAAGTAAAAAACAGTGAAAATTACCAATTCCTTGGTAAACGCACAACGCTATGAGAGAAAAAATGGCTTGTCTTGCATCCAAATCTTGGAGGCCTTCCCGATGTCCAAATGAGCTCCATGATAGCTCATTGGAAATCCGGTCCTGTCTAATTTCCAGATATTCTTTCACTTTCCAAAATGGTGTTAATCTGCTCTGTCAAAAACATGTTCTCCCAAGACTGGTAAATGCGCAGCGCCAAGGCCAAAAATAGGGCAGAAACATGATGTTTTGATGGTTGTTGGCCTTTTTGAGGGACCAGTTTTGCTCCAAATATTTTGAAACTTTCTGAGGTTGATTCACTTGTCATTAGGAAAATGAATATTCTGACCATTTTCCATTTGGATGGCCCAAAAAGAGAGCAACGCTAGTGGTGCTATGCATTTAACACATTTTCTGCATGCTAAACTATCCCAAAAATCAAAATTTGCACCAAGTGTGCCAAAGTTGGAATTTTTCTTGCTGATCAAGGGTTGGAGGCCTGGAGGGACACCTTAGTAAGAATATTGAGCTTCTCTTTCTCTTTTGACTTGGTCAAAGCCTGAACCTTTGCATGGGCACATTTGAGTTTGGCCCTTGCAATCATGTTTCTCATGGCATAGTGTTTAGTCATCTTCCTTTGAATGTCAATGTCCTTATTGGATTTCTATAACAAGCTCTCCATATGAAAATTGGCTATCTCAATCCAAGACTCTCTGTCTTCGTTAATATTGTAGAAATTATATGCACTAAGCATGCATATGTCCAAGATCCTCCTGATCTCACAATATTTAACTTTATGTAAGATACTAAATCTATTACACTTGTTAATCTTTTGCAGAAAATTTAATTGCACACACATGTGAAGCATAAACAAAAATAATCAATCGCACATAACACAATTTTTAATTGGGAAAGCCTAAAGCTGAAAACCCCAACTATATATTATGTAACATGGAGATCATATGAAAATATCATACAAATCATACAAAGCTCATCACAAGCTCTCGGTATAGTACAATCGTCATACACTAATCAAGACCAATCTTGCAAATCCATGCACCAATCTTTGCCACCTGCTAGCCTGCCTCCACTGAACAATCCCTACTGAAGAATAGCTCTGAATGAATTTGAATTACTCTTGGATTGACTGCACAATCCTCATTGGCATCTCCACTATGTGTGTGATGCAATCAATGCATCACTATAGTCACAACAAATAGTCTATCTTGCCCTTTCACCTATCTCTCCACTGGTCTCCACTGAAACTGCCATGCACTGTAGTTAATTGCTGTATTGTTCAGTTGATTAATGAGTTATTATTTGTGAATTAATTAACTAATTAATTCACTCCACTCTCACTAGTGTATCAATCATTTAGACTAGATACAACTAGCTCAACTGAGTCTAACTGAGTTAAACTGAATACAACTCCATAACTAATTCTTCCAACTGTGTCATAACTCTGCCACCTGAGTTCTAACTAATGCCTTCATGCATTAGCTCTAGTAAACCCTTAGGAATTGTGTAATTCCTTCTGTAAGCTGATGTGCTACATATGTGCATTGAACTGAAGTGCTCCAAGAGAATAAGTTGTTGTTTAGAGTCTGATTATTATTAAGAGCTAATAATAATCGACATGCAACTATTTTTAGATTGACGATCTATAAATATACTTCGCCCAATAGTATAAAAATAGAATTTCATCTATTTTTACAACTTGATCAACCATCCACAAATAGCATCCTGCAAATTCTAAAATATGATCATCATGTCTAAAAATAGACATAGTCTAAAAATAGACTTGCGCCAAAAATAGCCTGCAGGCCCACTTAGTGAAGGTGACTCTTTTCACTAAGCTCATCATCTTGTTGAATCTCAACACTCCCTCTCAACAAGATAGGGATTATCTTTCACCCCGATCCTGCCTCTATGGTATTCGAATTTTCTCCTGGTGAGGGCCTTCGTCAGAATATTTGCATCCTGATCCTCCATAGGAATGTACTGAAGCAACATGATCTTCCGTCACACACAATATTTGATATGATGATATCAGATATCAATATGTTTATATCTATCATGAAACATAGGATTAACCGAGATTTCAATGCAACTCTGATTATCACAATGTATCACTGTGGGATCTAAATGTGAACCGAACAAACCAACCAGGATCTTCCTCATCTAGATAGCCTCACATGTAGCTTGACTTGCTACCATGTACTCCGCTTCCGCTGAACTGAGTTCCATGGATCTTTGTTTCCTGTTGTACCAAGAAACTGAAGAAAATGTCATAGATCTGATACTGAAAATTACTCCTGATGTGCTCTTTTTGTCTGTTGGGCTTCTTGCCCAATCTGCATCCGTGAAGCCATGCAACTTCACCTCATTCGTCTGTCTGTACCATAAACCATACTTAGATGTGCCCCTAAGATATCTTAGGACATGCTTTCCTGCCTTCCAAAAGAGCTTGGTAGGCTTAACCATCGCTTGTGAAAGCTGGTTCACTGCATAGCATATGTCCAGTCTTATATTGAATAAATACATGAGAAAACCCACCAACTATCGATAAACAGTGGCATCCACTACCTCTGTCGATGTAGCATCCTCTTTCTTCCAATTTTCTGGAAGAGGAATGTTGATAGGCTTGCAGCCTTACATGTGAAACTTCTCTAGTATCTCTCGGGAATACTTTCCTTGAGACACAAATAGTTCACCTTCCCACTGCCATATTTCCAATCCAAGGAAATAATGAAGGAGGCCCAAATACTTCATCTCAAACTCCTTTGCAAGATCTGCCTTGCATGACTGTATCAATTTCTCATCACCTGTTAGTATTAAATCATCAACATAAAGTACAATGATTAAAATCTTACCCTCAACCACAATCTGGTATAGGTTTGCATCTGCCTCACTCTTGCTGAAGCCAAGTCCAGTGAAATAGCTGTTGATCCAAGTGTACCAAGCACAGGGTGCTTGTTTCAACCCATACAAGGCTCTTTTGAGTCTGCAAACATTCGACTCGCTACTGAAGATCTCAAATCGTTTAGGCTGCTCAATGTACACCTCTTCCTTAATGATCCCATTAAGAAATGCAGTCTTCACATCCATCTGATGAATGTGCCAACCCATCTGCGCTGAGAGAGCAAGGATGGTCCGTATGGAAGACTACCATGCGACAGGTGCAAAGGTTTCTTCATAGTCAATCCCATCAATTTTTTAGAAGCCCCGAGCAAAAACTCTTGCCTTATACTTCTCGACGTTCCCATCAACAGCTTTCTCTACCTTGTAGATCCATCTTGATCCTACAACTTATTTTCCCACCAGCCTTGGAACAATCTCCCAAGCACTATTTCTGACAATGGAGTCATACTCCTCCACCATGGCATCTACCCATGTGGGCTCCTGCACTGCTTCTTCAAAAGAATATGGCTCTATCACGATACACTTGCTCATAAGAGCCATGTATCTAGTATATCGGTTAGGTGACTGTCTCTGTCTGTGCTGTGATGTAGGGACTCCTACATTATGTGCCGCATCAAGCTTCAGTCTCTCAGCTTCTATGGTACGCTTTCTGACTTGTCTGATGTTTGGTTCTGCATGAGTGGACTCTTCCACTCCATGAATCTCCTCCTATGGCTGATCCACATCCAGAGGCTCATCTTTGGGAACAATAAGTTCCTCCTCTGCATGCAAGTGTAGCTCCCTCTCAAGCGACAACTTCATGGATTTCACCTCATTGAATTTTATATCCCGTCGCACAACAGTCATTTGACTATTCGGAAAATACACACGATAGTTATGGGGTGTTTTTGTGTACCCCACAAATATCCCAAATTATGCAGTCGGCTCCAGCTTCTTCCTGGCATCCTTTTTCACATGAATGTAAACAGGTGAGCCAAAAATCTTAAAATGAGAAATATTAGGCTTCTTACCAGTAAAAGCTTCTTCGGGTGTACTCATGCCAAGTACTCTATGAGGACAACGGTGTTTCACATAAACCATAGTGTTGCATGCTTCCGCCCACAAGTTCATCAGTAGGCCCTGGTCATGTAGCATCACTCATGCAACACCCATGATCATTCTGTTCTTTCTCTCCACGACCCCATTCTGCTGTGGGTTATGAGGCGCTAGGAGTTCTCTTCTAATTCCTTCTTTGCTACAGAAGTCTTTGAATTCGTCCAAGATGTATTCACCACCATTATCGCTCCGTAGAGCTTTCACTTGCTTCTCCGACTCCTTCTCCACCAATGCCTTGAACTCACAGAACTTTGAGAATGTTCCACTCTTCTTCTGCATGAGGAATATCCAACATCTACGAGAATAGTAATCAACAGATATCACATAATACTTGTGTTTTGTTGTTGAAGCAATAGAGAATGGTCCACACACATCTGTGTAAATTCTATCCAGGATCACAGAAGCACGGTTCTCCTTCCAATGAAAGGTGGTCTTCATAAACTTACCCATTTTACATCCTTTGCACTGTTCTAACTACGCAAGAGTACCCTTGGGAAGTCTAGTAGAAATCTACTGCAAAATCTTCAAAGCGTCATGGTGAAGATGGCTAAATCTCCTGTGCCATAATTCGCCCTCATCCTGGCTCACCACTTCTTCTGCTTTGCCCACCATTGCAGCATAGCCATCTACCTCTAGCTTGTAGAGATTATTAATTCGAACCCCTATCTTCTTGGTTTGACCCGTTGTTTTATGTCGAAGGAAGGATTTTCCCTCACTAAAAACAACATCATAACCTCTGACTTCTAGCATTGCGACGGAGACCAAGTTCTTCTTCAGACCTGGAACATGCATGAAATTCTTAAACAAGAATGGATTACCGGACTACCTGTCAAAGGTAATGGTCCCAATTCTAGTCGCACTGTACCGACCATCGTCTCCCATCTCTATATGCATCTGGAGGTCCTTCTCCTCCAAGTCACTAAACAACTCTTTGTCTCCCTTCATATGGAAAAACACACCATTGTTAAGATACCACACCGATCCCACACAGTTTGAAACCAAGCATGCGATCAAGGAAAAATCCAGCTCAAATTACGAAGCTAAGGCCTCTCCAGCTACAGATCCATCAACCTTCTTATTCTTCTTCTTCTGTGGACAGTTAGTGGCGAAATTTCCATGCTCGTGACAGTGAAAACACTTCACTTTGGACAAATCATGCTTCTTTCCTTTAGCACCGGATTTTGAAGAAGATTTCTTACCCTTCCCTTTCCCTTCTTTGGTAGCCAAACCACAATTCTCTTCATCTTCATTCTTCGATGAAGATCCATCTCTGGTACCCCGCCTTATCTCCTCCTGCACAATATCCAACCAAAGTTGCACCATCGTGGTAGTTTCTCCCGACCATTGACAAAGTCTTCATAGCTATGCCAACTCTTCGGAAGCCCAAGGAGAGCCAAGCTCACCAAGTCTTCATCATCAACAATAACCCCCACACTTCCCAGTTCATCCTTGCATTGGACAAACTTCGTGAGGTATTTTGGAATACTGTCACCTTTCTCCATTTTTATTTTTCTGAGCTTGTTTTTAAGCGCCAACTTCCTCTGGTAAATTCTGCTTTGGAAAAATTCTGTCAAAGCTTTCCAGATTAATAATGGAGTGGATTTCCCCTGAAGGCTGGACACAATATGGTCCTTCACACCTTCCAACAGAATCCTCGTCATCTTTCCAGTCTTCTTTTTCCATGCATCAAGTAATGCAGCATCGCTAGATCCCGACTTAGGAACATCGCTATCGATGAACTCCTTCAGCCCATTATCCTCCAGCACCACCTCCATCCTGTCCTTCCAGGCTATGTAATTCAAGCTCCCATCAAGGGCATACTCCAATCTCAACCCGTTTAAAGAAATTTCAATGTATACTGGATTTCTGCACCAAGAATATTCTGTAGCAAATTTGAATTTTCCACCAGCACAAACTCACTTCACAATTGCAATCTTCAATCAACAATGCTCTGATACCATGTAGAAATTATATGCACTAAGCATACACATATCCAAGATCCACTTGATCTCACACTATTTAACTTTATGCAAGATACTGAATCTATTCCACTTGTTAATATTTTGCGGAAAATTTAATTGCACACACATGTGAAGCATAAACAAAAATAATAAATCGCACATAACACAGTTTTTAACCGGGAAAGCCTGAAGCTGAAAACCCCAACTATATATTATGTAACATGGAGATCATATGACAATCTCATACAAAGCATACAAAGCTTATCACAAGCTCTCAGTACAGTACAATCGTCATACACTAATCAGGACCAATCTTGCAAATCCATGCATTGATCTTTGCCACCTGCTAGCCCGCCTCCACTGCAAAATCCCTGATGAAGAATAGCTTTGAATGAATTTGAATTAATCTTGGACTGACTGCCCAATCCTCATTGGCATCTCCACTATGTGTGTGATGCAATCAATGCATCACTATAGTAACAATAGATAGTCTATCTTTCCCTTTCACCTATCTCTCCACTCGTCTCCATTGGAACTACCATGCACTGTAGTTAACTGCTGTATTGTTCATTTGATTAATCAGTTATTTTTTTTGAATTAATTAACTAATTAATTCACTCCACTCTCACTAGTGTATCAATCAGTTAGACTAGATATAACTACCTCAACTGAGTCTAACTGAGTTAAACTGAATACAACTCCATAACTACTTCTTCCAAATGTGTCATAACTCTGCCACTTGAGTTCTAACTGATTCCTCCATGCATTAGCTCTAGTAAACCCTTAAGAATTGCATAATTCCTTATGTTAGCTGATGTGCCACATCTGTGCACTGAACTGAAGTGCTCCAAGAGGATAAGTTGTTGTTTAGAGTCTGATTATTATTAAGAGCTAATAATAATTGACATGCATCTATTTTTAGATTGAAGATCTATAAATACACTTCGCCTAATATTCTAAAAATATAATTTCATCTATTTTTCCAACTTGCTCAACCATCCACAAATAGCATCCTGCAATTTCTGAAATATGATCATCATGTCTAAAAATAGACATAGTCTAAAAATAGACTTGCGCCAGAAATTGCCTGTGGGCCCACTTAGTGAAGGTGACTCTTTTCACTAAGCTCATCATCTTGTTGAATCTCAACAAATCTCAATGGAAAGCAACTCACTTGGAGTAAGATGCTCTACCAATTCTGCCTCTTTTTTCCTTTCACGGGCTAAAGCCCTCTTCAGTCCAATGGTCCTCGGTCTTTGTCTAGGAAGCTAATCTTCCTCATCATCACTGTCATAAAATATTCCCAAGGTCTCATCCAACAAGGCCTTGGCCTTTTCGGCCTCTTTCTGAGCTCTGATTTCCTAACCTCACTAATGATCTACTTTGTCTTCAACTGTTGATTCTCTAACTCAAGAAAGTTGATCACATTATTTTCTCTACCAAGATTAACTTGAAGCTCACTAATCTTGGCATCTTTTCCTTTATCAACGCATTTGTGATTCTAACCTCATCCTCATCATCAAGGTCAATTAACTGAAAATCCTACTTAGTTTCATGTTTTTCCTCCTCCTCAACAATGATAGGCTCTGTAACCTTTTCCTTTCCCTTGTCTACCTGTTTTTCTGATGAAGAAGCATGGCCCCTTTCACACCATGTGAATCCAACACATGCCTGTGGCCTCTCTGATATGTCAAAGGAAATGGCTCAATGTCAATCATTTTAGTGCCAACTGTCTCAAAGTCCCTTTCACTGCTTGATGCCCTGGTATCATGATATGATGGTGAAAGGTTGTGGAAAGGTGATGAGGAAGGATTAACATGAGGTCAATGGATGTGAGTGGGTGGTGATGTATGAGCAGTGAGATGTGATGGATAAGTGGATATGGGAGGATGAGATGATGAAGTAACATCCTGATCATGATGAATAGGTGTTGTGGTCTCTCTGATATGTCAAAGGAAATGAATCAATGTCAATCATTTTAGTGCTAGCTGTCTCAATGTCCCTTTCACTGCTTGATGCCTTGGTATCATGATATCATGGTGAAAGGTTGTGGAAAGGTGTCGAGGAAGGATTAACATGAGGTGAATGGATGTGAGTGGGTAGTGTGGTATGAGCAGCAGGATGTGATGGAAAAGTGGATATGGGAGGATGAGATGATGAAGGAACATCCTGATCATGATGAATAGGTGTGGTAGTGAAAACTTCATTGGAAATGAAGGTATCCCATGGAATGTTCTTCTACTGGAGCTAATGCATGACCACCATCTTGATAAGTGAATATGAAATAGGCTCTGCATTTGCTAATTGTAATCCCTCTTTTGCACAATGTAAGCCATATTGTCAATGCTACGGAAAATATAATAAGGAAAATGTAGCATTCTAACTCTAGTGAAAGGCATAAGAAGACGAATATGGTATGAATAGAGGTGGAAAAATCTCCCCTCACAAGTGAAAGACTTCATTATTATCTTCATCATGGGCACATACCGGTCAAGAGGATGAGAAAAATGGAAAATGGACTTTTTGTGATCTTTATACCTAGGTTTGAGGTATGTTTCAAAATAACTCATGTCCAGGTTTTCTTGTTTAAACCACCTCTCTCCCACACTAGGTATCCATGTAGCAGCTACAATGGCATTGGTGGACATCTCAAATGTAACTCCAGCAATATTGACTTGCTTGTCATGTAGAGTAATGATGAATATACTTGTTAACTCCGAGTGATTTTGAACTTGCTGCACTCTCTCACAAAACTCAAAGCAACCCACATGTTTAAAGCAAGAAAAAGTGAGAGGAGAGGCCATGATTTCCCTTGTGGTGATGGGTTCAAATCTGTTTATTTTCCCTCCCTTGTGTTCATTTCTCCTTGGCATTTGTTCCTTATCAACAATGCCACTATATTATTCTTCTGACATCTTTAAACTATGTTTTGTGAAAACCCTAAGGTGCAAGTGAAATGAATTAGGGGAAGAGGATGAGATGACTAGCTTTGAAAAGTGAAGGAAATGGATGTGAATGAAGGGAATGAATGAAAGAGAATGTGTGTAGGGACAAACTAGATGTATTAAAACCCTAAATCTATGTAATTATCCTTTTTATGAATGATATTTCTTTTGGGAAGATGAAACAAGGGTAAAACAGTGACCACAAGCTTGTAATTAGGGTTTTCTTAGGGTTACACTTAAATTTCATTTAAGGATGACCAAATTTCTTAAAAATAAGGTAAAAATGTGTACTTACTGCTTTGAGGGCTATTTGGAAGACATTGGAAAAATTTGGAGAAGATTAGAACTTGTTTGAGTTGATAAATCACTCCATAGCCTTCTCTAGCTTGACACACAACACCTCTGCAAGTGCGCAGCGCTGAGCTCCAGGCGCGCAACACCAGTGTAAACTACATTGAGAATTTTGGGCAAGGGCACAACACCAAGTTCCAGGCATGCAACACCGGTGAAAACGTGCAACACCAAGTGCTGAATGCGCAGTGCCAAGAAACTTAGCAAAAATTTGCTAAAAAATTCACAAATTTTCCCTTTGCTGAATGCTTCTTGCTATTTGAAAGGAAACAATGACTCATTTTAAATGTAAAATGGGCTTTTATAAGCATGTGGATTTGATTTAATTTGAAAAACCCACTTTCTAATGTTTTTGAAGTCTTCTTCCTTTTAACACTGATACTCTTTGACACTTTTTGCTTGCAGGCTTGATAAATTTGGAGTTGGATTTTCTTTTTCTCAGTGAGGCTTGACATAATGGCTTTGACAACTTTGGGATTTCACTTATTACATATAGTAGCATAAAATTACATTTGAAAAAATAAAATAAAATAAATTACATAAGTGACTTTTTTATCAAAATGATATTTTGATAAAAAGTCTTGAAACTGAAAATTCAATCTTTAAAGCATAATTGAAACTATCATGATGATCTTGTTCAATCCCTCTCATACTTGTGTGCTAACCTCATTGGAATGATAGAAATACCTTGAAAAATGCAAAACCCTAATGACCTGGTGAAAATTCTTTTTTGACCTAATTTGAAAGAGATTTTGACTTAAAAACTTTCAAGTGAAATATAAGCATTTCATAGGTGTTTTTATGCTCAAAGGGACATGGGAATGAGTCAAAAATATGATCATGGAGGGAGAAAAAATTTATTTTAAAATGACAACCACTAGTGGAGAAAATTTATTTCATGACCTAACAGAATGATAAAAAAATTATTCGGTATGGAACACCTAAGATGCACATGCAAATGTGTTTTGATCCTTAGTGTAAGTATACAAAGACTGACACTAACAACTACTACCTGTTGAAAGTTTCTCTTACCCTTCTTCTCTAAATACTTAGATACATAATGTCCATTTTTGTCGCATATGAAATAATTGATCTTTCTCAAGTCCTTCTTCCAAGATTGTGAGGTTGACCCTTCACTTTTAAATTTCTAGTTGGAATCCTCCCCTTTTCCTTTTTTCTCATCATTGACAACAACTAGGTTCTCTTCTCCTCCTTTCCTATTGAATTTGGACTCCTCTTAAGTCTCTTCATGTATGCAATCATCCCAAAGCCTCTCAAATGTGGGATGTTTCAGCCAACCACATATACCCTTGACAAATGGTTCCCAAGGATTTCAGAAACCAATTAGTGTTGTATTAACTAGTTTTTCATTGTCCACCTTCTCCCCTATTGCTACAAATTTATTGTGTTTATGAGTGATATTTATGAGGTAGTTGGTAACATTTTCATATATGAAAATTTGTAAGGATTTGATTTTATTCCTCAATATCATTTTCCCATTCATGTTATCACTATAGAAAACATCCATAAGAGCTTTAAACAAATTTTTGGCCAATTACTTCTAAGAAAATTAAGGAATTAAATGATTTTTCACTACACAGAAGATCACCCCATGGGCTTTCATATCCTTCTTCTCATGAATTGATTGTTGAGAAATCCAAGGAGATGGAAGTTAACCGAGTTCTCTTATTATAACATTATCTTGTGATGTTTTCATTATTATTATTAGTTCTTTTTATTTTTCCTTTATTTTCATCAAGACTAATTCCAAGAAAAAAATAGAAGAAGACATAATATGTAGGCACGTAGCCAGGGAAAAACCCCCCTCTTGGGGAAAAATCGGTCAAAATTGTTCCTTCAATAGATTCAAGATGAGACAACCAAGACCCTTACAAACTAGAGACTCCCTCCATCAAGTCATCCTTTCACTATGTTTGCATAGAAAAATCCATGTCAGTGTGCTAGCACCGAATCCTTGTCACTGTGTTTTCATCAAGACATCATCATTGTCTTGTCACTGTAGTGGCACAAAGATCTCATTACTTGTAATAAAACTGAGATCTTATCACTGTACCAAGACCTCATCACTGAAACAACATCAAGACCTTATTTTTGTGGTAGCACCGAGATCCTCTTGTTGTGATGAAACCAGAACCTTCTTATAGAAGTGGCACTAAATTCTTCTTACTGTGGTGACACCAAAACAGAGATTGTGCCAAGACTATGCTAGTTAGCACTGAAACTGTGGTCTGTTGGCACTGAAAATGTGGTAGCATGTTAGCACCAAACATGTGGTAGTAATGAACCTCAATCCACATTTACTAAACTAATATGAAGTCATCTTCCTGTGATTGCATCGAGATCACACATGTGATATTATAATTTCAGAGATGATCCGAATTGCTTGACTATAATTTATGTGAAGTCCTCACACTTGTATTTATAGTTGTTTGTCTGTCATGAATAAGTTGACATGAAAATATGAAGAGATGTGTCACTGTATTAGGCTGAGATGAATATATGAAGGGAAGATGACTTGTATACTTTGATGAATAGGCTGAGTTGATGACTTTGTTGAAGATGATGACTTGATGGAGGAGTATTTGACCAAACAATAAATGACTTTGACAACAACCTAAAGCCTACAATGGAGCCTTTACCTATAATTGACCCAAGCATGAAACCCATGCTTTAACAAGTCAATTTAATAATAACTATTATTATTTTTGCTTTTATTTTGACAGATATATTACATTTGACTCAAGTACGATTTATGAAGACCAAACCTAGTTACATTCTTCAACATTGCTAACTTTTGTATAGTTGGTTGTGTGCCCTAATCACTTCTCTGTAATTTTTTTCTTTTTGTCTTCATAAAATTGATTATTAGATCAAGGTCATTTTATCACTCTTCTTGAGATATTCATGAGTCATTATCCTCTGCGTCTCAATCATTCATTGTCTCCTTATTATGTCTTTCTCCACTTAGCCTTACCTTAATATTCTTGAATTATTCACTGAAACAATCAACCATTGATGATTAAGTCTCCATAACTTTAAGATCTCATTGATATTGATGGTTGAGATTGAGTTGTGACCAACAATTAATTTTTATCTAATTTAATAATGTAGAAAACGGATTTAAATTTCATTAGAGTAAACTCACTTTTATAAAAAAAAGCTTCACTTTTATAATTTATTTAATTAAATTGATATTTCTATGGTGAATAATTTGAATGACTTCCACATGTCTTGACACGTAGACCTATGAAAAATTATTTTTTTAAGCTACACACATCAACATTTTATTATCGTTTGAAGTGTGATGAGAGATTTTCTAGTTGTATTCTTGTGACATAAAGAAGTTTCCACTCTTTCTATAATTTTCTTGTATACATTATAACTATTTATAGTCTCTCTACTAATTTTACCAAAGCCTTTATTAAATCCTCTAGACAAGTAGTGTTGGAGCTTGACACTTCATCTGGGCCTTTTCTTTGTCCCTTTTGGCATCAAGAACTAGGATAGTTTTACTATGGCTAGGTGCCATTAAGGGAGATTCATAAAGAGTCAAAGGGGTCTTATCACTTACTTGGCTCCTACTTTTCCTCTCAAGCATATTCTTCCTCCCTTTTCACTTTAACCAACATGTGGGGGCATGTGTACTAAATATGTCCATGTTCTTTGCACATGTGTCATCTAAAAGGGATGTTGATGTAGTCTAGTAGATATTATTGATATTTTTTGGAGCCTTTATTTTAATTTAATGAGCCTTTATTTTAATTTAATGCCCTTTGGGAAGCCCTCATTTAAATTACTTCTACACAAATATTTTCCTCTATGATTTCTTCCATCAGTAATGAATTCTTATCAATTTTGAGGAAGGTATCTAACTTGTTTCCAGTTCTTTTAAGTTTCTCAAATCTCTTATATTAAAGTACTACATGGGGGATTTTTACCCATATTAATAGCTCAAAGATATGTTCTTGACGAGGTAAAAATCCATGCTTCCAATCTTTGCTATACAAACAAGCAACATTATTAAAGTAAGGCCCTCCCTTGCGAATTATGTCTTTATCTTTCTTGCTTTTGAATAAGAATATCATAAAAAATCTTGATAAAATATGGAGCTTTGGATTTTATGCAAGTATCTTGCCCCAAGTGATTGAGACCCATCATTTGAGTGCTTTCATTTCCAACTGACTACCATCAAACTTCCCCATAAACACTTTCTTTCAGTATTTGATCGTTTTGTGTGCTACCAATCTCACCTCTAGCTCTATTTGTGTTGCTTATTGCGTAAAAATTATACAATATACATGCATATCTTGGATTAAACTAATCTAAAAATTTTATAAATTTAAATACTAAATTTCTTCTACAAATATTTGCGGAGTTAAAAACACAATCGCCAATTACATAAGCATGAAGAAAGATCAATCACACACAACACAAATAAATTCTCGGGGAAAGCTTACAGCTAAAAACCCCACAATATTATATTGTATATTATATCATGGATCATGAAATAATTACATACAAAAATCTTCTCACAAGAGCTCTCAGTACATCAGCTAATTGTCTCACACTGTCATACAAATATTGGCAAATCCCTTAGCCAATTTACTGCCTCCAGACAGCCTGCCTTTACTGCACAATCCATGAATTGATGTAATCCTGCCTGCCTTGACTGTGCAAGTATCATGGGAACATCCAATGTGTGTGTGCTTGCTTGTGTGCAAGCAAATAATGTCACAACTGATAGTTATATTCCCTTTCACCTAGAACTCAACTAGGTCTCCACTGGATCTGACATGCATGCAGCTAATATTAGTAAATCTTCAGTTGCATGTGAGATCACTGCATGTGAATTAATTAATATTTAATTCAATTTATATCTCACTAGTGTATCTTCAGTTACAACTCGCACAATTGAGTTTAACTCACTTAACTGATTTAAACTATTTACAACTTGCACAAACTCATGCACCACTGCACTTCCAACTCAGTTACAACTAGAATTACTCTGCATGTCCCACCAACCAACCTCTAACTCGAAATTAACTTAGCTAACTGATTTTCCACTTTAGTTAACTATTTTCAAGTCCACATTGAGAATAGATTATAGTTTAATGTCCATCTAAATTAAGGGATAATAAAAATAGACATGCACCTAAAAATAGCTTGTGGGCCACACCCTAGTGTAGGTGCTTAATTTTCACTAGGATAATAGGTGCCAAATAATTTTCTTGAATCTCAAAACTCCCTCTAAAAAATAAAGGGATTATCCTTTACCCCGATCATGTCTCTATGGTATTTGAATTTCCTCCTGGTGAGCGCTTTCGTCAGAATATCTACATCCTAATCTTCTGCGAGAATGTACTGAAGCAACATAATTCTCCTCAATGCACAATCTCTGAGATGATGGTACCGAATATCTATATGCTTGGACCTATCATGAAACACATGATTAATCAAGAGTTTAATGCAACTCTTATTATCACAATGAATCACTTTCGGATCCATCTGAGAACCAAACAAACCAACCAAGATCTTTCTCATCTAGATAGCCTCACATGCAGCTTGACTTGCTACCATGTATTCTGCTTCCGCTGAATTGAGTGCCACGGACCTCCTCTTCCTGCTGTACCAATGTTAAATATCCCCCATGATGTGCTCTTTTTTTCCAATGGAATCCCAACCGAATCCACATCCATGAAGCCATGAAACTTCACTCCATCTGTTCTTCTGTACCATAGACCATAATCCAATGTGCCCCTCAGGTATATTAGGACATGATTCCCTACCTTCAAAAAGATTTTGTCAGGCTTAACGATAGCTTGACTCACCTAGTTAACCGCATAGCAAATGTCTGGTCTCATGTTCACTAGATACACTAGTGAACCCACTAACTGTCGATAGATAGTAGCATCCACTACCTCTCCAGAAGTAATATCCTCTTTCCTCCAGTTTCCTAGAAGAGGAGTATCCATGGGTTTGCAAATCTCCATGTTAAATTTACCCAATATCTCCTTTGCATAATTTCCTTGAGACACAAAAATTTCACCATCCCACTGCCATATTTCCAATCCAAGGAAAGAATGAAGGATGCCCATGTCCTTCATTTTGAACTCCCTTGCAAGATCCTCCTTGCATGAGTGTATCGACAGCTCATCACCAGTCAAAATTAAATCATCAACATAAAGAACAATGATCAATAGCTTACCGTCAACCACAATTTGGTACAGGTTTGCATCTGCCTCACTTTTGATGAAGCCCAGTCCGGTGAAATAGCTATCTATCCAAGTGTACCAAGCACGGGGTGCTTGCTTCAGTCCATACAATGCTTTTTTTAGTCTGCACACATGCAAATCGCTATTGAAGATCTTGAAACATTTAGGATACTCTATGTACACCTCCTCCTCAATGATCCCATTAAGAAACATAGTTTTCACATCCATCTGATGAATGCGCCAACCCATCTGTGTTGAGAGTGCAAGGATGGTCCTTATGGAAGAATACCTTGCGACAAGCGCAAAAGTCTCATCATAATCTATCCCATCGATCTATGAGAAGCCCCGAGCCACAAATATGGCCTTGTATTTCTCCACACTCCCATCAACATCTTGCTTTACCTTGTAGATCCATCTCGAACCTACCACTGATTTGTCAACCGGTCTTGGGACAATTTCCCATGCACTGTTCTTGAAAATGGAGTCATACTCCTCCACCATTGCATCAACTCAAGTAGTCTGTTGCACTACTTCCTGAAAGGAATATGGTTCAGTCACAATAAATTTTCTCATAAGAGCCGTGTATCCATAAAATTGCTCAGGAGACTATCTCTGTCTATGCTGTGAAGTAGGGGCTCCTACATTCTCTACTGCCTCAAGTCTCAGCCTATCAGCTTTCGTGGTGTGCTTTCTGCCATTTCTGATGGATGAATCTGCATGAATGGCTTGCTCCAATCCACGAACCTCCTCATGTGGTTGATCCACATATTTAGAATCATCTTTGGGAACCATTAATTCCTCCTCTGCATGCAAGTCTAACTCCCTCTCAAGCAACAACCGCATGGCTTCCCCCTCATCAAATTGTATTTCCCACTGTACAACAGTCATTATGTTGTTTTGCAAATAAACACGATAATTAGGGGGTGTTTCTGTGTACCCCAAAAAAATCCCAACTTCAGCAGTCATATCCAGCTTCTTCATGGCGTCCTTGGTCACATGCACATAAACAGATAAGCCAAAAATCTTAAAGTGTGAAACATTCGATTTCTTACTAGTGAAACCTTCTTCAGGTGTACTCATGCCAAGTACTCTATGAGGACAACGGTTTTACACATAAACCACAGTGTTGCACACTTCCACCCACAAACGCATTGGTGGGCCTTTATCATGCAACATCACTCGTGTTGCACCCTTGATCTTTCTGTTCTACCTCGTTGCGACCCCATTCTGTTGTAGGTTATGAGGTGATATGAATTTTCTTCGAATTCCTTCTTTGCTGCAAAAGTTATTGAATTCGTTAGAGATGTATTCTCCACCATTATCACTACTAAGAGCCTTCACTTTCTTCCCTGACTCTTTCTCCACGAATTCCTTAAACTCACAAAACTTAGAGAATGTTTGATCTTTCTTCTACATGAAGAAGATCCATCATTTACGAGAAAATTCATCTACAAATATTACATAGTACTTATGTTTTTCTATTGAAGTAACTGAGGATGGTCCACACACATCTCTGTGAACTCTCTCAAGGATAACTGAAGCACGGTTCTCCTTCTCATGAAAGGTGGACTTTACATACTTCCCCATGGTACAACCCTTGCAATGATCTAACTGAGCAAGTGTTCCCATTGGAATTCCAATAGATATTTGCTACATGAATTTCAAGGCTCCATGATGAAGATGGCCAACTCACATGTGCCATAATTCGCCCTCATCCTGACTCACCACTTTCTCTGCCTTAACCACCATGGCAGTGCAGCCATCTGTCCTATCCTCTTGGCTTGACCCATTTTTTTGTGTCATAGGAAAGATTTTCCATCACTAAAAACAACGTCATATCCTTTGTATTCCAACATTGCGACTGAGAGAAAATTTTTCTTCAAACCTGGTACATGCATTACATCTTTTAATTGAAATGGTTTACCTGTCTCCCTATGAAAGGTAATGGTACCAATCTCATTAGCATTGTACCATCCGTCGTCACCCATCTCAATATGCATCTTGAGATCTTTCTCCTCCAAGTCACTGAAAAGTTCCTTGTCTCCCATCATGTGAAAGGAAGCGCCACTATCCAAATACCACACCGATACCAATGCACTTGACACCATGCATGCAATCAAGGAGAAGTCAAGTTAAAATTGTAAGGCAAGGGCCTCACAAGCTGCAGCCCCTGCTTTGCAGCATCTGCAACATCTAGCTTAGGAACATCTTTGTCAATGAATTCCATTAAGCCATTGTCTTCAAGTACTGCCTCCATCCTGTCCTTCCAAGAAATGTAGTTCTAGCTACCCTCAAGTGCATACTCTGATCTCAAGCCATTGAAAGCCATTTCGATCTTGAATTAGTTGTAGCACCAAGAAAGTCTTTCTGTAAATTTGAATTCTATCCAGTCACAAACTCAACTCCTACTTCACTTCTGCAATTTCTTGTGCTCTGATACCATATAGAAATTATACAATATGAATGTATATCTTGGATTCACCAGATATAACAATATGCTAAATTTAAATACTTATTCACTTCTACAAATATTTTCGGAATTAAAAACACAATCGCCAATTACATAAGCATTAAGAAAGATCATTCACACACAACACAAATAATTTCCCAGGGAAAGCTTAGAGCTAAAAACCCCACTATCTTCTATTGTAATTTATATAATGGATCATGAAACAATTACATACAAAAATATTCTCACAAGAGCTCCCAGTACATCAGCTAATTGTCTCATACAAAAATTGGAAAATCCATTAGCCAATTTACTACCTCCAGACAGCCTTCCTTCACTGCGCAATCCCTGTTGAATGCAATCCCTGAATTGATGCAATCCTGCTTGCCTTGAATGTGAAAGTATCATGGACACATCCAATGTGTGTGTGCTTTCTTGTGTGCAAGCAGATAATGTCACAACTGATAGTTATCTTCCCTTTCACCTAGAACTCAATTGGGTCTCCACTAGATCTGACATGCATGCAGCTAATATTAGTAAATCTTCAGTTGCATGTGAGATTACTACATGTGAATTAATTATTGTTTAATTCACTTGATCACTCACTAGTGTATCAGTAGTTACAACTATCACAATTGAGTTTAACTCACTTAATAGAGTTAAACTATTTACAACTTTCACAAACTCATGCACCACTTCACTTCCAACTCTGTTACAACTATAATCACTCAGTTACAACTAGAATTACTCTGCATGTCCCACCAGCCAACCTCTAACTCGAAATTCACTTAGCTAACTGATTTTCCACTTCAATTAACTATTTTCAATTCCACATTGAGAATAGATTACAGTTTAAAGTCCATCTAGGTTAAGGGATAATAAAAATAGACATGCATCTAAAAATAACCTGTGGGCCCCACACTAGTGTAGGTGCTTAATTTTCCCTAGGATCATGGGTGCCAAAAAAAATTCTTGTTGAATATCAGCATATTACACTCGGGATTTTTTCTTGTTTATGAACTCTTTAAAGTCCTACAATTCCCTTCTGTCACTTCATATGTTGATGTGCATTTCCTCTTCTACAAAGTGAACAACAAGTTCCTTTATGGTCTCCTTTGGCTTGTGAATGAGAGTCATATCCATCCCTTTGTTATTGTGTCCTTTCCTTACCACTACTCTCTCTTTGATTCAGAAATCCTAATCACAACCTTAAGGTTTTTTTTCCCTTACTTTTTTTCCTCCTCTTCATCCTCCTCAATTTCTTCCATGGATTGATCTTAGGTGATTGATTATTTAACCTATATACTTATTAATTATTATTTTCCAAATAATCAACTTTATGGAATTTGTGTAGGATTATAAATTTTGATACTTATGACAAGATGATAATGTTTCAGGGAAACACTTTAACTTATAAAAGTCGTGTCAATTACATTGATATGGAAAATTAAGATTCTTTGGACCTAGGGTTCCAAAGACTTGTATTATTTTTTTCTTTCGAGTTGTAATCTAAATAATTATATGGAATTTGGGTAGAATTCATATTTTTGTGATACTTATGAAAGGATGATAATATTTTTTGGCAACACTTAAAATTTAGAAAAATCATGTCTAGTACATTAAGATGGGAAATAGATATTCTTTGGAGCCAGGTTGTACAACTCTATATTCCTTTATTATTTTAGGTTTTTTCAAATTTGAGAATATGATGCCAATATTGTGCCTTTTTTAATCTAAAATTAGTGCTAAATGTTTTGTTCCACTAGTTTGTATTATCATAACAACCTTCTCAATTTCCTGCAATTTTGTTAAAAATGGCTTGATTTTTTAATACTAGGTATTTAAAGGCTGAAATTTAAAACATAAATTGAAATAACATAAGCAATCCTGAAAAAACTAATAACATAATTCATCCATATGGGCTACATCTTGATATCTAATTCAAATGATGAATCAATCCATTCAGAAATATGCAAAGTGCATCATTACACCTCTTTGCATCAAATAATGGCCTTCAATCTACAAAATAAATCTCTAATTCCCTCTAGGAAGACAATAACACAAATTCCTTAGCCTTCAATGATTTCTTCCTGCAATAAATGAACATGGGTTTACTTATTCTCCCAATAAATGGGTTCTCCTTCCATTATCCGACGAGGGTTTTCTTGTCCAGCGTTAAATGCATATGCTATGCATTTCATATGTATCTCATTGTGTATTGTACCCTAAATATCTCTCTTTTGTTTCCCATTCCATACCAATTTCAACATTGTGTCTATAAACTTCTTCCCACTATGAACACACTCTACTCAAATTTCAAAAATGTTCACTAAAATATCTAAGGCACTATCACCCCATTATGGTATATGGTGCAATACAACAATATGGATATGAATATATCACCCCATTATAGTATATGATGCAATACAATATATGGCTATGTTCTCTGCCCTTATCTACTCTTCCATAGCCTCCATGATTTTGTGAGTGAAATGGTCGTGCATCAACAAGAGCTATATGAACCATGTAAAAAGCATTATAATACATTATTTCTTGCATTTATTGGTTTTCATGATACATGAATAATTTTCAATCTTTTTTTAAATTGATCTCCATGGAATTATCCCATTTTTTGGGATTTGGGTAAACATTGATTTTTAAAACAATGTCCATGCCTTTAAATTGGAGATGGAAAGTATTTGGTCTCCATCTTGAAGTCATGTGGGGGCTTTGGTGGTAATCATTTGTAAATATTTGAGACCATCTGATTGGATTGGTAGTGGGAATCCTCCTAGATCACTTTCCATGTTTGTAGCTTTTTGAAATGCTATAGTATTGAGGAAAATTCTAAGCATACAATCAATATACATTTTTCACAAAACCATGTTATTAAAAGATTGAAGAAAAAATGGTTCCCTTGCAAGTATTATTTCACTATATTCTCCATAGAAGGCGGGATTTATGAATCAATGTAATATCCTAGAATTTTTGCACTTTTTGGGTTGGTTAACTTAATTTTCTATAGTCTTGTAATTTTTTGGTGATTATACTATTGATTTTGGTTCCAATATTTCCACATAGTTGTATTATGTTTATTAGTGATTTTCCCACCTTAGGGTGGATCCTATGCTTGTTACATGTTCCATTACGAGGCTACTAGGGCTTCAATTGTTGCCTTCACGTACAATGGTTATAGCTCGCCCAGTGCCATGTTTTGTCTCCTTTTGTGATCACAATGAAAAGTCTATGATTGTTATTGTTGTATAGAGTGTGATCTACTTATAATTTTCCTTCATAAGTTATCTACTTCATGATTTTAATATTTGGGTAGTTTTAGGTGTGGGATAAATGGGAGCCAAAAGTTTCTGAAATTTTCCAAACCTAGGTGACTAAAGTCCTTATGATCTTATTGAACCAAGTAATTAATAAATTCAATAAATGTAGAAATACATTTCATACCATAATACCAATCACATAACAACAATAAATTAAATAGAGGAAGAATTAAATCAATTTCACACATACATGAGTAATTATTCCTTCAATTTAGGTTTTTATTCCTTCATATTACAAGGTAACCTCCACATTCTACAACTAAAAATAACATTGTAATGGTATTGTTACCACTCAAACTAGCAAGGGACCTAAAGGGAATCCCAAAAGGGAAACTTCTAGATCAAGGGAAATTATGGGGACTTATCCCACTATCACCTCAGCTAAGACTCCCTATTCTTTCACCAATGGGAGAAGACCCGATATATAGAGAGTCACTTTATGGAGGATAGATTAAGGAAAATGGATATGAAGTGACCTCAATGATCCCTTTCTAGAATAGAGTCAAGAATGGGGCTTGCTTGCTTCTTAAGCAAGGTACATGGATTCCTAATAGAAGGGGGTAAGGATTTAAGGGATAGGTTAAAGGAGTGTGAATTGTGAAGGAGCTTCCCAATCCCTAAAATGCTTGTAAAACTTGGATTCCTGAGTTGTCTTTGGATAATTAACTTTGATGAGAAATGGGACCACACAGGACCAAGTCGACCCAACCTAGGTTAAGAGGAGAGATTTTAGCAAATAATGATGATATTAACCTAATGATCAAAGAAATAATTTCCACTTAAAGGTTCCAAAATGATCCTATGAGGTACTAGTCGAGGGAAACCCATGGAAAAATTCGGTCTCAGGGCTAAGGCTTGGGATATCCCACAATCCCACTGTCAGTATTTCCTCAAATTTGGAGGGGACCATGGAGAGACACCAATGCAGGAGAGGCCAAGAGATAGATTTTCTTTTTTTTGGTTAGTTTGTTAAGAAAATGATTCCTAGGTGACCCAACGTAGCTAGACCTAGAGAGGAGGAGGAAAAGGTGAAAAAAATAGTTTTAGGGTGATAACCTTATGGTGTACCAGTGCCTAATTCCATTGGGGAAATTAGAGTCAATAAGAATAATGAGGATGGACTTCATTTCTAGCTCAAGGAGGCTCTAAGGAAAACTTCGTTTGGTGTTAGGGAAAAGGAGAGTGACCTTAAAGCGTTTATACTTCGTTTGCAAATCAATATTTCTTATCAAGATAAATTCAATCGTAGAATTATCTCTAGGAAAATCCGTTCAACATACATGTCCCATACATAGAGAGATGCTATATAGAAACATAATTCCACAATTTAACAGTAAATTCATGCAACTATTAGCCCTAAAATAGAGAAAATATCATCATCAATGCATGTGACAAAGTAAAAGAAAACAAAATAAAATTTGTACTTACATGTAAGAGAGTATATCCAACCATCAATAAAATTTCCAATAAGAAGAATCAAGACAAGAAAAAAATATATCCAAACATCAAAATTCATCCATGCTCCAAATCTTCAACCACCAAGAAGGAATAATGAAAATCTCAAGAGAGATAATGATCCAATCCAAGTGATGATTCAAAATGAATTCACATTTCTCCTAGTTATATTCTTCTTAGGAGTTCAATTTACCTAATTGTGCCTAAATTAGCCCCTAAAATAAAATAATGCACAAAATAACTAATTTTTGGTGACAAGCCCACCAAACTAGCTCATAAAGAAAATAATAAGCCTCTCAAGGGGTAAAATGATGAATTATACATGTATTTGGGCCCTCCAAGAGGCTCGATGAAGTCCATAAGTGCCATAATTATGAATAGGACCCTCAAACGTGATGGAAAATGGGGTGGTACCTTGTTCTCCAAACAATAAACCTGTGATTCTCCTAGTGGATGTGGGGGCACACAAATAACCTCATGCGTCTCCAAGTAAGTCAAACTTGATGAATTTAGACCATCTGTAAGGACTTTGATGATGGATTAAGTGATGCAACATCATTGTACAAGTCCTAGGTCACCTTCCAAGTGTATGGTGTAACTGTGGGGCTAGTTGGGCATGGTGAACCAAGTACATCTTCCTCGTCCAATAGATGAATCTCAAAAAATATCTAAACATCTATGGGGATCCATGGAATGTTTTCTACTATAGTGGATTCCCATGGCTCTCAGCACACACCCTACATGTTCCAATGTATCGCTTTGGAGAGTTAGGACCTTGTATAGGGAGACCAAACTCAAAATGGAAGCCATCTATAATCCTGTGTAAGATCCAATGCACCCCCTAGCCCTCCAATGCACCAAGTCATTAAATTAATTGAATAAAAGAGATTACAAACCATGGAAAAAAGTGGACACTTCATAATGGCATGCCCTTCCATCATGGGTTTTGCATGTGCTAATGTCTCCAAGCTCCAAATGGGGTTAACCAAGTACCTTATTATGTTTTTTCTACCTTTAGAGGGGATATTTTGTCCAAGGTACATCCTTCAAATGGTGGTGTCATGTGATAAAGAGGTGGATGGAATAGGGAATGAAAGGGGAAACCCTGGGCCACATATCAAGGTACAAGGGTAGCTAGAAGAAGGGAATCCACACCTAGGTATATAATGTATAGGAGGGAGAAATCATGTTACATGAGGTGCCCCGACCTTGAATTTTCCACCCTTATTTATATGCCTTTTCCTTTTATGATTTTTCTTTGATTAACTTCTCGGGGCTCAAAGGATAAGAGCATGATGTGTAAGATATAGCAGTGGATACCCCGTTTAAGGTAGGGCGATTCATTTCCCACCAGGGTTGGGACAATCATGGGTTCTTGAATGATAAAGGAGGCTCATCTAGGGCCTATGGAACCAGGGTGATGGCCATGGGTATGGTTTAGAGATCATGCATTGTATTTTCCCATGTGCTAAATATGTTTGTCTCGACCACCATTTGCATCTTGTGGTACATTTTCCTATTGAATATGGCCATTTATGATTTTACTTTTTATTTTTGTCTGCTTCAACCTTCAGGGCATATCTCCAAGCCTAACCCAAGGTGGGGGCAAGGGGAAGGGGAATCTAACCCTATGTGGACCCAATGAAGAAATGTGGACCCAGGCAAGAAAAATGATGAATGGGGTTATAATAAAAGGAATGGGAGTGATATATGTGGATGAGGGAGCAGGACCACACAATCAAAATTGAGGTTTCCCATGTAGTACCACCCTAAAATAAAATGTTCAGTAAAGGAGATCCCACAGGACTAATATCCAAGGGTAACACCCAAAATATGTATAGGGGACAAAAACACAAACCTATCCCACTCTTTTTGCTGAATACCCCCATTTATTGATGCCCATAAGTGTCCATGATAAGCAAAATCAGTATTCAATTACCAAATTACAAGACATAGCTTTAGGTTTAAGAGACCCACCTTCAAACATAAGATCATGACAGATGGTTCAGGGACCACATGGATGGCTCAGGTGGCAGAGAAATGGAAAAATGAGCTAGCTAATGGCTGCAATGGACTTCTAGCTATTAGTTTAGGACCATCTTGGAGAATTTTTTTTCTCCTAGGGGTATCACTCACAAAGTGGTGGGTAATAGGTACCAAATGATATGAAACCAACTCCAAAAATAGAAGAAAAGAGAGATCAACGCCTTAAAAATCAACCACTTCGAGGGGGCAACCTCCAATACATTACATAAATGAACAATTATTGGATGATACAAATGATCAAAACCTCCTTCTATATAAAGGAGTCCATGGGCCCACAGTATAATCCTAGCTGACCTAACAATAACAATGTAAGGGCACAATAATAAAAATATTGGGGTTACAGGGGTACACAATAACAATAAGGGGGCTACACTAATAACAATAAGGGACTAAACTAGTAATATAGGGACCTAATATGCCCCTCTCCTTCAAATAAGTGTTGTCCTCAATGGTTGAGTAGCTCTGGGTGCTTCTGTATAAAATTCTCATCCTCCCATGTTGAATCTTCAGTGGGTACATTCTTCCACTTGATGAGATACTCTGAAATTGGTCGATTTCGTAGATGTCAAGTTCTTGTTTCCGTGACCACTTTAGGTTCCAATATGATTTTTTCTTCCTCATCAAGTTCTGGAAATATTGTTTGAACTGGAAGATTTTCACCTATAACTTTCTTTAAGCATGAAACATGGAAAATTGGATGCACTCACGAAGAAGCAGGAAGCTCCAATTTGTATGCCATAGTACCAATATTTTGCAACACCTTGTAAGGACCATAGTACTTTGGCGATAATTTATTATCCTTCTTAGCTTCCTTGAGGGACATTTTTTTGTATGGTTGTAGCCGTAAAAATACCCAGTATCCTACATCAAAACTTCTCTCGCTACGATGTTGATCTGCCTATTGTTTCATTCGATTTTCTGCCAAATTTAGGTTATCCTTTAAGAGTTGGAGAAATTCTTGTTGATGCTCGATGTGATCTTCCACTGCTTGAACCTTAGAATTTTCTCTTAAAGATGATATGATGGACAGTGGATGATATCCATAAAGTTCCATAAATAGGGCCATTATTGCTGCAGTATGGAAGGAAGTGTTATACCACCATTCAGTGAGAGGTAACCACTTGACCCATTGTGTTTGTTTATCAGATACAAAACAATGAAGATATACTTCCAAACATTTATTCACTATCTCAGTTTGACCATCGGATTGAGGATGATAAGATGAGCTATGAGCTAAATGAGTTCCCAAGCAAGAAAATAAATCCGTCCAAATTTTTTTAGTAAAAATGGGATCTCTGTCGCTCACAATAACCTTTGGGCTTCCATGTAGCTTTTGAATTGTGTCCATAAATGTAGTAGCAAATGTACTTCCTTTAAATGGATGAGATAATGCACAAAAGTGTGCATACTTGGTAAGTCTATCAACTACCACCATGATGACATTCTTTCCTTCAGACTTAGGTAAACCTGTGATAAAATCCATTGATATCTCCTCCCAACGCTGACTTGGAATGGATAAAGGTTGTAGAAGTCCCGGGGTCTTAATTGTCTCCACTTTATTCTGCTGGCAAACCAAACATTCCGCCACAAACTTTTGAATATCAGATTTAAGGCCATCCCAAAAAAATTCTTTCTTTACCCTGTGGTAAGTTTTTAAAAATCCTGAGTGTCCTCCTAAAGGAGAAGTGTGCAATTCCAGAAGAATATTTTGTTTTAGTTGGGAATTTTTACAAAGATATAAGCGATCTTTGTACCATAAGGAATCATTTTTCCAACTAAATGTATCAGATGTACTAGGATCTTGCTGCAACTTTTGAATGAGTGTCCATACATCTTTGTCCTTCTTCCATTCATCTCTTGCTTCGGTTATCCAATCTGGTTGGATACTAGAAATGGCACAAAGCAATGCTTCCACCTCTTCATTCTTTCTTGAGAGTGCATCTGCAACAACATTAAGCTTTCCTTTTTTGTAGATTATTTCAAAGTAATAACCCAACATCTTTGTGACCCATTTTTGCTGCTCTTCTGAAGATAGTCTTTGTTCCAAAAAGTGTTTAAGACTATCATGATCAGTTTTTACCTTGAAGTGTCTTCCCATTAGGTAAGTTCGCCATTTCTTTAGTGCATGTAGTATTGTTAACATTTCCTTCTCATAAATAGGTTTCTGTAAATACTTTCCCTTGATTGGACGACTTTCAAAAGCAATGGGTCTTCCTTCCTGCATTAAAACTGCACCAATTCCATTTCCTGAGGCATCACATTCCACAATAAAGGTTTTTGTGAAGTCCGGCGTAGCTAAGACCAGTGCTAGGCACATTGCCTCTTTAAGATGTTCAAAGGCCTTAGTTGCTTCAGGAGTCCATGAAAATGCATCTTTCTTCAATAATGTTGTTAGAGGTGCTGCTATTCTCCCATAATTCTTAACAAACTTGCGATAATACCCCGTTAACCCAAGAAATCCTCGCAACTTCTTTATGGTTGTGGGGACTTTCCATTCCTTAATGGCTTTAATTTTGTTAGGGTCTACTTTAACACCCTCGTGAGATACAATATGACCCAGATATTACACCTCTTGTACTCCAAAGAAACATTTGGATTTTTTTGCATATAATTGTTTCTCCTGCAATAGTTTGAGCACCCTGTCAACATGTTGAACATGATCCTTTCAAGACCTGCTGTAGATTAGTATATCATCAAAAAATACTAGCACAAATTTTCTAAGGAAGGGTTTGAAAATGGAATTCATCAACCTTTGAAATGTAGAAGGTGCATTGGTAAGGCCAAAAGGCATGACCAAAAATTCATAATGACCCTCATGAGTTCGAAATTCTGTTTTTGGAATATCTTTAGTCTTCATTCTAATTTGATGATATCCTGAGCGAAGATCCAACTTGGTAAAATAAATTTCTCCATGTAATTCGTCCAATAATTCATCAATCATGGGAATGGGAAATTTATCTTTGATGGTGAGCTTATTGAGCTCCCTATAATCTGGACACATGCACCATGATCAATCCTTCTTGTATACCAATACTACTGGAGCAGAGAAAGAAATTTGACGAGGTTGAATTATACCAGCCTCTAACATTTCTGCAATCATACGTTCAATTTCGCTCTTTTGGACATAAGGATATCTATAAGGCTTGATGTTTGGAGGAACAATTCCTGGAATGAAATGAATAGCATGATCATGATCACGAATAGGTGGGAGTTCTTTGGGAGTTTCAAACACCTTGGAATGATTGTCCAAGACTTTTTGGAGATCTGCAGAAATAGATGATTTTGATGTTGGAACTTCTAGTGAGCATAATTGTGCAATCACGCCTTGTTTTTCTTTCTTCAGAAGCTTTGTCATGACATTATAACTTATTATCTTTCTCGGGTTCCCTACAATACCCCATAATTCGAATTCCTTTCCTTCTGAAAAAAGATTCAAGAAAAGTTCTTGATAATTAAAAGCTATTGTCCCCAAAGATTGTAACCATTGTACTCCTAGTACAACATAAGCACCTCCCATAGGAATGGAAAGCATTGGACTATTCAATACATATTCCCCCATGGTTAGCTTGATATTATGGAATTTTCCAGAGCAATTTATAGTTCCTCCATTTGCAACCATCACTTGACATTCTGGTGCTAGGTATAGGGACCAAGTCAATTCCTTGGCTACCTTACAATGAATAAAATTATGGGTACTACTCGAGTCAATCAACACTATTACATTTTTCTTCTTGATATGTCCTTCTATATTAAGATTTTGAGGAGTGGTAATTCCTGCCAATGCATTACATGATATGGTCGGACTCATTTCTTCCTCTTCTAGGATTGGTTCCTGGTGTATATCCTCTTCTTTTGAAGATTCTTGTACATTTTCTTCTTCCTCTTCACAATCTATGTAAAATCATTTCTTCTCAACACACTTATGACCTTTAGTGTATTTGCTATCACAACTGTAGAAAATCCATTTTTCTCTTTTTTCTTCCAATAGTTGTGGTGTCAACCTTGTAGGTTGTGGAAGTATAGGAGTGGCAACACTTCCATATTTATATATGTGAGTGGTAGGCTTCCTTGTTTCCATAATTTTACATTCAATTTTACTTGCCAACCTGAATGCCTTTTCCAATGAATCAGGTTCCCAAATGTGAACTTCATGTTGCATGTTATCTTTTAAAGTCCCTATGGAGACATCAATCCTGGGTTTCTCTGGAATATCAGCTACCCTTGTATTCAATTTTTGAAAGTCCTCAATGTGCTCCACCACTAAACCCTTTTGTTTGAGATTTATCAATTGGCTAAAGAAGGTGTTGCTTTTTGTATCCTCATAATGTGCTATCATTTCCTCCGTAAAAATTGACCAAGTGACAATTTTTTTATGGGAGCAAAGCTATCGATACCATACAAATGTATTTTGTTCTAAATGTAAAGCTGCAATGCCTACCTTTTGTGTGTTTTGAACATTATTGAGATCAAAATATTGCTCCATCTGTAGTATCCATGTTACGAGATCCTTGCCATCAAACTTCCTTATATCCATCTTTGGAATATGGTGGTTCTTCCATCCAACATTAGAGTTTATGAAATCACGATTAACATTTATTTTGTTCTCATCATGAGTTTCCTCTACTATCTTTTCGCCATTAGGAAACATTTCTTGTATCAACTTTTCCAAACCTTCGATGTCTAGTTTTAGATCATTCTTCATGTTTTCCATGTTGTCTTTCATTTTTTCATCGATCTTAGCTTACATGTCATCCATCTTATCTTCTATGCCCACTTCCATGCCATCTATATTAGCTTCCAAACCATTCATCTTAGCTTCCACGCCTTTATTCAAACCATCCATCTTAGTTTCCACGCCTTTCTTCAAAACTTCCATTTCATTTTTTGTTGCTCTTTGCGATAGTAAAATTTGGTGCACTTGCTCCTGTAATTTGATATCTCATTTTGTGTTTCTTCATATTCATGAGTCATAGTAGATACTTTTAAAGGCTGAATGGGTGTTGAATTATTTTTAGGGGGAATTTTAGAACCCAATATTGATATCTATTCTTCAATATTCCCTTGGAATAAATTCAAACTAATTTTTTTTCAAACGAGTCTTATGTAATTCGAAAAAAAAATACACACCTTTTTCTTGCTTTTGAGGAGCTCGATATTGAAAATGAATTATATCTGTGATTTTGGACATTCAATATCTGAAATTCAGCCTTGAATTAGCACTCTTAATCTTCTTTTGAATGCCATAGGTCTGACTTGATTTGGATTCTTCAAGACAAAGTTATGCCCAATCTCCCACGATGACCTAATTATGGACTGGTTCAGTAGAGAAAACTTGTACGACTTGTCACATGTAAATGTTTCCTCCTTTGGATCTGAAATTGATATAAGGAAACTATAGTCCATGTAATTGTGGACACTTTTTACAGAATCCCAATCTGACGCTCAAAGAGAGAGTTATGATGTTTTTCCCACGGTCACCTCTTTGCAATGAAATTCGGGAGCCTGAAACAATCCTAACTTCCACAAATCATATCTCCAAAAATATTGCGAACCAAGATCTGAAATTTTTATAGGAGGTTCCTCAGGGTTTCAGCTTTGCACTGTAAAAATTTGGATTTTTGAAGTTACGTATACAAAAATTTATAGCGAAAATTCCACGATGACCTATTTTAGTTGCAATTCAGGAGCCTGAACAAACCCTAACTTCCCCAGATCATATCTCTGAAAATTTTGTGAACCAAGATCTGAAAATTTTACAAGAGATTCCTCAGGATCTTTGCTTCGTTCTGTACAAATTTCAGCTCCTGAACCTTCATATAAAAAAATTATTGTGAAAATGCCATGATGACCTGTTTGGAGCAGCGAAACACTAGAATCCAAAGCTCTGATACCAAATGTTATGAAACCAGCTCCAAAAATAGAAGAAAAGGGAGAACAATGCCTTAGAAATCAGCCTCTTCGAGGGGAAACCTCCAATACATTACATAAATGAACAATTCTTGGATGATACAAATGACCAAAACCTCCTTCTATATTTAGGAGTCCATGGGCCCACAATATAATCCTAGCCGACCTAACAATAACAATGTAAGGGCACAATAATAACAATATTAGGGTTACAGGGGTACACCAATAATAATAAGGGCGCTACACTAATAACAATAAGGGAATAAACTAGTAATATAGGGACCTAACACCAAATATCACCCTAAATGAAGCAACTTCCTTGAGAGGTTCAACCTCTTGCAAACACTAGAAATAATAGAATTTTTTTGTACAATGTACTAGTCAATTCATACTTTTCCCATTGTAAGAAACTATACGACACATGTATGGAACTATTCATTTCTTGAAAAAATTATTTCCTTGCTACTTGTTCTCTCTCCTCTTTTTCTCAGTTTCTCAACCTGCCCAACTTCTTGAGTGTGTGAAAACATATATCTTCACCTATATTTATACTTTTATTTGAGACCAAAGCCATAATCTATGTTTGAATTTACTCCTAGAGGTATGACATGCGTGCATAATATAAAATTTTGAGACTTAACAACTAAATATATGATGTGACAACCCTAAATTTCGTACACTCATGTATTCAATGAAAATAATATTATAAATTGGTTGATTAAAGGGACATGAATTCCAAAGACTGGGGAGGTTTCTTTCTTGGAGGAGGGGAAATTTCTTGGGATTTTAAGTGGTATGGAAGCTAATAAGGATGGTAGGTATGCACTCTAAATGATTTAGAGCATGTTAGACAAGAGGATAATGGTCATTCTTCCTTGGATAAAAATGCAAGCAAGAGAAGGAAACATGGTTGAGAAGTTATGCAAGATCATGTAAGCTAAGAGTGGGTTGTTGGAGTGCAATTAACATACAAGAAAGGGGGGATATGTGACATCACCCCATATGATAGGAAGGTTTTTCATATACTTTCATAAAACATGGTAATAACCATCGTGGATGACAATGGAAAAGAAAGGACATTCAAACTACAGAAGGAGATGACAATAACAGGGAAGGAATAAGGAACACATTGTGAATGGAGGGGAAGAAACACTGAATGTGAGAGAGTAGCAGACAGGCAGGATTGAGTAGTTGGAAAAAAAGAGAAGACAAAGGAGCAAGATAAATTTTTGGTTGGAAAGAGAGGTCAGGAAGAAATCATTTCCAGGTGGGGAAGAAATTTCCTCTCGAGTCCCCTGTGGCTATAGGTTGGAGATGATGATTCTCAGCATATCTTGAAGGGATAGGGTGGAGAAATAATTCCTAGGAAAATTCTTGGAGGATTTATAGATGCCTTCCTTGTTGCATGTTTTTTTTTGTTATTTTTGAGTCCCCAAGCTGGCTAGAACCACGGTGTGGAGTTTTTAAGGGTGGAGACAGTGAGTCTCTTGATTCCATATGCATTTTTTCTTACAACTCTGCTAGAGAGTGGCGGTGGGAAATACCTCTAGAGTCCCTAGATTGTTATAGGTTGTGTTTCAATCCTTAAGCAGAGGACCCCTAGGTCTCTAGAATCTAGATTGAGGGTGATATATGAAGGTGAGGATTGGTTGTAGCTATCTACAGTTGGGTAATGAGTCATTATCCTAGAGTCAGTTACCCAAAAGTCTCCAAGATAAGTGTCCTTTATGTATGTGCAATGGTAGTAAAGATATGTTTGCATTTTTGGAGTGAAATAGTTTTTATGAATGTATTGGATGTGATTCATGTTCTTACTGTTCCATGATTAAATATCATATTTTTTCCACTAATCTAAAGGAATTGGAATAGCACGTAATGGAATGGTTACAAATACAACATTAATTTGTATGGGAACCTTATTCATTACAATGATGTGGCTTAAGTTGAATTCAAGCTTTTATAACAATAATGATGTTTTTTTGTAGTAATCTGGTTATGGTCTGTAGTTCCATATTAATTGATCCCATGGCTAAATAAACATTATAATTCTTTGTTGTGGATGGATTTTCCTCATGGGTTGGAATGAATTGGTTTATGCCCCTGTAATTCACATAATTTTGCATCTGTGTTACACACATGATGTTGACAAGACACGCAAGGCTAAGTGTCATATTATGTATGCCATCTCAATGTGGGGATGGCGTGGTAAATCCCTTCTTTAATTTCTGGTTATAGCCATGGTGCACAACTCAATTGGTACCCTACTAATGGGTATTCATATATTGCTTTGTTTTCAATAGATTTCCTCAAAACCCCTTCATGAATGGTTATTTCACTACCCATTATGTAGGGAATACTTACATAGGTATATACAACCACCAGTGTGGTTGTAGTATAGAATATGGTAGGTGGCATGAGTATTGAATGATATTCAGGAGTCCCCTAGTCTATAGAAAAGGGTATGTAATAACCATCTATGTATCCCATGCCTGGAATTTCTCTTCATAACAAGGAATTTTTTGTAGGCTTGTAATATTATCAATCATGGGTCTATATCAATGGGTTATGCCTATAATCGAACCTATAAGGAGTATTTATTGTTTATTTGAGGAGTGTTGATCTCCTTGCAGCCTGTTTGGCACCATATGCTTCATGGGTGCTATTACCAAATTTTGAAGGGTTTAATGGACAAGTGTTGAAGTTTGCAACAAGAAATAGTGAAATTGGCATCTGGAAACAAAATCCATGATCCTAGTGAAAATTAAGCATCTACACTAGGGTGGGGCCCACACAGGCTATTTTTAGGTGAATGTCTGTTTATAGATGTATGGTGCATGTCTATTTATAGAATGCATGTATATTTATATATGCATGTCTATTTTTACTATCCCTTAATATTATATGGACATTAAACTATAATCTATTCTCAATGAGAACTTGGAAATAGTTAACTGAAGTGGAAAATCAGTTAGCGAAGTGAATTTCAAGTTAAGAGGTCGGTTGGTGGGACATGCAGGGTGACTTGGGTTTTAAATAAGTGATTCTAGTTGTAATAGAGTTGGAAGTGCAGTGGTGCATGAGTTGTGCAAGTTGTAAATTAGTTTAACTCAGTTAAGTGAGTTAAAGTCAGTTGTGCTAGTTGTAACTGTAGATACACTAGTGAGAGATCAAGTGAATTAAATATTGATTAATTCACATGTGATGATATCACATGCAACTGATGTTTTTACTATTATTAATTGCATGCATGTCAGATCCAGTGGATAACCAGTTGAGTTCTAGGTGAAAGGGAAGATAACTATCAGTTGTGATATTATCCACTTGCACACAAGAAATTAAACACACATTGGATGTTCCCATGATATTTACGCAGTTGAGGAAGGATGAAATTATTTTTTATTAAGGAGTGCGTTCATGAGGAGCTTCGTGAGCAAGGAAGTCTGCCTGGAGATAGTAAATTGTGCAAGGAATTTGCCAATTTTTGTATGACAGTGTGAGACAATTAGCTAATATTCTAAGAGATCTTGTGATTAGAGTTTTTTATGTAATTGTTTCATGATCCACGATATAATATAAAATATAAGATAGTGGTGTTTTTAGCTTTAAGTTTTCCTCGAGAAATTATCTGTGTTGTGTGTGATTGATCTTTCTTCATGCTTATGTAATTGACGATTGTGTTTTTAATTCCAAAAATATATGTAGAAGAGATTAAGTATTTAGCTTTAGTACATTGTTAGATCGGGTGAATCAAAGATATACATGCATGTTATATAATTTCTACATGGTATCAGAGTTGTGTTATAATTTTTCTACATGGTATCGGAGCATGGGAAATTGCAGAAGTGAAGCAGGATCTGAGTTTGTGGTTGGATATAATTCAAATTTGCAGAAATACTTTCTTGGTGCTACAACTGATTCAAGATCGAAATGGATTTCAATGACTTGAGTTTAGAGTATTCACTTGAGGGCAGCTCAAAATAATTTTCTTGGAAGGATAGGATGGAGGCAATACTTGAAGTCAATGGCTTGAAGGAATTCATTGATAAAGATGTTCCTAAGCCAGATGTTGTATATGCTGCAAATCTTGATGCATGGAAAAATAAAGTGGCAAGGGCAAGGAGGATCCTATTGGAGGGAGTACGAGATCACATTGTCTAAAGCCTCCATGGGAAAGCAAAACCATATGTTATTTGGAAGGATTTGATGGATCTATTCCAAAGCAAAAACGACCATAGGAAATTGGCGCTCAAAGATAAACTTGGGAAGATCATGATGGAAAATAACGACATTATTCCGGTATACTTAAAAAATTTTGTCTAATGTTGGGATGAACTTGGGAGTGTAGGAATAACTGTCGCTGATGATGATTTGGTGAGTTTGGCTCTCCTAAGACTTCCAAAGAGTTGGCACAGTTATGAAGACTCTGTCAACAGACGAGAAAAATTATCAGATTGGGAAGGACTGAGGTCAGATCTGGTGCGGGAGGAGTTCAGGCGGAGCACCATAGATGGCTCTTCATCAAAGAATGATGATGAAGAGGATTGTGCTTTGGCTACCAAGGTGAATAATGGGAAGGGGAATAAATTCCATTCTAAATCAAAGGCCAGTGAAGATGGAAAGGAGCACAACATGTCCAAAGTGAAGTGTTTTCACCATCACGAGCATGGAAATATTGCCACAAACCACCCACGAAAGAAGAAGAATAAGAAGGCTGCTAAAGTTGCAGCTGGTGAGGACCTTCCCTCATAATTTGAGCTTGAATTCTCATTCATCACATGCATGGTGTCAAGTGCATTGGGATTAGGGTGGTACTTGGATAGTGGTGCTTTCTTTCACATGACGGGTGTAATATCCCAAAATGGAATAATGCATTGATACACAAACACAATATTTGAAACACATAAAATGTACATGTAAAATTATGATCAACATAGATATAGACAGCATAGCTGAGCCATTATGTTCATAGGATATGGATTACAGTTACAACAGTGTAAAAATAGACATACTCTATCCAAAGGGATGGCCTATAATAACCCTCAAAGCATGCCACAACAAGCACAACGTAACTAGAGAGCTTCAGGAAGCAATAATGCATTGTACCTTCAACATATTATGAACATGTGACTGTTGGTTGAAAGGGAAATGAATATATATGGAGCTCAAGAGCTCTGATGATGCCAAGATTCAAGATCTGGGCACTATGATGGACACCCAAGATAACCCATAAGGAAATTCCAGATCTGTGAGATTGGAAATTTACCCTCTTGGAGTTTGATCCCTGGTCTACTTGGTTATGTAGATCTGAAGCTACATACAATCATATGATGGCTGCAATATGATGTACAACCAAATCTAAGCTCGAATGGTTGATCCCTTCTTCATATATCCAAGCTAGAAGCTTGAGATCTTGTATCTTCTTCCTCCTCCTCAAAATGCAGCAACTGAATATGCAGCTGTTGAAGAAACTGCATTGTACAAGAGAGAGAAACTCAATTCCTTCTGAAATATGCTACAATAAGCTCCAAGCTGATGGAAACAGTGATGGCAAGGTGAGGGGATGATCCCTCATAGGATTCCTAACTGAAATGCTAGAAAATTCCTTCATCCTCTGGATCTACAATGATGGACTGCATAATCCTTGATAGTACTACAGCTGATATGAGGTCAATAATATTTGGCATGATGCCAAATCTGAAATGAGGCCCTAGGAATGTTGATCTTGAAGCCCAAGTTGACAGGAATAATCCTTCATTGATTCTCCAGTGAAATACTGAAGACCACCTCCTCCTCCCAAAATGATCTTTAGAAATGCATAATTCTTGAAGTTATATGTTCTTCATAGAGTAGGAATACTATGGCACCAATGCTTGATGATGAATAGCAGCTCAGAATACCTTCCCAGAGTAGGCACTCGAATTCCCCCGTGGGTAAGGGTGGGATTCCCGCTCGGGAACATCCTGTGCTAAACAACACTGTAGACTTAGCTAAACAACATAAGAGTGCATGGAATGTCAAATGACACTTCCAAATCTAAACAGATCTCAAATCAATAATACGAAGACCACCTTCTATTCTGCCTTCATCTTCCTTATATACAAAGTGATCCTTCCCAAGCCCTGTCCCACCTCTAAACTGCGTTGTGCATGTGGACATAAGCCTCCATGTTTGATTTTGTTGTCTCTCCAAGTCCTCCATCATGTCTACATGCAATGTGTGCCCTCTCTATCATGTGTGCATTAAATGCACTACTTTCTCCATCACTTCATCATGAATGCTCTATGATCTTACATTAGATTCCCTCCATGATCTCAGTTAACTGATTCAACCTCTATGATCTATCTCATTAATGAGACATGATATGCACTCCTTTCACATTAGTAGTTGCCCCAATACTCCATTATGTAGATCTATGTTTAATTAATTCACATTCACACATCAAAAAAGTGGATCTTATTCATCTTTGAGAATTATGGGTCCCTCTACCCTTTTATTTACTTAATTAAATAAGTTTATTAAGAACTCTAATATTCCAAATAAGCATGTGAAAATTTTGGAATATTACAATGGAAGGCAAGAAAATTTTTAGTGACTTGGAGGAGAAGGATCTCCAGATGCATATTGAAATGGGCGACGACAGACGGTACAGTGCTACCAGGATTGGTAGCATTACCTTTCAGAGGGCATCATGTAAACTATTTCAATTAAAAAATGTAATGCATGTACCAGGCTTGAAGAAAAATTTAGTCTCAGTTGCAATGTTAGAGGATAGAGGCTATGATGTTGTTTTTAGTGAAGGAAAAGTTTTCCTGCGACACAAATCCACAAGACAAGCCAAGAATATTGGAATTTGTGTGATGAAACTCTATCGACTTGATGTATAGGTGATTTCTACAGAGATTCCTACCATGGGGAAGTGTGAGAAAGCCATGCAATTGACCCTTGAGAGGGATTTGGATTTGCATGCAAGTGAGAACGAACCTCGAGATGTGGAGCAGCCACATGCAGAGGATCATGGAGTGGGAGCAACCCCTCATGCATAGAAATTTTGATCCAGATGGGTAAAGGGAGTGCATGCAACTATACCACCAGGTATGAGGTGGGGCGACATCCATGATTAATCCCAAGAATAAATTTTGGGCAAGATTCATTGAGATGGTGTGGGTCTCATGGATCGAACCTGACTACGAGGATCCCACAGAGCAGCAGTAGCAGGATCAGTTGGATTTATGTAGTCAAATGTCGTGAGGACATGAAATTAAAGCGATAGTGTCAGATACTGGAGCACAAATAAGATTTGGTAGCAAGTGTAGAGTGCATGGATGCAGGTGTTAGTAGTGCGGAGGATCCAATAGACATGTGTCATAGCTAGTAGCAAATCAGAATACTTTGATGACAGATGCATTATACCGATTCATTTGTTCAGAGGCTATTTATTTTCGGAAGTGTTGCATGCAAAGGTTGCATGTGTGATAAACACTAGCGAAGTGTTGCATGTGTGAGAAACACTAGAGAAGTGTTGCATGTCGCCTGCAAGGATTTCATGTCGCATGCAAGGACATTCCTTTCTTGTTGAGAGGGAGTGTTGAAGTTTGCAACAAGAAAGAGTGAAATTTGCATCCGGAAACAACATCCATGATCCTAGTGAAAAGTAAGAACCTACACTGGGGTGGAGCCCACACAGGCTATTTTTAGGTGAATGTATATTTATAGATGTATGGTGCATGTGTATTTATAGATAAATGTCTATTTTTATTATCCCTTAATATTAGATGGACATTAAAATATAATCTATTCTCAATGAGAACTTAGAAATAGTTAACTGAAGTGGAAAATTAGTTAGCTAAGTGAGTTTCGAGTTAAGAGGTTGGTTGGTGGGACATGCAGAGTGACTTGAGTTGTAATTGAGTGATTCTAGTTGTAACAGAGTTGGAAGTGCAATGGTGCATGAGTTGTGCAAGTTGTAAATTAGTTTAACTTAGTTAAGTGAGTTAAAGTCAAATGTGCTAGTCTTAACTGCAAATACACTAGTGAGATATCAAGTGAATTAATATTAATTAATTCACATGTAGTGATCTCACGTAACTGATGTTTTTACTATTATTAACTGCATGCATGTTAGATCCAGTGGAGACCCAGTCGAGTTCTAGGGGAAAGGTATGCTAACTATCAGTTGTGACATTATCCACTTGCACAAAAGAAAGTAAACACACATTGGATGTTCCCATGATATTTACGCAGTTTAGGAAGGCTGAAATTATTTGTGACTAAGGACTGCATTCGTCAAGAACTGCGTGAGCAAGGCAGGTTGTCTGGAGATAGTAAATTGTGCAAGGGATTTTCCAATTTTTGTATGACAGTGTGAGACAATTATCTGATGTAATGAGAGCTCTTATGATTAAATTTTTATATGTAATTGTTTCATGATCCATGATATAATATACAATATAAGATAGTAGGGTTTTTAGCTGTAAGATTTCCCCAAGAAATTATTTGTGTTGTGTGTGACTGATATTTCTTCATGCTTATGTAATTGGCAATTTTGTTTTTAATTCCACAAGGATTTGTAGAAGCGATTCAATATTTAACTTTAGTGAATTGTTAGATCGAGTAATCCAAGATATACATGCATGTTGTATAATTTATGCATGGTATCAGAGTTGTGTTATAAATTTTCTACATGGTATCAGAGCACGGGAAATTGCAGAAGTGAAGCAGGAGCTAAGTTTGTGGTTGGATAGAATTCGAATTTGTAGAATGACTTTTTTGGTGCAATAGATGATTCGAGATCGAAAAGGATTTCAATGGCTTGAGGTTAGAGTATGCACTCGAGGGCAGCTCGAACTACATTGCTTGGAAGGACAGGATGGAGGCAGTACTCAAAGACAATGGTTTGAAGGAATTCATTGACAAATATGTTCCTAAGCCAGATGTTGCAAATCTTTATGCATGGAAAAATAAAGTGATAAGGGAAGGAGGATCTTTTTATAGGGAGTAAGAGACCAAATTCTCTCAATCCTCCATCGGAAAGCCACACCATGTGCTGTGTGGAAGGCTTTAACAGATCTATTCCAAAGAAATAGTGACCATAGTAAATTGGTGCTCAAAGATAAACTCAGGAAGATCAAGATGGAAAAGAAAAACACTATTTTGTTATACTTAACAAAGTTTGTCCAATGTCGGGATGAAATTGGGGGTGTAGGAATAATTGTCGTTGATTATGATTTGGTGAGTTTGGCTCTCCTAGTATTTCCTAAGAGTTGGCACAGTTATGAAGGCTCTATCAACGAATGGGAAAAATTATCGGATTGGGAACGACTGTGGTCAGATCTAGTGTAGGCGATGAAGAGGATTTTTCTTTCACTGACAAGGTGAAGAAGGGGAAGGGGAAGAAATTCCATTCTAAATCTGAGGCCGGTGAAGATGACAAGGAGCAAAACATGTCCAAAGTGAAGTGCTCTCATTGTCACAAACATGGACATATTGCCACAAATTGTCCACAAAATAAGAAGAACAAGAAGGTTGTTGGAGCTATAGCTGGTGAGGTCCTTGCCTCGCAATTCGAGCTTGACTTCTCATTGATCGCATGCATGGTTTCAAGTGCATTGGGATCAGGGTGGTACTTGGATAGTGGTGCTTCCTTTCACATGACGGGAGAGAAGAAACTTTTCAGTGACTTGGAGGAGAAGGATCTCTAGACGCATATTGAAATTGGCGATGACAGATGGTACAATTCTACCAAGATTGGTACCATTACCTTTCTAAGGGATTCAGGTAAACTATTTCAATTAAAAAATGTAATTCATCTACTGTGTTTGAAGAAAAATGTAGTCTCGGCTGCAATGTTAGAGGATAGAGGCTATGATGCTTTTTCAGTGAAGGAAAAGTTTTCCTGTGACACAAAGCCACAATACAAGCCAAGAAGATTTGGATTCGTGTGAAGAATCTCTATAGACTTGATGTAGATGTGATTTCTACAGATATTCCTACCATGGGGAAGTGTGATAAAGCCATACAATTGACCCTTGAGAGGGAGCTGGATTTTCATGCAAGTGAGAATGAACCTTAAGATGTGGAGCAGCCACATGCAGAGGATCATGGAGTGGGAGCAACCACTCATGCAGAGAAATTTTGGGCCAGATGGGTAGAGGGAGTGAAAGTAGCTATACCACCAGGTATGAGGTGGGGCGACATGCATGATTAATCCCAAGAAGAAATTTTGGGCAGGATTCATTGAGATGGTGTGGGTCTCACGGATCGAAATGGGATACGACGAGCCCAGAGAATAGTAGCAGGATTAGTTGGATAGATGCAGTTAGATGTCGTGAGGACATGAAATCAAAGTGACAGTGTTAGATACTGGAGCGCATATCAGATTTGGCAGCAAGTGCAGACTGCATGGTTGCAGGTGTTAGCAGCACAGAGGATCCAGTAGACATGTGCAGTAGCTAGCAACAAGTCAGAAGACTTTGATGACAGATGCATTAAAATGATTCAGTTTTTTGGAGGCTATTCAGTTTCGGAAGTGTTGCATGCAAAGGTTGCATGTGCAATAAACACTAGTGAAGTGTTGCATGCAAGATTTGCATGTGTGAGAAACACTAGAGAAGTGTTGCATGCATGAGTTGCATGCCGCATGCTTTGAGTTACATGTCGCATGCAACAGTTGCATGTCACAAGCATGGAGTTGCATGTCGCATGCAAGGACATTCATTTCTTGTTGAGAGGAAGTGTTGAATTTTGCAACAAGAAACAGTGAAATTAGCATGCGGAAACAACATCCATGGTCCTAGTGAAAATTAAGCACCTACACTAGGTTGGGGCCCACACAAGCTATTTTTAGGTGAATGTATATTTATAGATGTATATTGCATGTCTATGTATAGAATGAATGTCTATTTAGAGATTCATGTCTATTTTTATTATCCCTTAATATTATATGGACATTAAACTATCATCTATTCTCAATGAGAACTTGGAAATAGTTAACTGAAGTGGAAAATTAGCTAGCTAAGTGAATTTCGAGTTAAGAGGTTGGTTGGTGGGACATGTAGAGTGACTTGAGTTGTAACTGAGCGATTCTAGTTGTAAAAAAGTTGGAACTGCAGTGGTGCATGAGTTGTGCAAGTTGTAAATTAGTTTAACTCATTTAAGTGAACTAAAGTCAATTGTGCTAGTTTTAATTATAGATACACTAGTGAGAGATCAAGTGAATTAAATATTAATTAATTCACATGTAGTGATCTCACATGAAACTGATATTTTTACTATTATTAACTGCATGCATGTTAGATCAGTGGAGACCCAGTTGAGTTCTAGGCAAAAGGGAAGATAACTATCAGTTGTGACATTATCGACTTGCACACAAGAAAGAAAACACACATTGGATGTGTTATCACCCCATAAATTTCTGAAGGCTGAAGACAATAACAGGGGAAACATCAAACCACTTTAGAATCCAGGACCTAGCCTTCCTAGACTTAGAGAGGGCTCTCTCTGTTAGATATAGCGTTGTTTATAGGGGAATTTTAGGCTAGATATTAGTGCATAGGGGTTTGTTTGAAGATTTGGTTGAGGCAGCGGAAGGGGGCCATTGGGCTATGGAGTCAAACAGGTGCAAACAGATTCAAGTGGATGAACAACTGAGGTTAGGTGCAACCAGGAAAGCTAGCAATGTCAATGGAATTTTACAGCTTGTGAAATGGAAAGGAGTAGGAGATTAAGGCTCAATGGGAGTGCAGAGTAGACCGTCTTTGAATTCTGCCTTCCAGTGGTTCATCCTGGATGCAGAGCAGACCGAATATGAATTCTGCATCCAAGTCTTAGAGGAAAACATAATGTATTGTTTCAAGGCTGAGCAGGGTACCCCATGGTAAATCCTACACAGAAATTTCTATTTGTATTAAAAAAAAGAAAACAGTATGAGAAAACAGGAGAATGACAAATTACATAAGAGAATCAATTCACCACAGATCATGACACAAGAATCTGGAAAACAACATACTCATTCATTCATCCAAAAGAAAGTTCTTACAACCAGCAGATTCTATTACAATGGTTTTTTCCCCCTTCCGGGCTTCCTTCATACTACTAATGCATGCATTATTTATACAAAACTTAAGTTGTTTAATCTGTTTATTGTAGTGATTACATTCAAGCAGAACTTGACAAGTGGAACCATGCAAACGGTGATAAGATAGGTCTAGCCGTGATAGTGGCCTTAGAAGTCCATTATTAATTGCAGAGTGATCATAATTTGGTTCAAATGATGCCGAAGAGGGAAGGAGGGCTCTGACACTTTGGTTCTTCCTCTTCAGAAAACCGTTATTTGATTATTTAATTGATGAGGTGCTTGGATCAATAGTTGTGCTAATGTGTTCGCTACCCTTTCTACTCTTGCAGTTACAACGTGATCATCTTTGCACAAACTTCGTTGCCCAACTTGACCCTCTCTATCTATCTCATCAATATTTTGACGTTCTGCATTACTCTGCCCTTTTTCTCGTTGTCGGGTTCTACGTGAGTCCTCCTGCCATGTGGAAAAATAGCACAGAAACCCATAAGCCCGGACGTGAAGGGATGGTGGTGGACGTGGTGCAGCAGCATTTGTAATGGTCAAACGAATGCGGCGGCGGTTTGGAGGACAGCCGAAACAACTTTTGGGAGGGGGTCTCAGGTAGTAAGCGGTAATCGAGATGGGGGTACGAAATTGTGAGGCTGCGATGCATGGAGGAGTGCGCGGTAATGGATACCACCCATTTCGAACCCCCCCCCCCCTCATGATAAAGTTCGAATGTTGCGGGGGAGTCGAAACTAGATAAGGGTTGTCGAATGTGGGGAAGAGAAGCGGAGGAGGTGGAAAGGTGGAGGGTGGTTAGAGGCGGAATGGCATGGCACACAAGTGGGGGTCAGCTCGAAACATCACAGAGTGCAAGTTTTGTAATAAATAGTGGGGATGTGATCGTTAAATCTAGTGAACCGCGAAGTGCGATGAGCGGGAGGTGACGTGGTAGGGAAGGTGGGACCGCCTGCATCGTAAATCACAGATCTTAAGGTTTTTCTATGAGCGCAGGGGGGGGTAAACTCTAAAACTTTTGAAGTGAAAAGTGCAGGGAAATGTGGGACCCGACCTGCATCACAAATCGCATATCTTAAGGTTTTGTTATGAGCGCGGGGAGGTGATAGTTAATCTATGCGAAGTGCGAAGTGCGTTGATAGGGAGGTGACATGGAAATGATGGAGGTGAGGCCCATTAAATACCACACATCGAAAAGTTTAAGGTTTACATTATGAGCGGCAGAGGTAAAATTTAAAACTAGCGATGTGCGATTTGCGATGAGAAGGTAAGGGTAAAAAACGGTTAAGTGTGGAAAGTGGCATATACAATATCATATATGAAATATATGATATGTATCAAAGGTTGGCTGTGGGGGGCGAAGCTGCGGGAAATAGCATAAGTGGTAAGTTTTAAGGGATATATGGTACGATAGTCAGTGGGGGGGCGGAGCTGTGATAAAGTCTCAAAAGCATAGATATTGGATTTGAATGGTTTTAATGGGTTTCTGTTGGAAACACTGAGAGGGGGGGTGAATCAGTATTTCTTTCAATTAGAACATTAGTTAATCTTCAATTATTATCAGTGTTTGTACAATTATAGCAGCAAACAAAAGGAACACAAATGCACATAGTTTTTAAGGTGGAAACCCACTTTGGGACAAAAGCCACCTAATGCTTTTCTAATAATTCTTTAATATTCAACTCCAATTGAAAATAAAGCTCCAACTTCTTAGAATCTAGAAAAGCATTCTTCTCCAGCTCCCACTAGATGGACGCTCCAACACCCAATATTCTTCAGTAGTCAACTGAACGGATGCCCCAACACCCAATGAGCTACAACTCAGCTTAGAACCACCCTACCACCCTATAGAATAATAAAATAATGGACTCCCGTACCAGGGAAAATGGTCCACTTTACAATGATATAGAATGATGTAGAAGAATAAGGTACACTAGACCATAACCCCAACTATGACACAACCACCTAATGATGATCCTAGACCTCCCTACACTGCCTCTTCAACTCTTGGCAGATAGACACTAGTACAATTTTTACAATAATGTATTTACAATGACTTAGTACAATGATACCTTTATAGTGACTGTATGCAGTTTTGCCCACTTGAAGACTTTATGTGATGAACTTCTTGTTGCTATTATGCACCTTGGTTGCTTCTCTTTTCATGCTGCCCTCTGTTTCACCTTGCTTTGCTTTGCTGCCCTAGAAAGTCTGGTCCTTTGCAGCCCTTGACAACACATGATCAAGATTTTTCTTTCCTTCTAGGATCTTGATATTGAATATGGTGTATCTCTGTTATTTCAGATCCCCAATATGTGATTTTTGGTCTTGTAGTATTCCTCTGATTATTATTTCCATTTCCATAGGTCTGACCCAATTTGGATTCTTCAAGGGAGAGTTATGCCCAATCTCTCACAATGCCCTAATTACAGACTGTTTCAGTAGAGAGAACATGTATGACATTCCATGTGTCAGTGTTTCTTCATTCGGCTCTGTAATTGATAGAAAGAAAACTAAATTCCATGCCCTACTTGGCACTTTTTACGGAATTCCAATCCTATACTCAGAGAGAGAGTTATGACACTTTTCCCATGGTCACTTCTTTGAGATGAATTTCAGGAGCCTGCAAAAACACTGATTTCCACAGATCATATCTCTAAAAATGTTGTGCACTGTGAACTAAAATTTACACTGGAGTGTCCTTAGGATTTTAGCTTCGCCTCATAAAAATTTCAGCCTCTGAACCTTCATAGAAAAAAATTTAGAGTGAAAATTCCACGATGACCTGTTTCAGATAGCGAAATCCCTTGCATAAGGAGGATATGAGGATCACAATTTATATAAATGCTTAGGTTGAGAGGGGCTTCAACAAGTGAACGTGGGAGGGATTTTAGGAGCTTAAAAAATATTAATTATGAATTTTCAATGACCCATGCCACAACCCCATAGGGTTTTAGCCCACTTACTGGGGTTACAAACTTCAAACATGAATATCTCTCAAACCGTGAAGAATTACGCGGCATGCCATATATCAACGGAAACATCTCGACAAGAAGAAGCCATAAAAATAATTCTTGACCCAGAATATAGTAATTTGGTAGGTAAAAATTATCATGCAATATTGGGGTAGCCCCTGGTGCTGCTTAGGTTGACATCAATGACAACCGCTAATCAAAAATCTCCCTCTTGGCATTGATGGCAACACAAGTACTCCCCCTACGATCGTGACACCTCTTCCTACAACATTCTCTCCCCCTTTGACATCAAAGGCAAAGGGATACTCCCCCTGGAACACAACCATCTTGCGGACCTGTACACACTTCCACTTCCCTTGACACACAACCATCCTGCGGATGTGTACATACTTCCACTCCCCCTTTATATTCTGAATAAGGAAAATCTAATGAGAACTTGGGAGAATCCCAAGCTTCTGGTGAATATATTCCAATGCTTCACGAGTACTCTCCCGATCATCAATGCTTCCTACCCAATATGCCTCTGTAAAGGCATGAATAATGAGATTGTTATCCTTGGGATACCACAAGCCATATTCTGTTGTTCCATTTAGATATCAAAGAATTCTTTTGATGTAAATAATATGTGATTTTTTGGTGCTGCTTGGAATATTGCTACTTGTCCAACTGCTTGCAGAACATCTGGCTGAGAGTTTGTTACATATAGAAGACTACAAATCCTAGATCTGTACAACCTTTGATCCACATCCTTAGATGAGCCGTCTATGCTCAATTTGCAACTTGTTACCATCATAGTAAGGATGGCTTTGCAATATTCCATTTTGAATTTCTTGAGCATTTCCTTGATGTACTTGGCTTGACATATAAATATTCCTTTCTCTTACTGAGATATTTGAAGCCCTGAGAAGCATGTCAGCTCACCAAGTAAAGACATCTCGAAATCAATTTGCATCTTTGTAGCAAACTTCTTACTTAGTCGATCATCATTGCTACCAAATATTATATCATCCTCTTTAACTATTAGACATCCTTTAGTTGCTTCATCCAGAACTTATATGTCGTTTGGAGCTCGACTTGCTGTAGCCACAATTTCACCATACCTCCCTTTCCTAATTTCACATTTTATGGAGTTGAATAGTATTGTGTGTCCTTGATCACACATTTGTCCAACACTAAGCAGATTGTGATTCATGTTTTCAAACAATAGAACATTATTGGCTATAACATCTTTGCTTCTGAGAGTGATGATACTTGATACTATAACATTTGAAGATCCATCATTTCCAAAGGATATGGTTCCATCCTTCTTCTCTTTCAGAGATACGAATTTCCTTCTATCTCTAGTCATATGTGTTGAGAAACCACTGTCAACATGCCACACATATTTGTTGTTTTGAGCCTTGAGAGTGAGAGCACAATTATCAGTCTTCTTCTTCTTCCATGTTTGTTCATTTTGTGGCTTCGAAGATTATTCTAGAGGATTTCAAGTTTGTAGTCTCTGGCTATGTGTCCAAAGTTTCGACATTTGTAACATTCAATATTATTTCTTAAATGTTCAAATCTATTGATGTTTCGCTGAGCCCTGGGAGGTTCAATTTGACAGATCTCCTGTAATTGTATTCATTCCTAGGGTACGTGTGACATTCTATAGCTTTATGACCAAATTTTGCACATGAATAATAGTAGCCATAAAAAAATGTTGGTACCTAGATGGAAATCTTTGTCGAGGGATTGTCTTCCAAGGTTGTTCTTGCGAATCTTGTCCAATGAATTCTACATGCATGTCAGATCTCATAGGTTCATTGTATTTTGCTGTCGAAGATCCTGCTTCTTCTTCTTTGTAACTGATGCCAGTTCTGTCGTTGTAAGATCGTTGATTGTTGATGAGTTCTTCCTATGCCCTTGAGCTATTGGCATAATTTTGGATAGTTTTTCCTTTCTTCACTTCCTTATGTAGCGAGACTACTTTGGCTTCTAATTCTTCCCTTTCTTGGTTGCTTTCTTCCAAATTCTTTTGAAGTGACTCTTCAATGCATTTTTGTTCTTCAACTTCAATTTTGAGACCTTGAACTTGTTCTTCAAGAGTATTGGAACAGATCTTTTCTTCCTTGAGCTCTTTTATAAGCTTGATTTCTTCCTTCGAAAATTCTTCTATTGTCAATCCTTCTTCTTCATTGTTTGGTACCTCTTGTTTATTGTTCTTGGCCATAAAAAATACTCTCTCATTGGCTTCTTCTTCATTTTCATTGTCTTCATCGAATGATGAGCTATCTTATTTAGAGAGAAAGTTCCTTTTGGATCCTTGCTTGTTGAATTTCTTAAAGCCTTTCTTTCCTTTTGAGTTGTCATCACTTCTGTTCGGACATTTTGCTACGAAATGCCCAACCTCACCACAACTGAAACATATCAATGGAAGTTTACCTTTGAATTTTCGCTTACCAATTTTTAGTTTTCTTGTAAAGTAAGCATATTCTTCATCTAAAAGACCTTCTCCATCATCTTCCTTTTCTTCACACTTGTAGGTGCATATCTTTTCAATTGAAGGTTGTTTGTCCTTATTGGTTTTATTAGATGCAACGAACGTAGTTTCTAGATGCGAAGTACCCTCTTCTTCATCAAGTCTCATTTCATATGCTATGAGAACTCCATGTAATTCCTTTTTACGGAGTTTGTCCAGATTTGCACTATATTCTAAGACTGATACCTTTGGGTTGAATCTCCCTAGTAACATTCTAAAAAATATTTCGTATAATATTCTTCTCGTCAACTGGCTCTCCCAATCCTTCCAGAGTATTGGTTATTTCATCAACATATTGGAAGTATGTAGCAATGTTGCAATCTTCTTTCATTATTAGTTGCTCAAATTTTTCTCTATAGATTTGAAGCTTTGCTTCTTTGACATTTGAGTCACCTGCATATATATTCTCAAGCTTGTCCCATGCATTTTGGTGGTTTTACATCCCAACACCTTATGATAAGTAGATTCAATAAGTCCATTGATAATAATATTCTTTTCTTTTGCATCATTTACCAAATTCTTCTTGCCTTGTTCATCCGCGGTTGATGTAAATCCATTTTGAACAGTGTCCCATACTTCATAACCTTGCGCCAAGACATAGGCCTCCACTTTTCCTTTCCAGAGTGCATAATTATTTTCATTGAACAGAGGTACACCATTCTTGGTATGCTCCATGACCTCCTTCTAGTTGTTAAACTGCTATTGAAGGAACCAAGCCCTGATACCAATTGTTGGAAATACTGAGAGGGGGGGTGAATCAGTATTTCTTTCAATTATAACATTACTTAATCTTCAATTATTATCAGTGTTTGTACAATGATAGCAGCAAACAAAAGGAACACAAATGCACACAGTTTTTAAGGTGGAAACCCACTCCAGGACAAAAACCACCTAATTCTTTTCTAATAATTTTTTAATATTCAACTCCAATTGAAAATAAAGCTCCAACTTCCTAGAATCTATAAAATCATTCTTCTCCAGCTCCCACTGGATGGACACTTCAACGCAAAATATTCTTCAGTAGTCAACTGAACGGATACCCCAACACCCAATGAGCTACAACTCACCCTAGCACCACCCTACCACCCTATAGAAGAATAAAAGAAGAATGGACTCCGGTACCAGGGAAAATAGTCCACTTTACAATGATATAGAATGATGTAGAAGAAGAAGATACACTAGACCATAACCCCAACTATGACACAACCACCTAATGATGATCCTATACCTCTTGACACTGCCTCTTCAACTCTTGGTAGATAGACAATAGTATATTCTTTACAATAATGTATTTACAATGACTTAGTACAATGATACCTTTACAGAGACTGTATTCAGTGCTGCCTACTTGAATACTTTATGTGATGAACTTATTGCTACTGTTTTGAACCTTGGTTGCTACTCTTGTCATGCTACCCTCTGTTGTACCTTTCTTTGTTTTGCTTCCCTAGAAAGTCTGGTCCTTTGCAGCCCTTAACAACACATGATCTAGATTTTTCTTGCCTTCTAGGAGCTCGGTATTGAATCTGGTGTATCTCTGTTATTTCAGATCCCCAATATGTGATTTTTGGTCCTGTAGTAGTCCTCTAAATCTTCTTTCCAATTCCACAGGTTTGACCCAATTTGGATTATTCAAGGGAGATTTATGCCCACTCTCTCACAATGCCCTAATTATGGATTGTTTCAGTAGAGTGAACTCGTACAATGTGCCACATGTCATTGTTTCTTCATTAAGCTCTAAAATTGATTGAGAAACAACTAAAGCCATGAAATATCTACTATTTTTGTGAAATTCCAATCCGATACTCAGAGAGAGTGTTATGATGTTTTTCCCAAGGTCACTTCTTTGAGATGAATTTCAGGAGCTTGCAAAAACACTGACTTCCACAAATCATATCTCCAAATATATTTTGCACCTTGATTTAAAATTTTCACCAGAGTGTCCTCAGGATTTCAGCTTCACCTCATAAAAATTTCAGCTTCTGAACCTTCGTAGAAGAATAGTTAGAGCGAAAATTCCACAATGACCTATTTCAGATAGCGAAATCCATTGCATAAGAAGGATATGAGGATCACAATTTATATAAATGCTTAGGTTGGGAAGGGCTTCAACAAGTGAACGTGGGAGGGATTTTAGGAGCTTTAAAAATATTAATTATGACTTTTCAATGACCCATGCCACAACCCCATGGGGTTTTATCCCACTAACTAAGGTTACAAACTTCAAACATGAATATCTCTCAAACCGTGAAGAATTACATGGCATGCCATATATCAACGGAAACATATCGACAAGAAGAAACCATCAAAAGCATTCTTGACCTAGAATATAATAATTTGGTAGGTAAAAATTCCCGTGCAATATTTGGGTAGCCCCTGGTGCTTCTTGGGTTGACATCAATGACAACCGCTGATCAACAATTTTGGGCATTGGAATTCAGAATTTGGGAAAATGATAGGTAAGAGGAGTAAATGGAATGAATGAGGGAAGTATGGAGTTTTATCACCATCACACCTTATCAACAACAATTTCTTCCTTCTACTGAATGGAAAGGCAAATTGATTCCCTGAAGCTCTTGACAGTCATGATTCCCCTTTCTTTCTCTGAAAATAAATGATAGCCATGGAATATTATTTTCAGTATGAAAAATTTGAACAATAATCAGTCACCTTGTGATACTGTGAAATACAGGAGTCTAACAGGATGTGCCCATGATATTTGTGCAGTTGATTAAGGCTGAAATTATTTGTGATTAAGGAGTGCATTCATTAGGAACTGCGTGAGCAAGGTAGGTTGTATGGAGACAGTAAATTGTGCAAGGGATTTGCCAATTTTTGCATCACAGTGTGAGACAATTAGTTCATGTACTGAGAGCTCTTATGATTAGAGTTTTGTATGTAATTGCTTCATGACCCATGATATAATATACAATAGAAGATAGTGGGGTTATTATCTGTGTTGTGCGTGATTGATATTATCTGTGTTATGTGTGATTGATATTTCTTCATGCTTATGCAATTTTCAATTATGTTTTTAATTCCACAAATATTTGTAGAATCAATTCAGTATTTAACTTTAGTACATTGTTAGGTCGGGTGAATCCAAGATATACTTGCATTTTGTATAATTTCTACAACTAGTCCTTGGCCTAAAATGACGTGTTCCTAGTCTGGTGGGCTAAGTCCCTATACCTAGCCACGTACTTCTGCCACCAAGAACCTTGATATAGTCATCTTGTGGTAAGATCATGAGGAATAGCACCAATGGGTGCTTCATAAACCCTTAATTTCTATAGGAGGATTATTGTGCAAGTTATAAAAATTTCAGAACCACCTTATCCAATCCATGGTCAAGTCCTCTCATGGATGGCACACAATGTTGAATGTAGAGATATTTTAGAAAAACCATCAAATTCAAGAACAATCATATCGCTTATGGCTCAAGTCCCAGATATAACCTCCTTATTTGGGCTATGTATGGAGTTCTGCTATGAATGGATCTTTTGTGAGCATAGGCATGAGGTTCAACCTTATATTTTTTCTCTTTAGACCTCATCTCCATGGCCTGAAAAGAGTATTGATGTGTGTTGAGAATTCTATATGGAAATTATTATAATAAATTCTCTTTACTTGATAAGTTCTTGTGATGTAATTTTACTTATTAGCTTTGTTCCTTATTATTATGTGTGTGAATCATCAAATGGATACCAAAACAAGAAGAACAAGAACACAAAATATAGGCTACAAGCCAGGGCCAAAACCTCTTCTCTTAAGAGCAAAACTCGTAAATTTCTTTTATTCGTTATAGTTTCTTCAATTGACGAATTCCATGACCTTAAAACTGATACCAATACCCTCCACGACCATGAACAACCTCCTCATATGATGTTCTAACTTCAATATAGTCAAACCCAATCAAATCTCTTCTAGTGGAACTTCTTCGACCTCTTCCTGCAAGATATTCGACCTCCTACTACATATCTAAAATTTTAGCCTCCCTATAGTTGCAGTTTCCACACATGTGAGCTTTGATCTTCCTGTAGATCCTTCCCTTTACCTTCGCTTTCCTTTCCATGACTTCTGGAGCTTGAGGATGACCCTTGGTGACCTTCACTTGATCTCTTTGTCTTCTTTTATCCAAGATCACACTTTTATACAGAAACCCTAGGTCTTTTACAGAAACGCTAGCCTTCCTTAGCATGTATGAGAGAAAAATAGCCCAAAAAAAATATCTTCTTCATCCTCTTCCTCCTTCGATTACTTCTTATCCTTCTTCCTTCACTAGAATCATTGGTGAGTTTGTGTGCTTCAATTAGGACTCGTGCTCCTTTATTTATAGACTCTTCAAGGGTGGATGTGGCTTTTCCTTTTAGGCTGACTTTCTATATGGCAAGTTGACTTATTCTTGGATGGTATTCTGACACTTTTAAAGACAAAAATAATTTTCTTTACAAGTTACAATGTTCCCAATGGGGTCTTCAACTTATGACAATGACTCTTTTGAATTCTTGACCTAGGAAAAACCATAGAAGCGCTCAATGGGTGCTTTACCTATAAAAGAAAATACTTTTACCATGAAACCGATGCTTCCAAAATAATAATAATAATTTTCTTTCATTTTATAATTTAGAAGAATCAAAAATAAATTTCATACGTATGAAGACTGAACCTAGTTACACATTTTCAACACTCCCTCTTAACTATGGAGGTATTCATAAGAGGTACATGGAAATTCTCAATCTGAAGATATCTCATAAGAAGATTCATATTTGTAACCCATCCATCTAGCATCATGTAAACCAACATTTTCACATAACAAGGCCTTGACTAACAACTCTATCTCTCCACAAGATCATAGCACAATGCTGGCGAGACCAATGATTTTTAGACACCATCATCATTGTCTGTCAAGGTGCATACTCCACCCTGGTGTTCACCTAGTATGACCTTCTTTGGACTATTCTTGCCTTGGATAACTAGTCCTCAAATAATATATGTCCATGACTACTCGTATCTTGGATGCCCTACCTCATCCTCAAAGAGTATCGAATGCTAGATGGTTACCTAATCCTCCATTTTGTCTTCCCAAGTGAAGACAAGAATGATGTGCCTATCTCTCCCTCTCAACCAAGAGGGATATATCAATCAAACCAAGATTGTATCTTACGTACAAAATATACTTATTAGGAATATATTTCGTCAATATGTCAACTACCTGCTCTTCGGTGGAGATATATTATAGATGCAATACACCATTTTGAACTAGCTCTCGAATAGTGATATTTTTTGTTTGTATGCTTTGTCTTTCCATGAAATATTGGGTCTTCAGAAAATCGTATACAACTATTTTTGACACAATGTACCACTCTAGGGTCCATCAGTCCTTCGAATAGGTCAGAAAACAACTTCCACAACCAAACTGCTTCTTTGCTTACTTTACCTGCTACAAAGTATTTAGCCTCAACACTACTCAAAGAAAATCTGTAATTATTTATGCTCATCCATGATATCATGGAGGATCCTAGACTAAAATATCCTCCCATAGTGCTTCTCCCATCCTACTCGTTGCCTCCCCAGTCATAATCTGTATATCCAATCAAATGAACATCATTCCTCCTATAATATTTAAGGAAGTGATGGATATTTCCTCACATATATCTCAGTATATGTTTCGTTGTTATCCAATGATCATGCCTTGGATGTACTTGGAATTTACTGAGAATTTTTGCTGTAAAACATATGTCTGGTCGAATATTCACCAAGTAAATTAGAAAGCCAATCAAATGTCTATACTTGGAATGGATCCATAGGGCTTGATTCAGAACTCTTAAGTCTCTCCAAGTTTGTGATCATCAAAGTGGTCATTGGTTTGTAATCCATCATATCAAATCTCCTTAACATTTTGATCATGTACTTTCCTTGACCCAGATAAATTTCATCAGGTCCTTTCCAGACTGCTAGTCCCAAATATCAATTCATCAACCCTAGATCCTTGATATCGAATTCTACTACTAGTTTCTTCTTACATTCTTCAATTCTACCTTCTATACCCATTAATATAATATCATCTGCATATAGAATACTGATTACAATTTCTCCCTTCACAACCTTGATATAAGGGTTCAGATCGACAAAACATTTTGTGAAGCCTATTCTTTTAAGTATGCATCCATTGTATCATACAATGTCGTTGGTGCTTGCTTGAGGCCATATAATGCTTTCTTAAATCTGAAAACATATGCCTTCTTGTATTTACCTTCAAATCCCAAGGGTTTTTCTATATAGACTTCCTCATCAATTGTACCATTCAAAAACGCATTATTGACATCCATTTGGTGGATGTTCTAACCCATCGATGCTACCAATGAGATCAATGAACGAATAGTTGTATACCTTGTTGTCAAAGAAAAATTTTCTTCGTAGTTGTTTCCTTCTTGTTGAGATAAGATATAGCCACAAATATTTCCTTATACTTATCGATACCTCCATCTACTGCATGTTTTATATTATAAATCCACTTGGAAGTTACCATCGATTTGTCTTTGGGCCTAGGTAAAATATCCTAAACTCCATTCTTCATTATAGATTGATATTCTTCATTATGGAATCATTCCATTACTAATGATTTACAACTTATTCAAAGGTGTATGACTCTAATTTTATTAGTTTTTTCATGTATGCAGCATACCCAAAATATGTCTTGGGTTTATCTCTTTCTCTAAATCAGCCTTTCGTTGCCCCATAACCTTTTGCATCAATTAGTGTATATTTCAACTAGTTAGGTCTCTTTATTGATTCGAGGAGGACCACAGGGTGAATGGGTTCACTAGGACCCTCATATTCATGATGAAATTCTTCTTTTTCTTTGTTAACTTCCTCTTCAAATACTGGAAGTTCTTCCTCATCAGAGTCCATGGGAAGTTCCTTATATTTCTTGAATGTTATACTCTTGTCAAATATAACAACTTGACTTACTTCTATATGGTATCCTTCAAGTTTATGTAGATTCTATAAGCCTTAGAGTAGTTTTTGTGGCCAACAAATGTTCCTCTCATACCTTATGGGTCCAACTTATTTCTTTTTTCCTTTGGTATATAAATATATGTGGGACACCCAAAGATACAGATATGTTAAACATTTGGTTTCTCCCCAGTAAATACGTCTTTGGGAGTCATGTTGTTTAGTGACCTATGGGGACTTCAATTTTTAATATATATCATTGTCTTCGTGGCTTCTCCCCACATAAATTTTGGTGTATCTTGATCATGTAACATTGTTTTCACACTTTCTTCATGGATCGGTTCTTTCATTCTAAAACTCCACTTTGTACGGGATTGTATGGGACTATCAAATCCCTCTTAATATTAAATTCCTTACAGAATGCTATAATTTCCTTGGATGTGTACTCTTCTCCATTAGAGGATCTTATTATCTTGATTCTTATTTCTATAAGGTTCTCCACTTCAGCTTTGAATTCTTGAAATTTTGTAAATAGTTTGTCCTTGGTTTTCATTAAGTAAACTCATTTCTTTCCTGAATGACCATCTATAAATGTGACATAATATATATGACCTCCAAGTGATTTAGGATTCATAGGACCACATACATCAGAGTGAATGAGATCCAAGATTTATTTTGATCATGAAGCACTGCTTCCAAATGATCTCTGGGTATTCTTACCCAATGCATATCCCTTACATACTCCTTCATCATCTTCTTTTAATTCAAGTATTCCATCTACTATGGAACATATAGTTGGAAATATTTTGAAATGAAGATGTACAAATATTCTATGCTATAGTTCACATGGGATAATTTCAATGTGAACCAAGGCTTGTGCTAGAGGAGATATCAACCTGTAAAGTCTTCCTTCTCAATTACCAATTACTATAGAATTCTCTATGCTTCAATTTTTACTCCATACAACAATATTTTAATCAAATAAATCTACTCTATCACCCTTGTATTCTATACTTGAATTAGAAAGTAAGTTCTTGTGCAAACTTGGAAAAAATAAGATGTTGTTGAGGTGAATGTTTCTTCCATTCTCTAGCTCTATAGAGGTTGATCGAATTCCTCTCATGGGATAGATTTTATTATCTCCAAGTTCCGCTAAATAATAAGATCTCCCCTTTGATAATGTCTTCAATTGTTTGTGATGACCAATCACGTGTCTAGATGCACCACTATCAATTACCTAAATGCTCTCATCTTGGAATGTGCCAATGAGTGTCGAGAATAGACCTTCATATTTTTTATTGAATACTTCCTTCTTAGTAGTGAATGGAAGATTCCATGCTTCGTTGATGCCTTTCTTGAGATAACTAGCAACCTTTGAAAAATTCTTGATAAACTTATTTAGTGTAGTGGATATCTTCATAATGCCCTTAGTAAACCTTAGCTCTAAAACTACGTTGAGAATTCTATAGGGCAATTATTATAATAAATTGCCTTTACTTGATAACTATTTGTGATGTCATTTTACTTATTATATTTATTCCTTATTATTGTGTGTGTGAATAGTCAAACATCTACCAAAACAACAAGGAAAAGAACACAAAATATAGGCTACAAGCCAGGGCCGAAACCTCTCCTCTTGAGAGGAAAACCCATAAATCTCTTATGTTCCTTATAGATTATTTAATTGAAGAATTCCATGACCTTAAAACTGAGAAAAATACCCTCCAAGACCAAGACCAACCTCTTCATATGATGTGCTAACTTCGATCTATTCAAACCCAATCAATTCTCTTCCAGTAGTACTTCTCCGACCTCCTACTACAAGATTTTCATCCTCCAACTACATATATAAAATTTTGGCCTCTCTGCAGTTATAGTTTCCGTAGGTGTGAGCTTTGATCTTCTTGTAGAGCTTTCCCTTGACCTTTGATTTCCTTTCCCTAACATCTAGATATTGAGGATAACCCTTGGTGACCTTCGCTTGACCTCTTTGTCTTATTTTATCCAAGATAAAACTTGTATATAGAAACCCTAGGTTTGTTGCAGAAACCATAGTCTTCCTTAGCACATGTGAGAGAAAAATATCCCAAACAAATATCTTCTTCATTATCTTCCTCCTTCGCTGCCTTCTTCTCATTATTCCTTGCTAGAATGAGCAGCGAGTGAGTGCGCTTCAAGTAGGATGAGTTCTCTTCTATTTATAGACTTTTCAAGGGTGGATGTGGCTCTTCATTTTAGGCTGACTTGCCAGCTACTAGGCTGACTTGGTCTTGGGAGTTCTTCCGACACTTTTAAAGACAAAATTAATTTTCTTTGCAAGTTGCAATGTGCCCTAGAAGCACTCAATGGTTGCTTGACATATAAAATAAAAGAACTTGAGCATGAAAACCATGCTTCAAAAATAATAATAATGATTTTCTTTCATTTTATAATTTATAAGAATAAAAAATACAATTCATACTTATGAAGACCGAACCTAGTTACACATATTTCAACAACATGAAAGTTGTGTTGTGGTTTTTTCGATCACACCTTACCAAAATTGTGCTAGTGGAGGGATGATGTAAGAAAGAAGGTATTTTCCTAGAAATCTCATAATAAGTTGTGCAAGAGTAGGGTCAGTCTTACAAGAATCAGGTTAGCATGGAGCAACCGACATTGTGGAGAAATATGGGGTGAGTGGGAGCTTTCGTATGGGGACATAGAAGGGCCCATCATACCGATGATAGGTTTATTGTAATTTGCATTGGTAGTGACAAGACCACTTAAAATAGAAATTGTTGTAGAAATTGACAGAGAAATATCCTTCCTAGATTATATCTCCTCGAGGTGGAGTTTTTCTCCACTGAAGGTAAGGTTAGGTTGACCCAACACTGGGATGACGTGGTGGAAGAAAACCCAGCCAGTGTTTCTGATATGGTGGCATAGTTGGTTAACACGGAGGCATGGTCCCATTGTAGCACGTGAACCTAGAGGTTAATCCCTGGACGAATAAATCAGAGAGAACATTGAATGGGGGTGGGATGATGTATGCACGGGTTGCATTAGTGCACATGCGAGCCTAGAAGTCCAACCATTAGCGCGCTAGCAGACTCATGAGACATGCCAGCCCAGGGGTTTCTCCTCGAAGAAAATATACAATGCGTAAGGGTAAAGGGCTAGGTAATATAGCACTGTAGATGTAAAAATTTTCGTCGAAAAATGATCTGTCAAATGACCAATTGACAATTCAGCCCGAAAGATCTTTCCCGGAGAAAATTATAAGAGGGATAAAGTGTTAAGTGCCTAGTAACAGAACTTGGTAGATCGGAAGAGCGCCATTAAAATATTATTTTGAATTATATGTGTGTGTGTGTGTGTGTGTGTGTGTGTGTGCGTGTGTGTGTGTGTGTGTGTGTGTGTGTGTGCGTGTGTGTGTGTTTTTAGTTCAATGGGGGACTCGAACCATGAACAGGTCAGCAACTAATACACCATGCCAAGTGGAAATGAGGGTTTGATTGGGTTTTCACATGGTTGGCACATGGAAGAAGGATGATGAGGAAATGGAAAACTTTGAAGATCTATAACACTCAATCTAGAGGTTAGATAGGGATGAAATTTTTTATCACTAGAAATGTCTCAGTGAGAAAAGCACGATATTTATCTCCATTTTGAGTTTTGAAGACAAAAAAAAAACATTATCCCATCTCTCTAGCTTTACAAGCGAGACTAGATTATCAAGTGAAAAAATTTCACTGAGGTTAAGGTGGGGTGTTTTACAGGTGGTATCAGAGTATCTAGGTTCAAAAATTCGATTAGATGGGCTCTATCATGGGAAAGTAGTAGCAGGTTCCTACAAGGGGATATTATGATGATTTTTTTGAAAATTAATAAAATAAACCTTTAGGTGTTAAAATTCAGTCTATGATCCCTGGATGCAGGTAACATGCCTCGATCGTGGGAAGCCAGATCTTCCCACGCTTAGAATGACGACGCCCTGCAAAGCCAAGTTTAACCTGATGCGGAACCTCATCTCAACAAGAATTCACACCGGTACTCCAGTTCACCTAATCTCCTTCCATACACTGAATCACATGCATTCTCAAGTGACCTGTCCCAACTTGCATTTGTTAGTGTGCCACAACATCGCACAACATCTGCGCTCGTGCCACAAGTCTTCAAAAGGCATTATTAATCCCCATTTTGTCATCCCTTTGCTGCTCTCATTGGCCTCCAAATAATTCTCTGCCTCTTCCCTCGCCATTTCATTATTGCTCTAGTTTTCCTATGTGCTCCACCTACTGCGTGCTCGCCCTAATGTGTGCCCCCCTGTCGTGCACCAGCCTACAATGCACTCCTCCCTCTGTGTCTCTCCTGGCCATGCACCTCCCTATGGAACCCTACCCCTCTTTTGCTTCCCCCCTGCTGGGCGCTTTCTGAGGTAGGATCCCTTGCTGTGCGCCCCCTGTTTTGTGACCCCCTGCTGCGCAACCCCCCATTTTTCTTCCCTATTGCGCGCTCTCCTGTTGTGCACCTCACTATTTTGAGCCCAGTTCCCCACCCTCTACTTGTTATCCCTCCATGGCTCCGAGACAACGTCAAAATACTATCAGGGGTAGCCAAAGAGGTGCATTCTCGAGTCTCTATCACCGAGGTCATGACCACCGTTTGGAATCCATTAAGGCTCCTCCTCTGGCAGCCATGACTGGGAGGCAACTCAAATGTCTAAGTGCTCCTAGCATGAGATATTTTTATCTCCGAAGAATCAGAGGGGTAGAAGAGGCCCCAGAAATTCTACCATTGCACACTCTGAGACGCCCACTCCTTGGAAAAATGATCCTCTACCGAGTCACGATCCCATGGAGGAGGATACAAATGTGTGGATCATGGATTTAGATGGAGTTTGGACTAGAGTTCCAGATGTTGAGTACCAAATTTCTCCCATCATCCACGCAACCCCCCAAAGCCCTCGCGTGAGCCCACTGCTGAGAGGAGGCCATTGCATGCGAATATGGATGCCACATCAAGGAGGAGGACCCTGCTATAGATGATGCTGAAGGAACACCATGACTGCGCAGTTACTAAGTTCTTTTCTATTTTCTGTCATTTCAGCATATACTACAGATACTTTGTTTTTATATATGTTACGGATCACTATGTAAATAATGACCATTTTATGCTATTAAGGGGTTGGTTTCCTCCTAGGAGATAGCCCCAAACTTGTGATATTCTGAAAGATTCTAAGGTTGGGATTGGCTAAGAATTGCTTACCATCTTAGCCCAATGCCTATTTAAAGTTTCTTTTTTGATCTAATATAGCTTAGTCTAACTTACAAAAAAAAAATTAGTCTATGATTATTTGAATGCATATATGAATGATATAGTTACTCTATTATTTTCTTATGTAACATGGACTAAATTTCCATTAATTGATGAGCTAGCAGTTGTGTTGACATATGGATATTTTGTGAACTATGTGGGATTTTATATTAATAATTTGTTTATTGCCTGACATCAATGTGCTGATATGGGTTGTTGCTACATATAATTTTCCATAATAGTTAGCAAAATAAATATCATGGGTGCTCTTGTATTTTATTTATATTATATTGTATATGTCAATTGTGTGTGATTGACAACACATTACAAGTAGCAAAATACATTTAAAGAAATGAAAATGAGGATAAGAATGTTGCAATATAATTTTGATAAATCACAAATGGAAATGAAGGGGCCAAGAAAAATGAAGAAGAAATATCACTTGGCCAAGGGGAATGAGTAAAATCTCTTGATTGGATGGAAACCTAAAGGATCCTAAGGGATGAGGTCAAAAGCTTCAAGGTGGATAGTGAAATGTTGATAAGATCTCAAGAGAGGAAAGTTGAGATAAATGTAGTCCTACTGCAAAGCCTCTTATACTTACATAGGTAGAGGCAACATGAGCTAGTAATTATTCATAGAGGCAAGAGAAGTATTTGGGAGTCCAAACAGAAAACAAATGGGACTTATGGTAGCAAGTCCAAGAAGATGCATAAGCGGGAGAGTGAGGACACTACGAAGGGAAATGCACTACGAAGTACCCCAAAAGGAAGAACTAACACTCATGTGCATCATTATGGTAGATATTCCATCTCTACTACTAGGAGGCATCATCAAAATTCTCATCGTCATCATCATCATCATTAGAGAATAAAGGAAAAGGGCCATATGCCAGTGGAATTTAAGAAATTCATACCTCCCACATTTGATGGAAATATGAAGAAATATGAATATGCATAAGCATGGTTTCTTGGCATGAATAAATTTTTAGAATCCAGGATTATTTTGAAAATATGAAAGTTAGGATTTCAACCTATAATTTGAAAGGAAAAGCGGACATATGGTGGGAAAATCTGAAAAATGTTAGAGGCATTGTTGAAGAAGAACTGACTTGGAAAGAATTTGAGGAGCTCTTCAGAAGTCAATATTTTTCATTAAAAAATTATGAAAGAAAAGAAAACAAGTTATATGAACTCAATATGGGACATGTTGAAATTGGCAACAAGAAATATTGAAAATGGAATCAAAAATGGCACCCAGGGGTATTTTTATTTATTTTTTCCTTAATTAAATTAGAAGTAAAAATTGCAATTCCACTACATAAAAACTTGTAAGTGTTAAATAAGTCAGGAAGACTTAGTTAGCTCAGTTAATTCAAGTTGGAGGTAAAATTAGAGGCATGTAGGGTGTATCCTAATTTTTAGGATCCCTGGTTGAGTTATTTGCAAGTTGTAATTAGTTAACTCAAGTATTTGAGTTAAAATCAGTTTAACAAGTTCTAACTCAGGGATGAGCTAGTGATAGGTCCAGTGAATTAAATATGATTTAATTCACAAGTAGTGATCAATTATTTAACTAATAATTCACTATAAATAGTTTTTGCATTCCAGTTCTAAGGAAGGTCCAGTTGAGATTAGTGTTAAAGGGAAGATAACTATTAGTTGTATAATTAGAAAATTGCACAATTCGTGCATGAGGTCATCAGGAATCCTTGAAGGAATTTCACAATAAATTCTTGGGAATTTCCTTATTAATAGGGTCACAATTCCTCCAATAATGTGTAAGCAAGTCTCGTCAGATAGAGGCTGAGAATTGGTTAAGTATTGGACCGATTTTTCCTAAATCGGAGTGAGACAGTCATCCGAATGTAAAGGTTTCTGAGGAAGGGAAATATCATTTTATTATTTCATGATCTTAACTTTATGAAATATATAGATAGCGAGGTTTTGAGTATTTTCTTTCCCCCAATAAATCTTGTTTTGTGTGATTGATAATTTATTTCTCTTAGATGTTAAGTGATTATGCGATTGAAATTGGTTTCCGTAATTTGTATAAGGATTCAGTATTTTGTTTTAGTACATTAAAATATTAGTTAAATCCATTTAGATATTTATACACGGTATCAGAGTAATAATAACAGTAGAAGAGATAAAATAGCTTTTTTTTTTAATAGGTACATCAAATTTGCAGATTTATTCTTTAGGACCAACAACAGATCAACATGTATTTAAATGGCTTGAGACTTGAATATTCCCATGAGGGAAATTAAAATTACATAGCATGGAAGGACAAGATAGAGGTAGTGCTAGAGGAAAATGGACTGAAGGCATTCATAGATATCAATATTCCCCAGCCCGTAGTAGAAGATGCTCAACTTCTTGATGTATCGAAGAAGAATGTAGCAAAGGCAAGAAGGATCTTGTTAGAAGGAGTTCGAGATCATATTGTCTCGAATCTCCATGGAAAGGAAACCCCATATGATATGTGGAAGGAAATAATAGATATGTTTCAGAATATCAGTGACCAAAGGAATCTGGTGCTGAAAGAAAAGCTCAGAAATGTCAAGATGGAGAAGGGCGACACGATCCAAAAATACTTGACGAAGTTCACTCAATGTCGAGATGAGCTTGGAAGTGTTTTTGTGACTGTAGCCCATGATGATTTGGTGAGCCTAGCACTTCCAAGCCTTCCCAAGAACTGGCATAGCTACCAGGACTCGGTGAATGGGAGGGAGAAACTACCAAAGTGGGATCGATTAGGGTATGACTTCGTACAAGAAGAGATAAGGTGAAGCACCAAAGATGGGACCTCCTGCAAAGACAAAGAAGAAGATTTTTCATTAATTGGAAAATGCAAGAAATATAAGGGAAACAAGTCCCAAGGTGAATAGGGAAAGAGAGACTTTCCTAGGATCAAGTGTTTTCACTATCATGAGTACAAAAAGTATGACACGAAATGTGCGCAGAAGGCAAGCAATAAGGAGTCTGCAGTGGCACCAATAGGTGAAGCTCTAGCTTCACATTTTGAGCTTGATTTTACTATCATTGCATGCATGGCCAACACTGTAATGAAATGCATGTGGTATCTCGACAATAATGTCTCATTCCATATATATTATGGGGAATATAGATCTCTTCTGTGACTTGGAGGAGAAGGACCTCTAGAAGAACATAGAGTTTGGATATCACAAGAGGGTATAGCATGACCGACATAGGTAAAATTATCTTTTAGAGAGAGTATGGCTCCCCTCTAAAACGGATAGATTTTTTGTTTGTTCCAGGACTAAATAATTATATTGTTTCTATAGCGGTATTGGAAGACAGTGGCTATGGTGTGATATTTATAAAAGGAAAGGTTTTCCTTAGACACATCGCCATAGGAAAAGTGAAATAGATCGGTGGGCGAGTAAAGAACCTATATGCTCTCGAGATCGAAGACGCATGAAAATATTTGAGGAGAAAAGAAAAGGTTAGAGACTTGCTGGTTGAGAGGGAGCATGAATTTCCTCTCAACATGCAGCGTCAGAAGAAGCCTCAAATGGTTTTGGAGCAGGCACAATTGGAGAGGCATAGAGGAGACTGAGTGGAGGCATCCACTCAAGAAGATACCTCCAATAGGGGGATTTTCAAGCCAGGTGGGCATAGGGAGCACCAATAGTGATACCTCCAAGTGAGAGGTGAGGCGATGTGAAATCATAATTAAAAGAGAATAAATTTGGGCAGGGTCCATTGAGATGACTTGTCTCATGGATTAGTACCTAGATAAGGGGACCCATAGTACATAGTAGAAGGGTGGATCAATAGTGATTGATGCAATTAAATATCAGAGTGACAGATGTCAAATACTGGAGAGCAGATCAGAGTTGGCACCAGTGTTAATGACACAGACACAAAGTCAGCAACAACACATAGTTTTTAGTAGAAAATGCAGTAACTAGTAGCAATTAGAGACGTTGATGAAAAATGCATCATATTGATTAAGTTTGGATGATTTTCTCAGTTTCAAAAGTTACGGTAGCAAAGAACACTAGAGAAGTGTTGCATGCAAAACATACCAAAGGTATAGGATCGAGATAGAGTGAATTCCTTTTTTGTTGAGAGGGAGTGTTGAAATTAGAAACAAAAAATATTGAAAATGGAAACTAAAATGGCACCCACGGGGCTTCTTATTTAATTTTCCCTTAATTAAATTAGAAGTAAAAATTGTAATTCCATCACATAATAGCTTTTAAGTGTACTTAACTGAGTCAGGAAGACTTAGTTAGCTCAGTTAATTCGAGTTTTATTCAAATTAGAGGCATGTAGGGTGTCTCTTACTTTTTAGGAGCCCTAGTTGAGTTATTTGTGAGTTTTAATTAGCTAACTCAAGTATTTGAGTTAAAATCAGTTTAACTAGTTCTAAATGAGAGATGAGCTAGTGATAGGTCCAATGAATTAAATCTGATTTAATTCACAAGTAGTGATCAATTAGTTAACTTATAATTCTCCATAAATATTTTTTTCTTGTCACTTCTAAGGAAGACCTAGTTGAGATTGGGGTTAAAGGGAAGATAAACATCAATTGTATAATTAGAAAATTGTACAACTCATGCATGAGGTCATCAGGAAGCCTTGAAGTAATTGCACAATAAATTCTTGGTAATTTCCTTATTAATAGGGCCACAATTCCTTCAAGAATGCATAAGAAAGGATGGTCAGATAGAGGATGAGAATAGGTTAATTATTGGACTAATTTTACCTAGATTAGAGTGAGATAGTCAGCCGAGTGCAACGGTTTCTCATGAAGGGAAATATCATTGTATTGTTTCATGATCTTGACTTTATGAAATATGCAAATATCAAGTTTTTGAACAGTTTCTTTCTCCATATACATCTTGTTTTGTATGATTGATAATTTATTTCCCTTAATTTTTATGTGATTGTGAGATCGAAATTGGTTTCCGCAATTTGTAGAAGGATTCAGTATTTTTTTTAGAACATTACAAGATCAGTTGAATCCATTTATATATTTTTATGGGACAAATGTTGAATGATGAGTATGTCACCAACTTTTTTTTCACAAAGGAAAATTTTGTAATTTTTTTAATGAAAATAAAATTACATGTTACATGTGCTAGTAATTGTCAGTCAAGACAGGCTAGTATGCCGCAAGTAAAAAATACACGGGTAGAAATTAAGATTTTCTCCCTTTTTTCTTTTTAACATTTCGCCAACCACCTTGTGTTGGCGTGGCCGATATAAGGGTGATCTGGTTTTCTTCTGTGGTTGCTCCAATGTCCTTATCTGAGTCTGAAGTATCTGAAGTGTGTAGTATTTTATTCCCCCCATTATCCGATGCCTCTGGTTCTGATACCGTCCGCGCCATGGTGGTGTTATCCAAAGTATATTGCATTCTATGATCTTGTGAATCTGGTGCGGTTGTTGGCTGTATACTCGCCTCTGGGATGGTGTCTTCCTCTGCTTCATTTGTCTCCTGCTCTAAATCCTCTGATGGGAATTGCCATCCTTTGGTTTCTTTCCCTGGCTTTTTCTTTTTTCTGTTATCTCGTTTTGCTTCCGGGCATGTGTTTTGGAGATTTCTTGTGTTTTTGCATATTCTGCATCGGAAAGCTGTGTTTTCATATTCCAAGTGTTGTGTCCATCTTTTTTGTTTGTGATTCAGCAGAATTCTCTCTGGTAGGCCTTTGCTAAGATCCACTTCCACACAGATTCATGCAAAAGTGTATATACGCTCCTCCAAACGTTGGGTATCTATTTTTATATATGTACCAAGTGTGTTTCTAATGGCTCCTAGAACACTTTCATTCCAAAAATGAATCAGAATTTTGTATAGCCGGACCCAAACCGACAAGCTGGTAACCTCCATTGTGTTTGCATCAAATTCAGGAAACCATGGTGTGATGAAGAGGCCGGTGGATCCCCATAACCATGGTCCCTCCTGCAAAATGGTTTATCTGTCTTCCGCTGATGTGAATTTGACAATGAATAAACCCTTTGAAAAAATAAGGATTTCACAATCCATAGTCCAATTGGTAAATATCCAATGAAAAAGCTCCATTGGTTTGGGCCAAAAGCAGTTGAATCTGCAAATTATTGCTTGTGCTTCATAGGTGGTTCGATGCTTGTCTATCTCTGGACTGTCTATATTCAATTTAAGCACATTGTTTTGTTGCTCCATAATGTAAGGCTTAGGGGAATTCTCTGTTTGTGATGTAGCTGTTGTTACTTTGTTTTTTCCCTCCAGATCTTTTCTGTATGAGAGTCCTTTTGGGTTTGCTGTGTTGGAGGTGCTAGCTCCCCGGGCCGAACCTTGAGCTCTGTTTTGATCTACTTTACCCCCTCTCAGTCTCAGGTTGAGGGTAATGGTAGAGTCCGAGCCAATGGGGTAATCCTTGATATCTCTAGAATCTATTAAATATTTTCCCCCGTGTATCAAGGATTGATGGTGGTGAGGGTAACTGGCAGCAGACTTAATCTTTTCCTTAAGATGTGATACTTTTTCTGTGTCCCGTATCCCAATAGTAAAGCTATTGCCCACCGGGGGCTTTATAAAGACTTGAAAATGAGCAGAACTTACTTGAAAATCGCTTCCAACGAAGGTGTTATGTCTTACTGTGGTCTCTTGTTCTGGTATCATGGATGGGTAGCTATAGAAATCGGCACACCTTAGTGTGCATGTGTTGCCTAATGGTGGAGACAGTCACCCATTCCAGTCGCAAAACGCCAGCACAAGTGCAGTGCAACAAAACCCAGCAAATCCGCATCGATTCAGTGGTGAAAATAGTAGCCATTCCCAGTAACAATCCATCAGCGTGGGTAATATCCACCCATTCATAGTAAAACCATAAAGAAAGAGGGTCAGATAGCAGGAGTCGGGCGCCATCTCCCATCGAGCGTGCTGTGCAGCTGTCCTTCGACAAGGCCAGTGAACCAAGTGGTCTTTGGAGAAGGTAAGATCAGCCTCCGAGCGGAAAGGGGTAGAGATTCACCCAAAAAACCACCCATGTGTCTCAGGTGCGAGGCCAAGAGCCTGCATAGCATAGGTGTTCATCTCATCAGGTATCCCTCCATGGTATGCCGCTGCCGTAAAAACCAGTAGTTCAGAGCAATAGAAATTAGGGTATCCGCCGACCTCATTTGCGCTCCTCATTTTTTCTCTTTCTCAGTATGTCACTAGCTTACTTGAAATGTTGTGATATTTTCCATATGTCAAGTATTAGAAGGAAAAAATCCAAAGATTCATTATTTGACTGCCTATGACGTTCAAATACAAATTGAACTATAGGAACCACAGAAATTGAAGGATGTCATTAATAAATTGAAACACTGCTATGAGTGGGAAAGGGACATACTATAAGTTAAAAGTGAGTGGAAGGCAAGGAATAACACTAGAAGTAAAAGTAAATGGCATCAGAAATTTGTAGATAAAGAGGAAAGTAAACACCCAACCAACATAAATTGATTTCAATGTAAAATCAGTCCAGCTGTTAAAGGAAATATGCAACAGCTAGTAGCAAAGCCATGAAGGGAAGAAAACCATAGAGTAATTAAAATATTGGATGTGTGGTGAAAACCATTGGAAAAGGGACTTCCCACACCAAAGACACATAGGGCTAAATATTTATAGTGTCAAGGAATATCATACAATGGTTGAAGTAGCGTAGAGATTGCCCATAATTTATGCAGACATGGAAAATCACCAGGAAAACCACCAAGCATCCATCATTAAGATGTAAGGTAATTGGTGTAATCAATCCATTTATATTTTAATTGACCCCATATCTAATTACAATTATTTTATTTCATATCTCGTGGAGAAATCAAAATTGACTAAAGAATTGCACAAGGAGCCATGGTTATTTAAATTGGAGAGAGGAACAAAGAGAAAAATTAATCTTTGGGTGAAGTCATGTGCATGTGACCTCAGTGGGATGCGTACCACAACACATTTAAATTTGTTTCCATTAGGTTCATACAACATGTTATTGGGTATGGATTGGTTGTATATGAAAAAAATTAAGATCAAATGATTTTAAAAATGAATTGAGTGCCTAGATAATGTTGGAGAGAAAAATTTTGCAAGGCAAGTGAAAGCCAATTTCAGTAAGGTTGACAAAAAAAATGCAGGCCAAATGTAGTTTTTGGAAGGGTTGTAAATTGCATGTTGCGCAAATATCCAGTGACAAGAAATCTAGTGATAACGCTAGGAATGAAGATATTGAAGTGCTGAAGAAGTACCCAATGTTGCAAAAAAATGAATATGTGTTTCTAACAGATATACTTGGGTTACCTCCTCTTATGGAAATTTATTTCTCTATTGAATTGGTTCCTAGAGCAGCAACAGTGTCCAAAAGCACCATATAAGATGAGTACTCCTAAGTTATTTGAGTTAAAATTACATCTTAAGGAGATGTTTGATAAAGGTTACATATGACCAAGTGTGTCACCGTGGGGAGCTTCAGTGTTATTTGTGAAAAAAAGGCATGAGACGCTTCAACTCCATATTGATTACAGAAAATTGAATAAAATAACCATCAAGAATCAGTATCTCTTTCCATGGATTTTATGAATTGCTTGATCAACTAAGGGGAGCAAAAATGTTCTCCAATATCTATTTTAGGTATAGATATCATCAATTATGTATCAAGGAATAATATATCTATAAAATTACCTTAAGTATGAGATACGGGCACTGTGAGGTTGTAGTGGTACCCTTTGGGCTTAATAATGCCCTTGCCACTTTCATGTGCTTAATGAATAGTGTGTTGTGTCCTTATTTGGATAAATTTGTTATTGTTTTTGTGGATGAAATAATTATGTACTTAAGAACTAAAGAAGAGCATGAAAAACACTTGGTTGAAGTATTGCAATTACTAAAAGATCTCAAGATTTATTCAAGGCTTAGGAAATATGATTTTTTCCAATCACAAATACATTCTTTGGGGCACATTGTCTCTAAGGAGGGGATATCAGTTGATCCGGAAAATATCAAAGCCATAAGGGAGTGGCCAATGTAGAAAACCCACAAAATTATGCATCTACTAATATGAGCAATTTGAAATAAAATTTCTTCACATAAACATAGAATTTCTCTACTAGATGCAGTCAAATAAGAACAGAAATAAATGCACAGTCACACACTAAAAAGCGTAGTGTTTTTTCTAGGGAAACCAACTTGGAAAACCCTATTCTTGATGGAAATTTTATTGATATAAAAAGTGAGTAATTTATCTCTTACAAAATACAATTGTTTCAATCTAAAAGACACTCTTGTCTATCCTACTTGATGTAAGCTTGAAACCCTTGCAAGATTGTTGATCTATACTGCCCTCTACCAACATATGCACAAGATTCTCTTGCACACTCTTCCTCTCAAAAGCTCCATGCACAAACTCATGCTTCCTATTACTTGGTCTCACCAAATCGTGCTCACCAAATAAATGATTAAAATTGTTCCTTCGTTCCTCCTTTTAAAGGCAATTCAAATGGTTAAAATAGTGATTTTTGTAATTAAGGAATTATTTTGTGATTAATTCAGTTAGCATGCGTTAACTGCTAATGAAACTCATCCTTTTTCTAGTAAATAACTCTGAACTCAATAACTTGTGTTTCTCCTCAATCAACTCACACTAGAAAATCAAGAACTTGACTTTCCATTTCAGCACATCAATTAAATTCATCCTAACTCATCCATATTTTTAGGGACTAATTCCTAAATTATAGTATCTCATCCTATATTATACATAATCTCTTAATTTTTAGGAACTCGAGTCATACATAATAAGGAACTTGTTATGGATCCTATGATTAAGGAACCATTTTCTCACAAATATTTTCAACAACCAACACAAAATAATGTGAATGAGGCATATAATTCATGGGCTTGGCAAGTTATTATGGGAGGTTCATAAAACCTTCTCCAAGATAGGCCATTCTATCACATCCTTACATAGGAAAGGAAATAAGTTTGAGTGGACAGTTGAATGTTCAACAAACTTTGAGCAATTGAACCAACAACTCACTAATGCACCAATATTGAGGATTGTAGATCTAGACAAATATTTTTTTTTGTGTATCGGTGCCGGAAGGGCTTGGCGGAGTCCTTACACAAGAAGGGCATGTATTTTTCTAGGAGTTACAGAAACTAAATGAGCATGAAGTAAACTATGCACGTCATGATCTAGAGTTAGCTGCCATTATTCATGCATTGAAGACATGGAGGCATCATCTCCTTGGAAAAATATTCATAGCCATGACAGATCATGATGGACTCAAATATGTGTTTGATCAACCTAAGTTGAATGAAAGTCAAGCTAGGTGGCTAGCCACACTTAGCGAGTTTGACTTTGAGATCAAGCATATCAAATTCAAAGTGAATGGGGTTTTTGATGCACTTAATAGAAGGATTCAATTGAATCACCTTGAAGCCATCATTTTTTACAAAGTGGACTTGGTGGAAAGGGTAAAAAATTCAAGACAAAATGATGATAAATATAAAAAAACATAGGTAAATCTACAAAAAAATGGTGAGGATGAGGAATATCATCTCGAAAATGATGACCTAAGTATATTCAAGAAAAAAATATGATGATTTGAAGAGGCTCATAATGAGAGAGTTTCATGTCAAGCGATATTCTGGTCATCCAGGTTACCAAAATATTCTCATGGCCATTAAAAAGTTTTATTATTGGCCAAATTTGAATAAATAAGTGGTTTATTTTCTTGCTAAATGCATACAATGCTAGTAAGTGAAGACTGAATGTAATCATCCAAAAAGATTTTGCAACTTATTCCCATTCCAGAATGGAAGTGGGAGGTGATCTCCATGGATTTCATTACAGGTTTACCAAGAACCTTTAGGAAACATGATGCAATTATGGTGATAATTGAAAATCTGAGCAAGGTGGCTCATTTTGTGGTGGTTAAATCTACCAATTCAACTAGTGAGGTGACTCAAATATTCATAAAGTATATTGTGAGGCTACATGGAGTTCCCAATAAAATCATCTCAAATAAATATGTTGCGTTCACTCGAAGGTTTTGGAAGGAACTGTTTTCAGGCTTGGGGACAAAATTGGCATTCAATACATCTTATCATCCAAAAATGGATGGGAAAATCGAGAAGAAAAATATAATCCTCGAGGATATGTTGAGGATGTATGTGATGCACTATTCCAAGAAGTGGGAAGTGTATATTTCACTTATAGAATTCAGATACAACAATAAGTACTAAGAATCCATAAATATGTTCCCATTTGAGGCATTATATGGTAAGAGTTGCAATAATCCTATCAGTTGGAGTGATTTGGTGAAAAAAGTCTATATTGGGCCTAATACTTTGAAAGATATGGAGCAAAAAATCTATATTATAAAACATAATTTGAAGTTGGCACAAGACAAGAAAAATAGCTATGCATATCAACATAGGGTGCATAAAGAGTTGCAAGTTGGGGAACATGTTTATTTGAAAATCAAACCCAAGAAAATTTCTTTAAGGATAGCGTCATGTGCCAAGTTGGCACCACAGTATTATGGGCCTTTTGAGATCCTTGAAAATATTGGACTAGTGGCCTATAGGCTAGACATAACTCCATAAATTAAATTCCATGATTTTTTCTATGTTTATTTACTTAAAAGATATGTACAAGATTCTAATCACATGATTGACTACTCTATGCTACATGTGGAACCATAGGGAGAATTCAATCCAGAGCCATTATGGATACTATATAGGAGGAGCATCATGCTCTGGAATCAAGCAATATAGAAATTCAAAGTGAAACGGAGGCACTTTGGGCATAAGGAAGCCCCTTAGGAAATGGATGATTCAATGAGGGAAACATATCCTTTTTTGTTTAATGGTTGAAGCAAATGTATATAAATTGTAAATATTGTATAAAGCTAGATAAAAAGCTCCATAAATAATATGTGTTTGTTTTAAGCATGTATTTTGTATTTCCTATGGACACAGAACACCAAAGACTATGTTTCCCCAAGGGGGAGGGGTTTGTGACAACCCCAAATTGCTTGAACTCATGTATGCAATGCAAATATTTTTATAAATGGGTTGAGTAAAGAGACACAGAATACATAGACTGGGGAGGTTGCTTGCTTGGAGAAGGGTAAATTTTTTGGGATTTTAAGTGTTACGGAAGCTAAGAAGCATGGTAGGTATGCACTCTAAATGATTTAGAGCATGTCATTAATAATAATTTTAACAAGAGGTAAAGGTCCATGCTTCCTTAGATAAAAATTCAAGCAAGAGAGGACAACGTGGTTGAGAAATTATGCCAAATCATGTATGCTAAGAGTGGGTCGTTGGAGTTAAATTAATAAACAATAAAGGGGGGAGACATGGCATGACCCCACAGGCTATGAAGGCTTTTCACATATTATCAGACAACATGGGAATAACTACCATGGAAAAGAGTGGGAAAAAAGGACATTTGAACTACGGAATAAGACAATAGTAGGAGGGAAGGAAGAAGGAACACATTGCGAATGAGGGGCAAGTAGCACTCAACAAGAGAGAGTAGCATAAAGGCAAACACGAGTAGCTAGAAGGAGAGAGAAGATAGAGGATAAAGAACAATTGTTGTTTGGAAAGGAAAGTCACAAAGAAATCATTTCTAGCTGGGGAATAAATTTCCTTTTGATTCCCTAGAGGCCAGACGGTAGAGATGGTGATTCTTAGAAAATATCAAAGTGTTGGGGTGGAGAAATAATTCCTAGGAAAATTCCTTAAGGATTTCTAAATGGTTTCCTTGTTGCAAGTTTTTTTTTTATTTTTTTTGGAGTCCCCAAGCTAGCCAAAACCACAGTGCAGAGTTTTGAAGGGTGGAGACAATGAGTCTCTCGATTCCCTGTGCATTTTTTCTTGCTACTCAGTTGGAGGGTGGAGGTGGAAAACATCTCTAGAGTACCTGGAGTATTTTTGGGGTTGTGTTTCAACCCTTCAGCAAAGGACTCCTCAGTATCTAGAATCTAGCTCGGGGGTGATAGTTGCAAGTGAGGATTGGCTGCAACTATATATGGTTTGGTGGAGAGTCATTGTACCAGACTCAGTTGCCTAAAAATATCTAAGATAAGTGTCCTTTATGTATTTGCAATGGAAATAAATATATGTTTTCATTTATAGAATAAAATCGCGTATATGAATGTATTGGACATGGTTTATGTTATTACTATTTCCATGATTGACTAACATATTGTTGTCACTGATCTAAAGGCATTATAATAGCGTGTAATGGCATGGTTACAAATCCAACAATAATTTGTATGGGAACCCTTCTTTGTTAAAATGTTTTAGATTGCGTTGAATTCAATATTTTATAACAATACTAATGTTTGTGTGTGGTAATATGGTTATGGTATGTAGTTCCATATTAATTGAGCTCACACCTAAATAAAAATTTTAATTTTTTGTTGTGGATGACTCTACCTCATGAGCTGGAATGACTTGGTTTATGCCCCGATAATTCACATAATGTTGCATTCATGTTATGCACATGGTGAAAACAAGTCTCCAAAGGATGAGTGCCATATTATGTATGTCGTCTCAATGTGGGAATGGCATGGTAAATCCTTGCTTGAATTCTTGGTTATAGCCATGTTGCACAACTTGATTGGTACCTTACTAGTGGGTATTCATATATTGGTTGTTTTTTCAATAGATTGACTTGAAACCCCTTCATGAATGGTTGTATCATTGCCCCTTATGTAAGGAACACTTATATATATATATATATAACCACCAATGTGGTTTTAGTATGCACTTGGTCACACTATGGTAGGTCCATGAGTATTGGAGTCTCTTCAGGAGTCACCTAGACTGTAGTAAAGGGTATTTGATAGCCATTTGTGTAGCCCATGACTGGAATTCCTTTCCATAACAAGGAAATGTTCATATTCTTGTAATATTATGAACGTGGGCCTATATAAATGGGTTATGCTTGTAATCAGACTTAAAAGGAGGACTTTATATTTATATAAGGAGTGTTGATCTCCTTGTAGCCCTTTTGGCACCATATGATTTCTAGTTTCTCTTATATATGTGTTGTGCTTGTTTTTTCTTCAATAGAGGCCCTTGTACCTCAAGGCTGACATCCAATTGTTCCTCGTAATATATCGAGGACTCGAGGGACTACCAAATTTGAAAGAGTGAAATGGACAATTCCTTGGCCTGAACTGATGAGTTCTTTATCTAGTGGGCTAAGTCGCTGAACCTAGCCATATAATTTTGTCACTGATAACCTTGATATTGTAATCTTTTGGTAATCTTAGGCGGGATAGCACCAATTTTTTAGGTCCCTATAATACTAGTGTATCCCCTTATTTTTATTGTTAATGTAGCCCCCTTATTGTTATTTTTTTACCCATGTAATCCCCATATTGTTATTATTGTGCCACATAGAATCCCACTATTTTTATTGTTGTTCCCTTACATTATTATTGTTTTGTCGAATTTTATTATATTGTGACCCCTTAGACTCCTATATATAGAAAGGAGCTTTTGTCATTTGAATCATCCAAGAATTGTTTACTTATGTAATGTAAAGGAGGTTTCCCATTGAAGAAGCTAATTTTAAAGTCATTGAGATATATTTTCTTCTATTTTGTGAGCTGATTACATAACATTTGGTATGAGAGCTTTGGATTCTAGGGTTTTGCTTCTTCAAATAGGCCATCTTTGAATTTTTTCTATAACTTTTTTTCCACGAAGCTTCAGAAGATGAAATTGAAACCAAATAGAGTAAAATACCGGTTACCCTCGTATACTAATTTTATATCTCAGTTCACTATTTTTTTGGATATATGATATGAGGAAGTTAGGGTTTTTGCAGGCTCCAAAATTTCATCTCAAACAGGAAACCGAGGGAAAATCGTCATAACTTTCGTTTCAGGAATTGTATTTGAATTATATAAAAAGTGGCTAAAAGTGCACAGGCTATAGTTTTTCCTATATCAATATTAGAGCCGAATGTTTAAACAATGACATGTGGAATCCCTTACAACTTCACTCTACTTAACTAGTCCATAATCATGTCAACGTTGGCGATTTGGCATAACTGTATCCTGAAGAATCCAAATTTTTTATAACTTATGGAATTGGAAAGAAGACTCATAGGGATACCGCAAACTAGCATTCAGATCTTGGAGATCTGAAATCATAGAGATACAACAATTTCAATATCAAGCTCCTAAAAAACAAGAAAAAGGTGTGTATTTTTTGTTTTAAATTGCATAAATTTTATTTGAAAAATCAGTTTGAAGTGTTTCCAAGAGAATTTTGAAGCATATATATCAGTATTGGATCCTAAAATTACTCCAAAAAAAAAAAAATTTGACACCCATTAATCCCTTAGAAAGCTCTACTATGACGCATGAAGAAGAAGAATTGCAGCATGATATATCAAAATCACGGGACCAAGTGCAACAAATTTCGCTCTCACAAACAGAAACCAAAGATGAACTAAAAGGTGACATGGATGGTTTAAAAGGTGAAATGGATGGTTTAAAATTAGACATGGAAGCTAAGATGGATGTTTTGAAAGCATACATGGAAGGTTTGAAAGAAGGCTTGACAAAGTTGTTGCAAGAAAGGCTTCCCGATGGTGACAGGGTAATCCATGAAAATCATGATGAGGATAAAAGGAATATGAATTGTGATTTTAGAAAACAAATATTGGGTTTAATAACCATCACATTCCAAAGATTTATATGAGGAATTTTGATTTCAATGATCCAGTAGCATGGATACTACAAATCGAGCAATATTTTGATCTCCATGATGTGCAACACTCACAAAAGGTACGCATTGCAACTTTATATTTAGAACCCAATCAGTTTGTATAGTAACGATGGATTTTTTCTCACAAAACACTTGTCACTTGGTCAATTTTTATGGATTAAATGATATCACATTATGAGGATACAAAGAGCAACATATTCTTTGGCCAATTGATAAATCTCAAACAAAAGGGTTTAATGGCAGAGCACATTTAGAACTTCCAAAAATTGAATATCAGGGTAGCAAATATGCTAGAGGATCATAGGTTGATGTCTTCATAGGGAATTTAAAGGATAACATCCAACATGAGGTTCACCTTTGGGAACCTGATTCATTGCACAAGGAATTTATTGTTGAAATAAAAATTATGGCAACAAGTGTACCACTCACAACTATAAATATGGAAGTGTTGCTTCTCCTAGCCTTCCACAACCTACAAGGTTGACACCACAAAAATTGGAGGAAAAAAGTGAAAAAGGGATTTTTTTAGTTGGGATAGAAAATACAGTAAAGGTCATAAGTGCGCTGAGAAGAAAATAGTTTACATAGATTGTGAAGAGGCGGAGAAAGGAATAAGAAATATAAAAAGAGGAAAATATACACTAGGAAGTAATCTCATAGAAAGAAGAAATGAATCTAACCATATCTTGTAATGCATTGGAAATAATTTCCACTCCGCAAACTCTCAAGGTAAACAGATATATCAAGAAGAAAAAGGTAATTGTGTTGATTGATTTGGGTAGTACCCATAATTTTATTCATTGTAAGATAGCCAAGGAATTGAATTTCTTCCTATATCTAGCACCAGAGTGTCAAGTGATGGTTTCAAATGGAAGAGCTATAAATTTCTCTATAAAGGGCCATAATATCAAGCTAACCATTGTGGAATATGTATTTAATAGTCCAATGCTTTCTATTCCAATGGGTGGTGTTGATGTTGTACTAGGAGTCCAATGGTTATAATCTTCAGGGACTATAGCTTTTAATTTTCAAGAACTTTTCTTAAGATTGTTTTGGGAAGGAAAGGAATTTGAATTACATAGTATTGCGGGGAAACCAGGAAAGATAATCAGCTCTAATGTCATGAAAATATTTTGAAGAAAGAATAATGAGGCATAATTGCATAATAATGCTCACTAGAGGTTCAAAGATCGAAATCATCTATTTCTCTAGATCTCCAAAAAGCCTTGGAAAATCATTCCAAGGTGTATGAGACTCCCAACATCCTCCCACCTATTTTTTATTATGATAATGCTATTCATTTAATTCCAAGAATTGTTCCTCCAAACATCAGGACTTACAGATATCCTTATGCCCAAAAGAGAGAGATTGAATGTATGATTGCAGTAATGCTAGAGGCCGATATAATTCAACCTAGTCAATATTTCTCTGCTCTAGTATTATTGGAGCACAAAAAGGATGGATCATGGTGCATGTGTCCGAATTATAGGGAGTTATACATGCTCACTATTAAAGATAAATTTCCCATTATTTTCATTGATTAATTATTGGATGAGTAACATGGAGAAATTTACTTCACCAAGTTGGATCTTTGTTTAGGATATCATAAAATAAGAATTAAGACTCAAGAAATTCTGAAAACAAAATTTAGAACTCATGAGGTTCATTATGAATTTCTGGTCATGTCTTTTGTCCTTACCAATGCATCTTCTACATTTCAAGTTTTGATGAATTCCATTTTCAAACCCTTCCTTCGAAAATTTGTGTTAGTATTTTTTGATGATATACTAATCTACAACAAGTCTTGGAAGGATCATGTTCAACATGTTGACAGGGTGCTCAAACTATTGAAGGAGAAATAATTATATGCAAAAACCTCCAATTTTTTCTTTGTAGTACAAGAGGTTGAATATTTAGGTCATATTGTATCTCATGAGGGATTTAAGGTAGACCCTAAAAAAATTAAAGCCATTAAGGAATAGAAAATCCCCAAAACCATAAAGTATATACAAGGATTTCTCGAGTTGATGGGATATTATCGCAAGTTTTTTAAGAATTATGGGAGACTAGCAACACCTCTAACAACATTACTAAAGAAATATGCATTTTCTTGGACTCCAGAAGCAAGTAAGGCCTTTGAACATATTAAAGATGAAATGTGCCAAGCACTAGTCTTAGCTACGATATAGTTCACACAAACCTTTATTGTGGGATTTGATGCCTCAGGAAATGGAATTGGTGTTGTTTTAATGCAAGAAGGAAGACCCATTGCTTTTGAAATCCATCCAAATAAAACAAAGTATTTACAAAAACCTATTTATGAGAAGGAAATGTTGGCAATACTACATGCACTTAAGTAATGGTGACCTTACCTAATGGGAAGACACTTCAAGGTAAAAAAAATATCAATATAGTCTTAAATAATTCTTGGAACAAAGATTATTCTTAGAAGAGCAGATAAAATGGGTCACAAAGATGTTGGGTTATGACTTTGAAATCATCTAGAAAAACTGGAAGCAAAATGATTTTGCATATGCACTCTCAAGAAAGGATGAGGATGTCGAAGCATTTCTTTGTGCCATTTCTATTATCCAACCATATTGGATAACTGAAGAAAGGGATGAATGGAAGAATGAAAAAGAAGTGCGGGAACTCATTCAAAAGTGGCAGCAAGATCCTATTACATCTAATATATTTAGCTAGAAAAATGGTTCATTATGGTACAAAGATCGCTTATATATTTGTAAGAATTTCAAACTCAAACAAAATATTCTTTTGGAATTGAACACTTCTCCCTTAGGAGAGAACTCAGGATTTTAAACACTTACCACATGGTTAAGAAGTAATTTTTTTGGGATGGCCTTAAATTTGATATTCAAATGTTTGTGGTGGAATGTTTGGTTTGCCAACAAAATAAAGTTGAGACAATTAAGACCCCGGGTTTGTTACAACCTTTATCCATTCCAAGTCAATGTTGGGAGGATTTTTCAATGGATTTTACCACATGTTTACCCAAGTACGAAGGAAAGAGTTTCATCATGGTGGTAGATGATAGAATTACCAAGTATGCACACTTTTGTGCATTATCGCATCCATTTAAAGCTAGTATAGTTGCTACGACATTTATGGAAACAATTCAAAAGATACATGGAAGCCCAAATATTATTGTAAGCAAAAAAGATCCCATTTTGACTAGAAATTTTTGGATGGAATTATTTTCTTGTCTGGGTACTCAATTAGCTCATAGCTCATCTTATCATCCTCAATATGATGGGAAAAATGAGATAGTGAACAAATGTTTGGAATAATATCTTCGTTTCTTTGTATCTGATAAATAGACACAATGGGTCAAGTGGTTACCTTTGGCTAAATGGTGGTATAATAGTTCCTTCGGTCAATTTTAGAGTATCTCATCAAGTGGAAGAACTTACCCACTGAAGATTCCACATGGGAGGATGGAAATTTTATACAGAAGCATCCATAACTACTCATGCGTTGAGGAAAACACTTTTTTGAAGGAGAGGGGCATGTCAGGTCCCTATAATACTAGTTTATGCCCTTATTGTTATGGTTAGTGAAGCCCCTTATTTTTATTTTTATACCCATGTAGTCCTCGTATTGTTATTACTGTGCCCCATAGAAGCCCACTATTGTTATTGTTGTGCCCTTACATTATTATTGTTATGCTGACTCTGATTATATTGTGACCCCTTAGACTCCTATATATACTAAAGGAGGTTTTATCATTTGAATCATCCAAGAATTGTTCATTTATGTAATGTAAAATAGGTTTCCCCCTCAAAGAGGCTAATTTTTAAGTCGTCAATATATCTTTTCTTATATTTTGTGAGATGGTTACATAACAAAATTAGTGCTTCATAAAACCTTAACTGCTATAGGAGGATTATGGCACAAGTCCTCTCGTGGATGGCATGCAATGCAGAATGGCGAAATATTTTAGGAAACCCGTCATATTCAAGAACAAGTGTATCTCTTATGGCTCAAGTCTCAAATAAAACCTAATTAGTTGGGCTATGGATGAATTTATGTTGTGAATGGCTCTTCTGGGAGCATACACATGAGGCTCAACCTTATAGTATTTTTCTTTGGACCTTATTTAGGTGGCCTAACAAGAGTCTCGATGTGGAAGTTTTGGAGAGGATGTTTCGATCACACCTTACCACATTTTTTCTAGTGTAGGGATGACATAATCTCAGAGTTCTCAATACCAAAATATCATAAGAAGTTGCACAAGAGGAGGGTTGGGATAATGAGAACCAACCTAGCATAGTGTAGTCGATAACATGTAGAAATATGGGATGAATGGGAGCTTTTGTATTGGGCCAGGAAGGGCCCATCACACTTGTGAAAGGTTTACCGTAATGTGCATTGGTGTGGGCTTGCTTAAATTGGAAATCATCATAGCAATTGATAGAGAAATATTTGTCCTAGTGTCGCTCTCACAGAGGTGGACTTGTGCTCTGTTGAAGGTTAGGTTTGGTTGATTGGGGTGGTGGCGCAGTTGGTTAGCGCGGAGGTATGGTCCCACTAGAGCATGTAAGCCTAGAGGTTAACGCCTAGAAGAATAAATCAGATTTCACATTAAATTGGGGAAGGATGACGTATTCTCGAGCTGAAGTGGTAGACACGAAAGCTTCACAATCTAACCATTGGTGCCATGGAGGACCCACAAGATACTTTATCCCCGGGGTTTCTCCCCAGAGAAAATATAGAATGAAAAAGGGTGAAGAGTTAGGTAACACATACCGAGAGATGGAAAAGTTTCAATTAACGAACAATCTATCCATTGACCAGTTGAAAAGTCATCCTGGAAGATCTTTCCTGAAGTAAATCGTAATAGGGATAAAGTGTTAAGCAATAGGTAACAAAACCAGGTAGATGGGAAGAGCTTCCATTAATAGAAAACTCTCTCTCTCTCTCTCTCTCTCTCTCTCTCTCTCTCTCTCTCTATATATATATATATATATATATATATATATATATATATATATATAATGTGTAGCTCAATGGGGGTCTCAAACCATGAACGAATTGGTAGCTAGTATAACCACGCCAAGTGGCGGTGAGGGGTTGACTTGGAAGTAACGTGGTTTCCACATGGAAAAATGATGACGAGGAAGTGGAAAAATTCAAATATGCATAACTATCAATATAGAGGTTGGATTAGGCTAAAATTTTATGTCACCAAAATCGTCTTGGAAAGACAAGCACGATAGTGATCTCCTTTTCGAGTTCTGAAGACAAAAAAAACAAAAACAAAAACAAATCATATTATCCCATCTCTCTAGATGTACAAGGGAGATTGGATTAATAATTGAACACTTTTTAAAAAGGTTAAGGTGGTTGAATCACTTTTTTTAATAGTTTAAATTAAAAAATAGAATTAATTTTAAAAAAATAGAGTTATTTTTTGAAACTTACTTTTTACAAAAATATCTTGAATGACTTCTTGCTTGTTCAAACTAAACCAACGTGGAGGTTCATGTTTGAGATTTATTTCTCAACACTCCCTCTTAGTTGGAAAGTAATTCTTCACCAATCCAAGTATGTCTCTAAATTATTGAAACTTCCCTCTTTCAAAGGGTTTGGTTAGAATATTCATTGACCCATGAGAATATACTTGAGCTTCATTACTCCCTTATAAAACCTATCTCGTATGAAGATATCTAATATCTATATACTTAAACCTATCATGAAACACTAGATTATCAAATTCTTTGATTCAAATGTGATTTTCATAATAAGTGGTTGTAGGTTCCAACTCTTGATGGTCACAACAATTCTCTTGTAAGCCCAACTCATATGAAATCTTGAGCTGGCGGGCGCGATGAACCTTAGGGTTTCATTCCTCGGCCCTAGGTCTTTCGGCCCTGGCATTTCACTGTTCACTGTGACAGGGTTACGTCAGACTCTGTACCCGGCTCCACACCTGTCCTATGAATCTCTGACCCCGAGGACTCTGTGGCGAGGTAAGGTTTCGCGTAATTAGTTTTACAACCTCAGAATGGGGTTATTTCATTTTTACCGTCTTTGTATATTGCAACGGGCTTTGTCGACTAGGGTTTTGGTGCAGTCGCGATTTTCTCGCCGTGTTAGTTTAAGATTGGCTGGGCGCGGCAGAGATGGGGTTTGATAGTGAATGTGTTGAGCTCGAACCTGCGCCAGAGGACCTTTTGATGTGTTGGGGACATGAGGTCTCTTCTTAGAATCTCGATTTGTTTTTCCCAAGCAATGTAAATCTCCAGGGACCTGGCGAGGAGGCGGTTGTGGGAGGTTTGCAGTTTGGAGCAATTCTACTCGAAGAATCTCTCCAGTGTACCTGGAATGGCCATTGGCGGGCGGGTTTATTTCCTGTGGAGGACCACGAGCAGCTGAGGGCAATCGAAGACTGGGCAAAAACTTTGAAGCAGCCCCCTCGTTTCACCTCTTTGAACGAGAACCAAGGTAATACTGTCCGCCCTGAGTTTTTTGGTGGTTTGGAAGATATCGTTGGAAGCCATGGCTTGCAAGGTTTTTCAGGTTTTAATCGTGTAGGAGAAGGGGCTCTTGATGGTGGAACCTCGCAAGGTTCAGCTTTTCCCTGGCATGGCTGCCCATTGCCTGTAGCACCTCAGGGTCAGGGAGCCCCTCAAGGTAGCGGTGGTTTTTCTTTAAACTCCCTTCAGGGTGCTGCTCTCGAATTTCGACAGCCCTGGGCCTCAACTAGTGGTGTGGCCGGCAGAAACCCTAGGGTCTCGACTTCGAACTCGACCCCTCTGGGTGTGGCTTGTTCTAAGGAGCTTGGGGTCGCCGAAGGAATCCAGCAGAGGGGGTCAGAGGGAGAAGAAGTTCTTTCTGTGCCTGAAGAAGGGGGGCAAGGGTCGCCAGTATCGGCTGTGTTGGATTTTCCTGCTCCAAATGTTAAGGGAGAAGGGGGGACTTTCAAGGAAGTCGTGGGGGGGAAGAGAAAGAAACTAAAGTCCATTAAGAAGAAAGAGCTTCGGCCGAGCTGTCTTTTGGGGGTAGATATCAGTATAGAACAAATAATGGAAGCGTCTGCGACTATTCTAGTTGGCCGCATAAGAGGAAGGAAGTACTCGGCTGAATACATAGCGGACTGGGTCCAATCCGAGTGGAAAGAAGCCCTGGGACAGCCATTAGGGATTACTGTTCTGGAAAGGGGGTGGTTTAACATCCAATTCGACAACAAATCTCATACGGACTGGGTTTTGGAGCGAAATTGGAGTTTTCGGAAGGGCCCCATTCTGTTTTGCAGATGGACTCCTTTGTTTGATGCGCAGAAGGAGAAATTTGCGGAGTCCCCAGTCTGGGTAAAGCTCCCTGGTATCCCCTTTCAATTCTGGACGGAATCTGTTTTTGTCTCTATTGGTAATACTCTGGGAAAATTTCTGGAGTATGATAACTCTTATATCAAAACTAGGGACAGGAGTATGGCTCGAGTGTTGGTGAGCCTCAACCCGAGGGAGGGTTTGGCAGATGCGATGACGCTAAAGTACAGGGACCTTGAGTTTCTTCAAACTCTGGACTATGAGAATCTCCCTTTCCGATGCCTTCGGTGTCACAAGCATGGTCATCTTGCGAAGGAATGTCCCCTAGGACATCGTCGTCATCGGCGTCAGATGAAACTTTATTGCCCGCAGGGGGCTCCTGCTCATGAATCTGGGGGGGCACAGCCAAAGACTTATCTGCATTCCGAAACTCAGACGAGGGTTACAGAGATTGTAGATCCTATGGAGCAGGATCGGTGCTCAGATGGTAAACATGTACCTTCCTCTCAGCTTATTCCGCCGGCCTCCCTGGCTCCTGTTCCTGAAGAGCTTGCTGGGGCGACCATGGCGGGTACATCTCCTCTTCCTCCTTATTCTTTTAGTCCCTCTACTTGTATCTTTCAGTCTCTCTTAGAAGGGCCTGGTCCTTCCAGGCGGATTTTAGACGATTTCTCTGCGCTGAATTTAACTAAAGCCTCCTCAGATAGTATAATCATCTCGGTCCCTCCCCATTCTGAAGCTGCTTTGCCTGTCTCTGAGGTTGCTTTTTCTTCTGTCGATTCCGGTGGACACACCTTGGCTATCACTCCCTATAATCTTTGTTCGTTGGCCAATAGAAAGGGTAAGGGTCAGGCAGTTGGAGGCATTGCCTTGGACCCTGTGGTAATCGGGCCAAGGAAGTTAAGGGGGAGAAAATCTGAACTCTCAAAAGCTCAGTTTAAAGCTGTCATTGACATTGCAGATGGGAAACAGAAAAAAATTTCCTGGGGTGCTTAGAGCAGAGCCACCACCCCCCCCTGTTCCTTGATGATCTTCCTTTCCTTCAATTGCAGAGGCTTAGCTAGCCAGCCGAAAAAGCTAGCCTTCAAAAACCTTGTGCAATCCTATAATCCTGATGTTATTCTCCTCCAAGAAACTTTGGGGCAAGGGGATGATGTTATCTGTACTCTTCATAAACTTTTTCCTGGATGGGCCTTCTCAGCTCTCGATGCTGCTGGTAGGTCGGGGGGTGTGGTTTCTGGTTATAATATGAGGAAGTTCAAGGAAGTCTCGTCTTGGGGTTCAGAAAACTGCTTGGCAATGGAACTCTATTCCAGTGAATTGTGCATCTCCTTCCTTATTCTGAATATCTATGGGCCTTTTTTGGAGAGAGAACATTTTTGGAACTCTTTCTTCAGTCTCTCTTGCCTCTCCCACCCTTACCTAATCATTGGAGGAGACCTAAATTTCTCTTTGGGGGATTCAGAATCTTGGGGTGCTGCTGCCCACTCGGACCCCCTCTCTGTCTTTTTTATGAATAAAATTGCTTCCTCCCACCTGGTGGATGCCCCGTTGATCAAATTGCACCCAACCTGGAGAAACAGACGCCTAGGAGATGATTGGGTGGGAAAAAGACTAGACCGTTTCCTTCTCTGTGAGAATCTGGTGGATTTCTTTCAATTTTCAGACACTGGGTTGGAGAAGGAGGTCACTCTGATCATTTCCCAGTCCTCCTGGAATTAAAAGGAGATGAAAAGAAACCAGTAACCCCTTTTAAATTCAACTCATCTTGGCTAAAGGATGAATCCTACAAAGCTCTTTTTCATGCCACCTGAAGAATGGACATCCTTAATGAAGAGGGAAGTAGAAGTGCCCATTTTTCGAAAAATCTTAAGAGAATGAAGCAAGCATCAAAAGAATGGGCGCATCAGAAGAAATTAAAGGAGGAAGAGGAGCTCAAAAGTATAAACTCTGAACTAGACCTATTGGAAAATCCGGATGGAACTGGTTATGAGTCCCTAGCTTCAAGAAACAGAATTAAAGAGTTGGAAGCCTCTCGGCGTAAAATTCTTCAGTTAAGAGAAGAAAGATGGAGACTGAAAATAAGAGCCATCTGGCTGCAAGCGGGAGATGAAAACTCTAAGTTCTTTCAGAATTATTCAAAGGGCCTATTAGCGCTCGAATCTACCTTAGGCTAAAATAAGGTAAAACTCAAGGCAACATCAAACCAAGCTTAGCCTCGTAGCTAGCCCTACGAGGACAGGAGAGGGCTCTCTCTGGGTCTATCTCGGCAAAAGGTCTTCAAAGGGGCTGAGATGACTTATCATGGATACTGATTTTAGGCTAGTAAATAGATAGAAAAGTTTGATTTAAATTTTTTGGGTTTTTGTTGGAAAAATGGGAAAAACAATTTTGGGCTCGGGGATGAGGCCAGATCTTTGCAGAATTCGAATTGGGGCAAGGTAGGCAGTAGTCTTGATGCTTTTGATTATGTGTATGGATGGATCAGAATGACAAGGAGATGAAGAGGGCAAGGGAGAACAAGGATCCTCTCCAAACTGGCGAAAACATATAAAACTAAACAAATTTAAAGGCAGAGCACTGGAATCAATGGATTCTACCTCATTTACTCATTCATTTAGTTTCAGAAGCAAAAGAATGGAATGGCATACATTAAACATTAAATAAATTACAAATAACTGAGAGAACACACCATCAAAATTGAAAGCCACAAGAATCCCAACAGGTGCTGCAAAACCTCTAATCTTTCCTTAGCCAAAAATATAAAAAATATGTACAATAGTGTGCCAAAAGTTTCCCAAGAGTCCAACCTTGAAAGTGTCTCAGAAAATAAAATAAATAGACAATTCTAACCCCTTACCATGCCTCTAGGGGTTGAGCTCATGCTTCTAGGAGCAGTTTGAACCAATTCTAAACAAAGAACTAAAATCTAGGCAGCCAAACAACTTGCCTCTATCAGCTAGGAAACTGATCCATTCACTTGATTTTCACTTTTTAGTGAATGAATCATCTAGAACAAGTAAATAAGTGCCAAATTTACATAATTTACATCAATTTACATCAAGAAAAACCAAAAATTACATCAAGAGATGAAACTAGTCACAACTGGCCGAATTCCTGAGCTAGAAGGTGAAAAATAGGCTAAATTCCTCTATGCGCCGCGCTCCAAAGATCTATGTGCCGCGCTACTTTGAGCCTGCTTTTGGGGTACTTCCTAGAGTCCAAATTGAGGTCATGATAGCTCGTTGGAAAGCCCTAGATGTTGGCTATCCAACCAAAGTGGAATTTGTCAATTTGGAGCTCTTTTTTTAATCCAAAACAACATTCTCCCAGAAGTACTTCTTGCTGGTGCAAAAGGTGGCAGAAAGGTGATTTTCATGGTGTTTTTAGCCCTTTTGATCATCCAGAAATTGATGAAATGCTTAGGAAATTCCTGAAAATGCATAATTTACCATTAAAAATCCAAAAATGCAAAACTTTCCTCCAGAATATGTTTCAAACGTAAGCGCGCGTTGGGCGAAAAAACCTATTTTGTGACCAAAAATTTTCAAAATGACAAAAATTTCTCCAAATTTGCTGAAATTTGGAGTGAAGATCCCCCATCATGCCTCATTCTCAGCCAACTAAGCCTCGGCCGAAATCTAGAGTGGATCAGGCCTCTTTCACCGTTTCAGTGCTCTGCTCAATCTTCTCTTCAGGATCTTCATTTTTGCTCTGCAAACGTGCATGCGGGCCCAATAATGATTCTTCATATGTATAAGAATGTCTTTGTCTCGGTTGGTATTCTCCAAGAGCTTATCTAGATGAATTTTAACATGCATAAGGTTAGTCTCTCGCTCAAATGGTGTCATGTCACCTGGTCTCTTCTGGGCCAATGCACGGTCTTCGCGAATTTGCCACAACTCTGTAAGTGTATGTTGATCCTCTAGTTGTTTGTTTCGCTGCTCCAGGTACTTTATCACCCACTGTGCTCTCTACAAATTTTCTGTAAAAGTGCCAATCTTAGCTTTCTACTCCTGGATGATTTCTTTGAGCTTTGAGCCAGGAGAGCTCGCATCAACATCGATGAGTATAAAATCAGTGTCTCGGCCTCCTGAAGGATCCTCATCGTGCATAGGCCTCTTGCCTCTATCCTGAACCTGTACCTGTGCTGATGTCAAAGGAGAGACCCCTTCCACACCATGTGGAGATAGTACTCGCGCTGCTGATGAAGTCAACGAGACCCCTTCCACACCGAGTGGAGGTAGTACTCGTCGTGTCGCTGCAAATAAGGCTCTGTGGCCTCGCTGATATGTCACATACACTGGAGCACTGATATGTTCAGTCTCAGGAATATCAAACTGGTGTGAAGGCTCTCCGTCATCATGAACTATCTCGGGAGGCGGCTGTGGCGCTTCAAAGAAGTCACGGGAGATGAACTCATCCCATGCGATGCCTTGTTGTGCGAGCTGATGTACCACCATGATTTTGATCAGCACGTAATGATATATGTTGTTATGCTGCTGTGCTGGGGTATTATTCTGTACAAGAAATGTCATCTGCTCTATGTTATGGTACATGAAGTATGGAATGCTCATCAACCGCACTCTCGTGAAGTGCATCAATAGCCGGATGTGATATGCATACAAGCGTGAAAAGCGCCCTTCACAACTGAAATAACGAATGATGAGTTTCATCAATGGTGCATACTCATCCTTCAGAAATCGGAATGGAAATACCCTGCTCAGCTGCCTCATATATCCAGGTCTGATATATGGCTCATAATAGGCTCTATCCAACTGCTGCCGCTTATTCCATTCTTCCCCGATGTTGGGTATCCCAGTCGCCTCTGAAATGGTCTCTGGTGACAAAGTAAAATCCACCCCAGCAAGGTTTACACAACCGTTATGCAAATGTAAGACAAATAGGCGAGCTAACTCATGATGATGCTGAGTTTGGGAAATCATCTCACAATAATGGAAACATGACTGACGCTGAAAACAATCCATTGCAAGCGGGCAAGCCTGCAATTGGGTCAAAGAAGTGGGCTCCTCCCTGACATGCCTGCCACTTTTATGTGACCTCCTCTGTACATTTATCTCTGCTGTGGAATCACTGTCATACCCCTGCTCATATACTGAATCCGTTTCTGACATGGTGTTGAAATGTGTTTAACAAGTATATGCTTGGTTGATTAGAAAATGGGCAATTGGTGTGTTTTGTTTCAACCCCCAAATGATCACATATATACCAAAGTGCTATAAGAAATACCACAGTGGAAAAGGACTGCCAAATGAGTTTGAATAGAAGAACAGTCACACTTCACTCTTTTGGGAATTATGGAATTTGGAGATTTTACAAGTGAATAGGAATGAGTGTAGTGATGTGAGAAAGTTATTAGGAACAAGAGTGAAAATGAAATGGGAACATATATATGAGCTAAGTGAAATCAAGGACAAAGAAACAATCCTTGCATGTCATGACCATTAGGCTTTGTCGATAGAGAGATGTGGGAGTAAGTAATAGGGTTTGGGAACTTAAAACATGGGAATGAAATGGTATTAGGGATATGGGATAATGAATATAGGATAAGGACTGTGGTAATATTGTGACAAGTATGAAAGCACGATGAGAGTGGACAAATAGTTCAAACACCAACAATATCACCAACACTTCTTTCAAAACCTTATGGAGCAATTTTGGATGTAGACATAGGGTTAAATCTTTCACCTTTCAAACACCAAGATTATTTCTTTTAAACCATAGCATCATAGCCAAAAATCATTGATCAGGCTTTAACACACTTACTTGGAGGCGAAAAGATGATTTGAATTGAAAAATCACAAAACAGTGATGAATTTAGGCTGAAAGGCTCAACGCGTCGCGCACACTCCCAGTGCGCCGCGCTGGTTTGGTGCGTCGCGCCTTAAGAAAATAGCACTGACAAACTACGCCCAGTGCGTCGCGCCTTATTTGTATGCGCCGCACCCAGTTAACCACATAGTCACGGCCCTTCAACGATGCAATTGCTATTCCACTTTTGAAAACTCGACTTTGCTATGGGATTTATGAATGAAACTTGATACAAATGGGTTCAAATAGCCTTTGAAAATATCTTGCAAGAGATGGGTTTAATTTTTAGTTCTTCAAAAACCCAATTCATAATGTTTTTTGATTTGGCACTTTGGTCATTTATTTCAACTCTGTCTTTTTTGGATTTTTCATTGATTTTCTGAGTTTGGACTGATGAAATTTGTTGATTTTTGCAGGGATGTTGGCGTTTGGACTTCGGCAAAGACCAGAAGCTGCATTGAAATTTTTTATGGTGGAAAAAATACATGATTGTTACAAAATATGAATTCGACAATTTCTTATTCAAAACAGAGTTTTGAACAAGAAATGTCCTCAAATTTGTTTGATGATAAAAATTTGAACTAAGAACCTCTTCTAAAACCATCCTCATGGCCTGCGGGCATTTGTTAAACATATCAAAAGACTGAACCCTAGACTCTAAAACTAAAAGACTCTTGTTGACCAAAATAATCATTTATGACCATGAATGACGTGAACTGAACTTCGATGAATTTTGCAGAGTTTTAATTAGCCCAACAGGTACAAGCGTGAGGGAATACAAGAAGACCAAACCCTTTCATCATTCAATGGCATGCCCCTAGCGAAATGCAACGAAGTGAAGTGAGCGAGACACCTAAAAATGATATGCAAAAAGCGAAATGATCTCTGACGGAGGGTTGTAAGGACCGACTCTAACATTGGCTCCAATGGGGATGGTGGCTCCAAGGAGATGCAAAGAACGGCAGATCTCTAGAAGAGCTAGACAGTGCCTTCATCCATTGGGCGATGGAGTCATTATTTCAACAGATAACACGAAACCTTTGACACATTTATTGACTGAAAACTTGACTGAAACCTGACTGAAACTTTACTGAAACTTGACTGAAACCGACTCAATTTTAAAACTGAAATGACAAATAAAACTAACTTGACAAACTTCAAACCAACTAACCTCCCTTTTCAGAATTATAGCCTTCGCTTCGGGCCCCAGACCGAAGAAAAGAGATTAGTACACACTTGCGATGAAACAGAAGTAGAACGATATATACAATGACAATGAAATCAGCAGAAAATACTCAGAAATGGTATCGCTTGAGCAGCCGACCATTGATCGGCCCTCTAGGACAATCATCGCCGTTCATTTCCTTTAGAAGAAAGGCGTTCTGACCAAGATACACTGCAATCTCAAAAGTACCTTTCCAAAGATTTTCAAATTTGTCGTGCTTGCCTTTTTCCTCATTCCGAGCATCCCACTTCAGGACCACCTCATCCAACTGAAACTTATCTGCTTTCGCCTTCTTGTCATAAATCTTCTTAATGCGCTCCTGCAACTTGAATGTATTTTGAAAGACCTCCTCCCTTGTTTGCTATAAATGAATCATCTGATTTATCCTTCGTTGCATGGGATCTTCCTCACTACCAGCTTCCTGAAGCAATTTGACTACCGGGACAGCAAGAGAAGTGGGAAACACTGTGTCTACTCCATACACCATCTCAAAGGGGGACATACCGATGGATTTTTTCTGACCTACCCTATCAGCCCAAAGTGCATTCACTAATTTCTTGTGCCAGCCTTTCTTATTGATTTCCAACAATTTCTTAATGATATTTACCAAAGACTTATTGGAAGACTCCGCCAAGCCATTTCCTTGCGGATGGTAGGCTATCAAATGTCCCAAGCTGATGTTATACTTATTGCAAAATTCAACCATCCTTTTTGACTTGAAGGCCGCTGCATTATCTGTGATTATATTACTAGGACAACCAAAACGTGACAAAATGTTATTCTCAAGAAAAGAAATAATTACCGCATCCGTAGCTTGTCGGGTGGGAATTGCCTCGATCCACTTTGTGAAGTAATCCGTTGCTGTCAATATCCATCTATGCTGACCTGAAGATGCCGGATGGATTTCCCCAATGAAATCCAATCCCCACTGCTGAAATGGTGCACTAAATTCAATTGGTTTAAGAGGCAAAGGTTGTAATTTCTGCTTCCCTTTGAAAATTTGACATTCGTGACAATTCTTAACAGCCTTATATACATCAGAAAATAAAGTAGGCCAATAGTATCCCGCTCTCAGAATCTTATTAGCTGTGGTTTTCCAAAATAGATGGCCCCCGCAGTCTCCTCTATGAAAGTCCTCCAAAACTCTTTTGGCTTCTTCCTCTACCAAAAAATTCAATAACATTCCACCAGGGTCTTTCCAATATAATGCAGAATTCAATATACAAAACTTTGCAGCCCTCAACTTCAAGGTTCTACTCTTATTTCTAGGCATCCCGGGTGGTGGAGACAAATTCTGAAGTACATATAAAATGTCAGCATACCAAGGGGAAGAAACAAAGATATCAGATACCTGAAATGATGCACTTTCCTCATCCTCATCAGACATAGCAGCAATCAAATTTATATCTAGAGCATGCAGATTTGTTTCGGCCATGAGTTTTGCTAGTCCTTGTCCTTTGATCAGCTTGGCCGGTTTAATCTCCACATCATATTCTAACAACGCAGCGATCCACTTACCCCGTCTTCCTTCCAGATCTGCTTGTACCAAAACATCTTTCACAGTTGTGTTAGGAACGTAAGCTATAATGTGGGAATGCAGTATATACACACAAAAATCTTTCAAGGCCTTCACAAGAGCAAGTGCTTGTTTCTCAATAATGTTGTATTTCAAAGCTCTGTCCCTTATAATTCGACTGAAAAAAGCAATGGGCTTCTCAACTCCATCTCTTTTCTGCATTAAAACAGCTACCAAAGTGTGCTCAGAAGCAAATGAAAACAAAATGAAGTCCTGTGTGTAATCTGGGCTGATTAAAATGGGAGCTGAAGAAAGAGCTAACTTACCAAATTGAATGATTTCACCGCCTCTTCCGTCCACTTCACTTGGCTGTCCTTTTTCAGCATGTTTGTGATCTCTCTAAGATGCTCAGCTAGATTTGGAATGAAACGACGCAGAAAATTCATTTTACCATTAAATGACTGTATTTCTTTCTTGTTCCGGGGCTGTTCAATTTGTTGGATTGCTTCAACACGTGCAGGGTCAACACGAATTTCGTTTTTCGATATGATGTGGCCAAGAAGTTTGCCTTCATCCATGGCAAACAAGCTCTTTTTCGGATTCAGCGAAATGCCATATTTTCTGCACTTTTGAAAAACAACTTTCAAGTGATACAAATGTTCTTCATCAAAATTTGAAAACACCGTCAAATCATCAAGGTAAACAACCAAAAATACATCTTTCTCATTGGCGAAAGCCATGTCCATTGCACGCTGAAAAGTGGCACCTACATTTTTCAAACCAAACGGCATCTTGGCATAATGAAACGTTCCCCATGGAGTGGTGAACGCGGTTTTTTCACGATCGTCCTCATGAACTAAAATTTGATTATATCCTGAATAGCCGTCGAGTAGTGACATCCTTGATGCTCCAACTACTCGCTGCAGTATATGGTCCATTTTTGGCAGCGGATAATTGTCCTTCAATGACACCTTATTCAAATTTCTGAAATCAATACACAAACGGATCTCACCTGTCTTTTTCCTCACGGGCACCAAATTGGAAATCCAATCAGAATAGGAACAATGATTCCTGACTTATACAACCTGTTGACCTCCTTCTCAATCGATGGTAGCAGCTTCGGATTGATTCTCCTCAACTTCTGACGGAAAGGCTTCTGATTTGGTTTAATAGGGATAGTATGCTGAATGATAGTAGTCTCATACGTTTTTAAATCTGAGTAATCCCACGCGAAAGCATCAGCAAATGAAGACAACAAACTCACATATTCATCTCTTACCTCCAGTGACAATGAATTGGATAACTTTACCATCTTGGGGTTTTCAGCTGTCCCAATATTTACTTCTTCAACACCTTTTTTAGTCGGCCTCAATGTCGGTTTGCGGGCTACGTCATCTTGATCAAAGAGTTCCTCTAAAGGAATCAATCCTTTAGGAATGATGTTATCCTTAAGCTGCAACACTTCCATATGATTTATTTGCATATCATCATTACCATCATCATGTTCTGTATCTATGGAGGTATCTTTAAACTTACCCTTGTTTTGTAGGAAATCACTAATCTCCTCATCGTCCTGAAAAACTTGCCAACATCTCTGATTATCTGGAACGGTAGGGCGGTGCTTCACATGGATCTCAAACTTATTGCTGGAATTCATTGGGATTTTTAAATTGCTTGCTGCTTTAGCAAGTCCATCAGCAACACCATTTTGAATGCGAGGCACACACGTCAAGGTATAGTCTGAAAATAACTTCAAAATGTCTAAAACTACATTACGGTAAGCCTTCATGCGAGGATGCTTGGCTTGAAACTCACCCTTTACCTATTTTATCACCAATTCAGAATCACCATAGACTGCAATTCTTTTCGCTTTCAGCTTTCTTAGAATCTTTAGGCCAGCAATCAGAGCCTCATACTCAGCCTCATTGTTAGAACAATCAAATGCTAGTTTGTAGGAACATACTCGCACATTGCTCGAGACCTTATTCGGAGCGGAAAATTGACTGCGTATCCAAACACCAATTCCAGCACCATCACTACCCACTGTGCCATCGAAATCCATGGTCCAAAGACCATCTTCATCATCCTCTAAGTGCTGAAATTGGGCCAGCTCTGTTTTTTATGTTTGCTGCCCATCGTCTTTAGCTGATTGCTCAACAATAGCTTGCTTTTCTCGTCTTTCTTTCTGCAGAAATTCTCTGAAATTCACGGTAATCTCTGGTATATCTTCTGCTTGAACTAACTGACTATCTATATCATTAAAACTATCAGCAAACAAAACAAAAGACTCTAAGTCTGTATGTACATAATTTACAGGATGATTGATTGGTTTCTCCTTGCTTGTTATCATGTATTTCATCTTCTGTTCTCGATATAACTTTCTCATTTGGCCAAAGATAGGAATTGTTGCATAGGATAAATCTAACTGTAGTGTACCTTTCAACTTTGCTCCCCAAGATCTAGAAAGGAGCATCCCAAATCGGGGAGGAATGTCTGCCACAACCACGTCCATCAAAACATTCTTCGCAGGAATCTGATCTAAACTTACGACCAAATTTTTGATGAGCCCGATACATCTCACTCAGCTGGAATCAAATGAGTAAAAATCATGGTACTTCCTTGTAATGTCTAAACCCAACTTTTCCATGATTGCTTTTGGCATAAGATTGTGCGAAGCACCGGAATCGAACATGGCGTTATGTAATACAAATTCATGCAACCTCAAACTGATATATAAGGGAGGAACATCACTGTCAGGGGACTCACCATCTAAAGCAGGCCCAAATATCAATTCAGGCTGATCATATTCAATATTCACCGTGTCAAACATTGGATCAAAATTCAGAATTTTAGAGACTTGACCTCTATAACTGCTGTTCTTCATAATTTCTGTCAAGGGAATAGATACTTTCAATTTAGAAATTTCATTCTCCAAACTAAAAGCTGAAACCTTTTCGACCTCTTTGACTGGAACTTCTTTCCTTTCAGCCTTATCCTTCATTATTCTTGGCTGATTTGACTTTTCTGCTGATGATGATTTGTTAGCTGCGGGATCAATTGTCTCTTTTCCTTTCTTTTGTGCTACAGGTGAATCCATCTTCGGTGTTGAAGCCTCTTTTCTCTTCTGAATTGGGTTTATGGGAACATCTCTGTTTCTTAATGAGTATTGCTTCTGTTGAGCGGACAAAGCATTCATATACCCTCTTTGGTATTCATCTGATTCTTCCTCAAGAGCTGCATCGTTTGCTAAAATAAAATCCTCATCTTTCTGTGCAGCTGAAATTTCTGCATACTCTTCATCTTCAGTGATATAAATGGATAGATCATCGAGAGTAAAGAAGTGGTTTTGCTCTCCTACTACATCATCTTCATCGTCTGAATCTTGACCCACAAAGTTTTGTTGAAGAGGTGTTTTAACTTGCTGTTGGGCTGCCGGCTCTTGTGCTCTCTGTTCACGCTGTTTAATTCTGAACTGTGGCTGCTGCTGGCCACGGTAGTTGGGATTTCGAATCTGCGGTTCAGGCTTGTCAAGCGTCATTCTTTTGAACATTTTTTCCATTTCGCGAAGCAAGTGCTGTTCTGATGTAGATGTGGAAGCTTCTTCCTTTATGGTCACTCTCTTCTCTGCTTTCAACCTGGTTCTCTTATCATTTAGATTCGCCTCAACACTAACAGCAATCTTCTGCATATCTTCCAAGGTAGGCGGATCTCTGTCTCGTAATGAATAAGCCATCTCCGGATCGAAACCATCCGAGAATTTAAGGAGAGCTGACTTTCTAGATGGTCTTAAGTCATCTGGAATTGCATTATAAACTGTATTGAATCTGATAATATAGTCTTGAACGGACTCACCAGGATTGCGCTTGATGCTGTTATACTCGGCATTGATCTGAAGTGGATCTTTTTTATTTCCCAACGATCTAGAAATTGTTGGTGAAGTTCTGCCATTGTAGTAATGCTTCTTGTTGGCAAAGCTCTAAACCATTTTCTTACCTCCCCTCCGAAATTTTGCACAAAAATTATCATGGTTACATTCTCTTCATCGATCTCATGAAGATCGAAAAAGTCTGTCATCTTATCTACATGTTGTTGTGCTGGAAGACTCTGCGGAGTGCCATCAAATATTGGAATCTTGCTCTAATAATCTGCAGGCATATCATTTAAATGGTGCGGTAACGCGAGAGGAGCAAATCGAGTAGCCATGGCTCTCGGCGGATTTATAATCTGTCTTGGAGAAACAGCTGGAATGGGAGCAGTAGATGAACGAGTTGTATGCGGTGGAGATGGAGGGGGAACTACCGCTGATTTCTGATCAGAGATCTCAAGCTGTACGGGAATGGTAGGGATAAAGGGAGGTTCAGCGGGAATCTGTGAACCGGATGCAATTTCAGATGGCCCAAGAGTTTCAGATGCAGATTCAATGAATTCAGGGATGTTGGTTGCCACAATGGAGTTTTGAAGATTCAGAATATAATTATCAATAGATCTATTTGCTTGTTCAACTTCTAGATACTTGATAAACTCAGGATTGATGACGGTAGAACCAGTAGCGCTTTCGGACTTGGTTTCAAACAATGATAACTCGAACTGATTGTCAAACTCAATATCTTCAATGTATTCAAAAACAGTGGGGTATGAGTGAGATTTGACCAAAGGAATGATGGGAGCTTCTCGACAGAAAATTCTTGGGATTAAGTTGGGGTTTTCATATACTGGAGGCGGATTTGGATCAGGATTTGATCTAGTATGCCTTTTTGAAGCCAGTGTATTGATCTATTCAAAAATCCAAGGGACACAAACGATTATTTTCAGCCTATCGACTTCTAGACTCAATCATCCAAAAGTGTAGAATGAACAAGTAATACTAGGGTAATTCACAAATCAAGTGTCTCATTCACAAGCTAAACCGGAGATAAACTGAATCAGCGTTTATCTACTTCCGCTAATGCATAGCAAAAGCGTTTCGAAAGCTACCTGGCGTGACTTCAGACTCCGTCTATAACTCATGAAATGAACACACCAACAAGCAAACCATTGAGATTTTTTCCCCAGTATGGTCGCCACTATGTTAGCGCTCGAATCTACCTTAGGCTGAAATAAGGTAAAACTCAAGGCAACATCAAACCAAGCTTAGCCTCGTAGCTAGCCCTACGAGGACAGGAGAGGGCTCTCTCCGGATCTATCTCGGAAAAAGGTCTTCAAAGGGGCTGAGATGACTTATCATGGATACTGATTTTAGGCTAGTAAATATATAGGAAAGTTTGATTTAAATTTTTTGGGTTTTTGTTGGAAAAATGGGAAAAACAATTTTGGGCTCGGGGATGAGGCCAGATCTTTGCAGAATTCGAATTGGGGAAAGGTAGGCAGTAGTCTTGATGCTTTTGATTATGTGTATGGATGGATCAGAATGAAAAGGAGCTGAAGAGCGCAAGGGAGAACAAGGATCCTCTCCAAACTGGCGAAAACATATAAAACTAAACAAATTTAAAGGCAGAGCACTGGAATCAATGAATTCTACCTCATTTACTCATTCATCTAGTTTCAGAAGCAAAAGAAGGGAATGGCATACATTAAAAGTTAAAGAACTTACAAATAACTGAGAGAAAACACCATCAAAACTGAAAGCCACAAGAATCCCAATAGGTGTTGCAAAACCTCTGATCTTTCCTTAGCCAAAATGCAGAAAATATGTACAATAGTGTGCCAAACTTTTCCCAAGAGTCCAACCCTGAAAGTGTCTCAGAAAATACAATAAATAGACAAGTCTAACCCCTTCCCATGCCTCTAGGGGTCGAGCTCATGCTTCTAGGAGCAGTTTGAACCAATTCTAAACATGGAGCTAAAATCTAGGCAGCCCAACAACTTGCCTCTATAAGCTAGGAAACTGATCCATTCACTTGATTTTCACTTTTTTGTGAATGAATCATCTAGAACAAGTAAATAAGTGCCAAAGTTACATCATGTACATCAAATTACATCAAGAAAAACCAAAATTTACATCAAGAGATGAAACTAGTCACAACTGGCCGAATTCCTGAGTTGGAAGGCAAACATTTGGTCAAAATCCTTTATGCGCCGCGCTCCAAAGCTCTATGCGTCGCGCTACTTTGAACCTATTTTTGGGGCACTTCTTGGAGTCCAAATTGAGCTCATGATAGCTCGTTGGAAAGCCCTGGATGTTGGCTATCCAACCTAAGTGTAATGTTTCAATTTGGAACTCATTTGTCCCTCCAAAACTTCAATCTACCAAGAGTACTTCCTGCTGGTGCAAAAGGTGGCAGAAAGGTGGTTTTCATGGTGTTTTTGGCCCTTTTGATCATCCAAAACTTGATGAAATGCTTCTTCCATTCATAAACATGCATAATTTACCATGAAAAATCCAAAAATGCAAAAATTTCCTCCAGAAGATGTCTCAAACGTAAGCGCGCGTCGGGTGGCGCGACGCGTTGGGCGGAAAAACCTGTTTTGTGACCAAAAATTTTCAAAATGAAAAAAAATTCTCCAAATTTGCTGAAATTTGGAGTGAAGATCCCCCATCATGCCTCATGGTCAACCAACAAAGCCTCGGCCAAGATCTGGAGTGGATCAGGCCTCTTTCGCCGTTTCAGTGCTATGCTCAACCTTCTCTTCAGGATCTTCATTTTTGCTCTGCAAACGTGCATGCGGGCCCAATAATGATTCTTCATATGTCTAAGCATGTATTTTCCCTGGTTGGCCTTCTCCAAGAGCTTATCCAGATGAATTTTAACATGCGTAAGGTTGGTCTCTCACTCAAATGGTGTCATATCACCTGGTCTCTTCCGGGCCAATGCACGGTCTTTGCGAATTCGCCGCAACTCTGTAAGTGTATGTTGATCCTCTAGTTGTTTGTTCCGCTGCTCCAGGTACTTTATCACCCAATGTGCTCTCTGCAAATTCTCTGTCAAAGTGCCAATCTCAGCTTTCTGCTCCTGGATGATTTCTTTGAGCTTTGAGCTAGGAGAGCTCGCATCAACATCGATGAGTATAAAATCAATGTCTCGGCCTCCTGAAGGACCCTCATCGTGCATAGGCCTCTTGCCTCTATCCTGAACTTGTACCTGTTCTGATGTCGAAGGCAATACCCCTTCCACACCATGTGGAGATAGTACTCGCGCTGCTGATGAAGTCAACGAGACCCCTTCCACCCCGGGTGGAGATAGTACTCGTCGTGTAGCTGCAAATAAGGCTCTGCGGCCTCGCTGATATGTCACATACACTGGAGCACTGATATGCTCAGTCTCAGGAATATCAAACTGGTGTGAAGGCTCTCCCTCACCATGAACTACCTCGGGAGGCGGCTGTGGCACTGCAAAGAAGTCACGGGAGATGAACTCCTCCCAAGCAATGCCCTGTTGTGCAAGCTGATGTACCACCATGATTTTGATCAGCGCGTAATGATATATGTTGTTATGCTACTGTGTTGGGGTCTTCTTCTGTACAAGAAATGTCATCCGCTCTATTATACGGTACATGAAGTATGGAATGTTCATCAACTGCACTCTCGTGAAGTGCATCAACAGCCGGATGTGATATGCATACAAGCGTGAAAAGCGCCCTTCACAACTGAAATAACGAATGATGAGTTTCATCAATGGTGCATACTCATCCTTCAGAAATCGGAAAGGAAACACCCTGCTCAGCTGCCTCATATATCCAGGTCTGATATATGGCTCATAATAGGCTCTATCCAACTACTACCGCTTATTCCATTCTTCCCCGATGTTGGGCATCCCAGTCGCCTCTGAAATGGTCTCTGGTGACAAATTAAAATCCACCCCAGCAAGGTTTACACGACCGTTATGCAAATGTAAGACAAATAGGCGAGCTAACTCATGATGATGCTGAGTTTGGGAAATCATCTCACAATAATGGAAACATGACTGACGCTGAAAACAATCCATTGCAAGCGGGAAAGCACGGTGGAGTCGAAAAGTGGAAGCTCCTCACGACATACTGCCACTTTTATGTGACCTCCTCTGTACATTTATCTCTGCTGTGGAATCACTGTCATACCCCTGCTCATATACTGAATCCGTTTCTGACATGGTGCTGAAATGTGTTTAGCAAGTATATGCTTGGTTGATTAGAAAATGGGCAATTGGTGTGTTTTGTTTCAACCCCCAAATGATCACATATATACCAAAGTGCTATAAGAAATACCATAGTGGAAAAGGACTGTCAAATGAGTTTGAATAGAAGAACAGTCACACTTCACTCTTTTGGGAATTATGGAATTTGGAGATTTTACAAGTGAATAGGAATGAGTGTAGTGATGTGAGAAAGTTATTAGGAACAAGAGTGAAAATGAAATGGGAACATATATATGAGCTAAGTGAAATCAAGGACAGAGAAACAATCCTTGCATGTCATGACCATTAGGCTTTGTCGATAGAGAGATGTGGGAGTAAGTAATAGGGTTTGGGAACTTAAAACATGGGAATGAAATGGTATTATGGATATGGGATAATGAATATAGGATAAGGATTGTGGTAATATTGTGACAAGTATGAAAGCACGATGAGAGTGGACAAATAGTTCAAACACCAACAATATCACCAACACTTCTTTCAAAACCCTATGGAGCAATTTTGGATGTAGACATAGGGTTAAATATTTCACCTTTCAAACACCAATATTTTTGCTTTTAAACCATAGCATCATAGCCAAAAATCATTGAGCAGGCTTTAACACACTTACTTGGAGGTGAAAAGATGATTTGAATTGAAAAATCACAAAACAGTGATGAATTTAGGCTGAAAGGCTCAACGTGCCGCGCGCACTCCCAGTGCGCCGCGCTGGTTTGGTGCACCGCGCCTTAAGAAAATAGCACTGACAAACTACGCCCAGTGCGTCGCGTGCATTCTATGCGCCGCACCTGATTTGTATGCGCCGCACCCAGTTAACCACACAGTCACGGCCCTTCAACGATGCAATTGCTCTTCCACTTTTGAAAACTCGACTTTGCTATGGGATTTATGAATGAAACTTGATACAGATGGGTTCAAATAGCCTTTGAAAATATCTTGCAAGAGATGGGTTTATATTTTAGTTCTTCAAAAACTCAATTCATAATGTTTTTTGATTTGGCACTTTGGTCATTTATTTCAACTCTGTCTTTTTTGGCTTTTTCATTGATTTTCTGAGTTTGGACTGATGAAATTTGTTGATTTTTGCAGGGATGTTGGCGTTTGGACTTCGGCAAAGACCAGAGGTTGCATTGAAATTTTTTATGGTGGAAAAAATACATGATTGTTACAAAAGATGAATTAGACAATTTCTTATTCAAAACAGAGTTTTGAACAAGAAATGTCATCAAATGTGTTTGATGATACAAATTTGAACTAAGAACCTCTTTGAAAACCATCCTCATGGCCTGCGGGCATTTGTTAAACATATCAAAAGACTGAACCCTAGACTCTAAAACTAAAAGACTCTTATTGACCAAAATAATCATTTATGACCATGAATGACGCGAACTGAACTTCGATGAATTTTGCGGAGTTTTGATTAACCCAGCAGGTACAAGCGTGAGGGAATACAAGAATACCAAACCCTTTCGTCAGTCAATGGCATGCCCCTAGCGAAATGCAACGAAGTGAAGTGAGCGAGACACCTAAAAATGATATGCAAAAAGCGAAATGATCTCTGACGGAGGGCTGTAAGGACCAACTCTAACAGGGCCGAAAAATTGCTAACACAATTTGGGAATTGAAAAAGGAGGATGGGGAAATGGAAAAATCCTTTGAAGATTTGGCTTCTCTTGGTGTTAGTCACTTCAAGAATCTTTTCAAAGCCCCGGAGGAAGCTTCCATAGAGGAGGTTATCAGAGTTGCACAATTCTTTCCTCGATATGTTGAGGAAGAAGACAATGACTCTATTATGGAAGTTGTCTCAAAACAGGAAGTGGAGGACATTCTCAAGGATATGCAGAAGGACAAAAGTCCTGGGCCTGATGGGTGGATAGTGGAATTTTTCCTTCATTTCTTTGAATTCCCGGGGGATGACTTGGTTGCGGTCGTAAATGAGTCGAGAAATTCTAGATCTATCTATCAACCTTTCAATTCAACTTTTTTGGCTCTGATACCCAAATCTGATCAGCCTGTCTCTTTTGATGACTTTCGGCCTATTTCCCTTTGTACCTGTGTTTATAAAATTATTTCTAAACTCATAGCCTCCAGGTTAAAACCTTTCTTATCCAAGCACATTTCTCCTGAGCAGTTTGGGTTTTTAGACGGATGACAGATTCATGAGGCTGTAGGAATCGCTCAAGAAACTCTACATAGCTTAAAGAGGAATGGTAAGAAAGGGGCTATTGTTAAAATTGATTTATCAAAGGCCTATGACAGAATTAGCTGGATGTACTTACGTCTTCTACTGACTCACCTTGGTTTCAGATTTGATTTTGTTAGATGGGTTATGAGTTGCATTTCTTCATCCTCAATTTTTGTACTAATTAATGGGGCAGCTTCAAACTTCTTCAATCCGGAGACAGGGCTGAGACAAGGCTACCCTTTGTCCCCTCTTCTTTTCTTGTTGGTTGCAGAGGGGATCAGTCTAATGATTAGTAGGGAAAAAAGACAAGGAGATCTAAGAGGGATTGAAGTGGCAGTTAATTTGTGGGTAACCCATCTACTCTTTGTAGACGACATTATCCTATTTAGCAATGGAAGTGTGGAGGATTGTAGAAATCTAAAAAGAATTCTGGACCTTTTTCTCAAAGCGACAGGTCTTAAAATCAATGAGCATAAATCGACCCTTACAATTTCGGGTATGTCTTTGGAGGAGAGTGGCAGAGTGGGGGCAGTTCTTCCATTTAAAGTCAAAACTTTGCAGGAAAGTTTTAAATACTTGGGCTTCTTGTTGAAACCTGACTCCTACCGGATACAAGATTGGAAGTGGCTGCTGATAAAAATAGAAAAGAAGCTCAACTTGTGGAGTCATAAATGGTTGTCTCGAGCAAGGAGGCTGGTCCTAATAAAGTCAGTCCTGATGGCAATTCCTGTTTATTGGGCCAGTCTCATGTGGGTACCTAAAGGTATTCTAGCCTCTATTGATAAATTGTGTAGCAGATTCTTATGGGCCGGATCTAAAGTGGAACATGTGACTCCCTGGGTTGCTTGGGATAAGATTTCGAGACCTAAAGAGTGGGGAGGATGGGGAATAAAGCATTTGTCTTGCTTTTCCAAATCCTTAGCTGCCAAGTTGACATGGAGATTTATTTCGACTGACTCTCTATGGTCTACTGTTACGAAAAGAAAGCATATAGATCCGGCGACAACTATTGAATGGGTCCGCACTCCTGTAAAGTCTTCCAAAAATGCCTCGGTGGTTTGGAAGGCTGTAGTTGCTTCGGCTCACACTATAGAACAAGGCCTAGCATGGAAAGTGGGGGATGGTGCTCGGGTGAGGATTGGATGTGATCCCTGGGTTGGGTGTTTGGAAAGATACGCCTTATCTCATGACCTGAAACTATTTCTATCTGATCGGGGATACCTTTTTCTGAATCAGCTAGCCAATCCCAGGACTACTTCCATCTGGAGGCAAGGGTGGTTGTCAGCAGACGATCTTCAATTAGAGGAAAGATGGAGGGAGGAATGGAGCCTCTTTGTGTTGGACCTTCAAAACTCCTCTGTTCGGTTTTCGGAAGCAAGGGATGAGCTAGTGTGGGTCCATGCGCAGACAGGAAGTTACACTCCCAAGATGGGCTATAAATGGTTGATGTCCCAACAAGGCTTGGAAGATCCCACATGGTGGTCTAAACTCCTATGGAAGCTAAAATGCCCTGCAAAAACCAGACTCTTCTTCTGGTGCATCCTTCAGAAAAAAGTGCCAACGTGGGATTTCTTGCAGAAAAGGGGGAAAATAGGCCCAGGATGGTGCTCTCTCTGCAAAGAAAATGAGGAAACATCAATGCATTTATTTCTCACTTGTCCTTTCAATGTCAGTCTTTGGGCTGAATCCTTAAGACTCATTAATTCTCCCCTCAGGTGGGAAGGAGAAAGTATCCAACAAGCATGGTCCCAGTGGTGGCAGGAGGCTTCTGATGACAAAGTTCATTCCATCCCACTTCTGATAGCTTGGGGAACTTGGCTAGCTAGGAACCAAATTATCTTCAAATATCTTCCCTTCCCAATTGGAAAATTGGCCGCGGAAGGGGCAGCAATTTATGACAGCATTCCATCTCCATCTAGGCGCTCGATCCATCACTCTATTCATCCTGAACTTATTAAGGAATCTGTTCCGTGGGCCTATTTCGATGGGGCTATAGATGGAAATGGATGGTGCGGAGCAGGTTTGGTTATTTATGTTACTCCTAAAATTTCTTTTCGAGCCTCTATTGGCCTTGGGAAGGGGACCAATAATTTTTCTGAGCTAACGGCCTTACATCACCTTCCTTGCTGGTTATCCTTGAGACAGATGAGACAGGTTCAGATGTTTGGTGACTCAAAAAATGTTGTGAATTGGTTCAACAGGACTCAACAATGCAGGAATTATATTTTGCTTCCTTTGCTTAATGAAATTTTTCTTATCAAAAGTTTCTTTAATGAAATCATTGTTTGCCACATTTACAGGGAAAGAAACCAGGAGGCGGACATTTTATCTAAAACATGTGTTCAACAAGATCTGGGGACCTAGTCTATGACAAAGATGGACAGTGGGGTGATCAATCCTATTGCCCAGCCAGTTTTTGAATGACAGCTTATCCTCTTGGCTGTTCCTTTTTACCTTGCTGCAGCTGTTCAGTTCTATTTTATTAGATGTTATGTTAAACTTATTTTAAAACTGTTAGTTTCTTACTCAAAACTATGGTATTTACTTTTATATTTTCTGTGGGTTGTTTTCCTCATATGAGGAGGCCCTCCGATACAGTATTCCCAAAAAACAGTTTTCCTTTTCTTTTTCTGTTACTCAACTGACCTTGAGATCGGGATAGTGTCTACTGCTGGTCTCTACAGGTTTACTGTTATGTTGCTATGTCTGAAAATTTATCTCTTCAGATGCTGATGGTACCTTTCCTACTCTTTTTATCTCTGTTTCGGTGATATGCCGGGAGATAAGAAAGAATGGAAGTGCCTCTTTTTTTGGTGAACAGTTATTTTTGACTTGGCAGCCTTTGGTGTACCTGTGCGTACCCAAGGATGTCGAGACTGCTCTTCTCCCTCTCTAGAAGGAGATCAGGAGTTGAAACGAAATGCTATGCATATGTTTTGTGACTCTCTATTATTAATAGAAAGTTTGATTTTTTTCTGTGGAAAAAAAGGTTCCAACTCTTGATCAAACAATCTTGTAAGTAATTTATGAAGCCAAATGGTCTCAGAACCAGTAGTACTAGTTGCCATGTATTCAACCTCTACTAAGCTAAGTTCTAAGAAATTTTTCTTCTCACTAAACCATGATACAATCTTTATCCCAAGCTAAAGTAACACACTAAGAATATACTCCTATCAACTACATTTCCTACCCAATATGAGTCGAAATAACCATGTAACTTCAATTCACCATCTCCAATATTTCTCAAACCGTACTCCATTATGCCCCTTAAAATATATGAGAACATGTTTTTTTTCTACCCAACGCTCTTGCCTTGGCTCCACCATGAACTATCTTAGGGTGTTCACTACAAATCATATAATTCGCCTCATGTGGACCAAATATATCAAGTAACCTATCCACTACATGTACATTTTTGGATCTATAAACTATTCTTATATAGGCATAACATTTTTTAAATTAATGATAATGGGTGTGGCCATAATTTTGCAATCCTCCATCTAAAACCTCTTCAAGATCTAAAACTCATTGTTACCCTGCCTAAGGAAAAAATCCCCTAGTCTGTACCAAAGTTATAAGCCCATTAAGAAATGCATCATGTCATCATACTTTATCTCAAACTTAGCTACCGTGCATTTTTGGCATCCTACAATGAGCTTCTCTATAACTATAAAAAACAAGTCATCTACATGAAGCACCAAAATAAGCAGACGAGTCTCAAAAAATATAAATATAATCTAGAATTTGTTTTTCTTTTGACCCGTACTCTATAGATATCATCTGTAACACCCCCAATTTCGATTCACCACTAATATTTTAATTAAACTATATTAATATTTCCATGTGGTCATGTAAATGTGAAACTGGTTAAGGCTAAGGACAATGTGTATCTTATTTTATTCTTAATAAAAATTTCAAACAACTAATGAATGCAATACCATTAACATATACCATGATCCATGAGCGGAGCTAGAAACAAGGGATGGTAGCAATTTTCCCTACTAAAAATAACCCTTGCCAAAAACAAATTGTTGAATCAAACAAGGGAAAGAAGCATTTTCCCAATTTTCCAAGAAACTAGTTGATGGGGAATTGATATTTGAACTACTAACTCACCATAATTATTATAGTAGCTAGGATTTTTTCCCAACTATCCCATAGGTATGGGAAGATCATAAATCTATAATTTTCTAAGTTGACCCACAAATTTGCGCATATGAAAGACCAAACCTTATGCTAGAAGAAAAATAATGAAAAGGAATCACTTGCATAGTGTGGAAAACACATGAATTGGTTTCAGGACCAATTATAGATGTAAAATAGTGGTATAAATGTTGCTGGATGATGGAAAAATGTGTGAGGATCATTAGATCCATTTTTAGACTAATGAAATCGAGCATGAGTGCCCTAAACCCTAGCTGGAATATAGAGCTAAATTTTTGGGTTTTACTAGGTGAGGCATGAAAAAATTGAGAGGGGAGGTCACAGAGGGACTATTGGGTTAGTGAAGGGACTTCCTTGCGATAATAAATCCAACTGATAAACCACCCATGGTTTGAGTAGGATCTTGCCTTAATGGGGTTTGAAGGGAATTTTTTTAATTTTATGTTGATGAAGAAGAGTGACCTTCATGAATCCAACTTTTATTGACTAAGAGAAAGTTACCCTCTTGGATTCATAGTTTGGCTAGGGGATGGATAAGTGTAAAATATTGGAACATATAGTTGAGCCTAGGGTTAGGTGAAAAATGAGTCAACCTTCATCAATTGTAGGCAACTTCTGGACTAAATCATTTGTGTTTTTGGTGAAATAATTATGTAATGTAAAATTATAATTACATGAAATGAAAATGGTTTTTATGGTATTTTGTTATATATATGATTGCCTTTTAAAATTTCATGTGCTCATGTTATGCATATGTGTGGTCGTATGCACAAAATTAATGGATTGAATGAGCATAGGACTCCTATTAAATTTGTAATCTTTGGTTATATTTGATAACATGGTAGTAATAGGCATTTTGAAATATATTTTATGTTTGGAAAGGTAGGGGAATATTTTCCCTCAACCTATTGAATAAACATGATGGCTAGCTTGTAATGGAGGACTCTCAAAGAGTCTTAAATCAAAATGTTATCATTATTAAAATCATGTACATTAAGACCTTAATATGCCACTCAAGGATACATAATACATATAAATATAAATCTGATATATTAATAAAAATCCATAGTTTTGAAGTGAAGACTCAAAGAGAATATTATTCATACAACATCTGATATCATGTATTAAAATTTCACATAAGAACTCATGAACTACTAGAATTTATTGATATATAAATTGGAAATTTTAGAACCTTCTATATTAAGGTATTTTTTTTAACATCCCATTGGGATATTTGTATAGTTTACTCTACTAAATTCTATCCCTGATTTGGAATAAGGGGACATGGAGGTATTTTTTGTAATTGTATCCTTAGGGAAAGTGGGGAATACATCTATTGTTGGAGCTACTATGAAGAAGAGATCCTAGCTATTGAGGGAACATATTAAATTCTTCAGGTTGTCATAAATCTTGGGAAATAAGAGTGATAAAAATATTCTCAAATGAGAAGAATTATCTAAGGGTTTTGTTCCTTAAGAAGAGGCAGGTTTAGAAAATATGTAATGGGTCTTTGAAGCCTTAAATATACCTAAATTACACTAAATGATATGCCTCACTTAGATCTTGTTGTCCATGGAGTAGATTGGCTTGTATGGACTCAAGCAATTCTTTCATAATGATTGGTTATTTTTTTATAATTAAGCAATAATAAATTATGTATTGGTTTTCCTTTGTAGGCAACATAATCATATTTTGATAATATTTTATATGCATAATTTGAGTTGCTCTATTCTCCAAGATACACATGGATTTAATGAAAAAGAGGGAATTTTAATTTCCTCTTTGAAGCTATCCATGTACATTGGGAAGTTTTCTAGCTGCTAAATTGACATGATATTAAATAAGTTAAGTAGCTATTAATAATTGTGTTGAGTTTAGACTTATAAATTTGGAAGGGCCTTATACCTAGAATTTGGGTATCATGTTATAAATAATCTTATGCCCACGTTTATAATTGGGTTCATCTAGCCTATAAATTTTCTCCCTTGGGCATGACAGTTGGGCCTTAATCCTTGTTCTCTGAATAATTATTGTGGTAGCCAAAAATTTTCACTCGTATATGTGCCTTGCTATTTAGTTTTTGAATTGCATAAAGGTTAGTATGCATATTTGTGAACATATTTGCATAGAGGAATATAGGTAATTATATGCATGTGTACCTCATGAAAAATTTTATGAGGTATGGCAGTGCAAGGGCCTTGAGGGTGCATCATGATGAAAATTATATTATATGCATGTGTACCTCATGAAAATGTTTGAGGTATGGTAGTGCAAGGCATTGAGGGTGTATCATGATGAGAATAATTGACTCATACATATATGTGTGTGTGTGTGTGTGCAGGCATTGAGATAATTGACTCATCATTCACTTAAAGATAATTTTTTTTTCTCCGAAGAAAATTTGTAATTTTCATTAGTAGTATTGAAAATTACGTTTTGTATATGCACAAAGGTGCATTAAAAAAAGTGTTGTTTAGAAATAGCCATCCCTCCAAAAAAAAGTAGGAATGTCCAAGCCTTTTCCAAAATATTGTTTGGTAACTAATATCACTAATATAAATACATATTCAAAATAAAAATCTTACTACCATCTAGGAAATATGTCAAAAGATAAACAAAGTCAAAAATATATACATCATCGAAAACATGATCAAAGTTCCAACTTCATGCCTTCTATAAAAGGTCGGTGGTATTAATCATAGTTTGAGTCTCATAATTGTTCCACGATCTTCAACAAGCCCAAGTTGTGTTCCACACCTGCCTTGGAAATAAAATCAACGGTGATATTCCTCTCCCTGTAGATATGACAAAAAGAAATATGATCAAAACCACATATTAATTCCATTTTCTCATCCAATATGGGAATATTTTTTTGTATGTGACATATGCTGACCTCATTAAACCAATTTATAATAACCATAGAGTCACTGAAAATCTAAAGCTGCATGCAACCCTTTTCAGTATAAAAAAGAAGAAAAATATTTCGACTGTATAATTTAGCGTAATTATTGGTACCCCTGCCAAGCCCACTTTGAAGTTTAAAGAAATGGTTTCATTTATATATAGAACTCCCATCCCCCCCCATATAAATTTCCCTTAGTAAGGGAGGCTCCATAAAAATATTCCCATGGATAGGTACGATCCACTACTTCTAAGGTGACATTTTGTGGCCTATGGACAAATATAACATCATAAATTAAATCATAAGTGCCTAATACTTGAACTTCTACCTTTTTGGGATTTTTTTTATTTTTCTTTAAATATGGTGTTTTTCTAAGAAATCCAAATGCCCTAGCCAATGATAGGATGAATATTTTTGGGTTTATTTGGGGTTGTTTGTTCCCACTGTAGTTGCCAAGCTTCTTTACAAGAGAAACCATGCCACATAGAATTTAAATATAAAGAGTGACACACAATATTCCTTATAGTAGTGGGAAAGAGGCATACCAAAAATAGGTGTTCCATTGTTTCCTTTTTAATTTACATTATGTACATCGGTTGAGTCCAAAAATATATATATTTTTTAATTTTTCACCAGTGGGGATCTTGTTTTCAAAAATTCACCATAGAAAGAGTTTGGATTTTTCCAAGAAGCTTAACTTCTATATCTTCTTCCACCAATAGGCTAAATATTTTGGCTCTCTATCAGCATTGATGTAAAAATATCCCATCTTTGTTGTGTATTCCTCATGAGGGGAGTGCACCCAACTCAAAATGTCAACCATTTCCCTTAGTGTGATGAGAAATGTTGAGAGCATTTTATAGTTCTACCTTTGGCCATACCAAGCTTTCGAAAAATTTAATTGAATTGTATCATCCCATATATGTTCCCACATAGTTTATATATTTGGATAAACCACCTCATTTAGGGTGAACCTCACTTGAGCATTAAGAAATTCAAATAACTCCTATGACATAACATCATTCTTGCCACATCCCACCCATAAGTCAATGTCGAATCTGAATTTTTCACCAAAGCCAATATTCCATGTCAACCACTTCTTTATCACACTAAAAAAGGTTAATACAACTTTCCAGACCACATAAAAATTTGTCCTATTATTTTTTGGGAGCTTGGTCCATTCCTTAATAGATATAGGAAAAATACACTTTCTACGTACTACTTCTACCCATAGGCTTTCAATTGATAACAATTCCCATCCTATTTTTTTTGTCAGTGCATTAGAAAAATAAAATTATTTTTTTAGACCCCATCTTCTCCATTTCTTGGGAAAAGTGAGTTTGTCCCATTTTACCCAGGGGAAAACTTGACTATATTTTGAGCCCAACCATAAGAATCTACAACAAATCTTACAGATGGAGTTCAACATCCCTTTTGGAATCCAACACAACATCATCCAAAACACCATAATGGCTTCCAAAACAGATTTTATGAGCACCAATCTTCCCACCTTAGAAATATATCTGAAACTCCACACCTTTAGTCTCTTCTCAATATTTGCAATTATCCAAATCCAATCTTCCTTTTTGTAATCATTAGGATTTAGGTGAAAACCCAAGTATTTGAGACCTTCATCAAAATTATTTGTATGAAAATAAAATAGATTTTGGGCGTTTTTAGAATCATCTCTATATAAACTCACTCTAGACAACATACATTTATGAAAGTTCATCAACATGTTTGTAGCCTTCTTGAATAAATACAAAGTCGATTTGATTGAAATTAGGTCTTATCAAGACCCATCTATGAACACAATAATATCATCTACAAGTAATAGATGTGTTATTGATAAATCACTGGCCATAGAGGCACCCTTTAGGTCACCTTTCCTTTATGCTTCAGACAATAAACTACTCAACCCTTTATCCACCATAATAAATAATAATGGCAAGAGAAGATAACCCCATACGAAGTTCATGTTCAGCATGAAAGAAATCAGAGGCTGATCCATTTATGAGGAAAAAAAAAAACATAGGTAATGGAAGACATGACCCAGTTTATGAAGCTTACCTCAAATCCCAAGTGAGTCATGTGCATTTTGATGTAGATCCAATTGGCCCTACCATAAGCCTTTGACAGGTTTATTTTAAGCACCATTCCTTCTAATTTCTTTGTATTTAGACTGTGAATACCTTCTTAAGAAAACCCTATAGCCTCATGATTTGCCTGGGTTCCAGGGAAGGAAAATTGCTTCTTTGAGATATTCTAAGAAAAAACCATCTTCAATCTTTTTGCAATGATTTTTTCAATGATTTTATATATATTGTTACATAAGAGATAGGTATGAAGTCAAAAAAAAATTGAGGGGAATCATTCTTAGATATAAGGGAAATAAAGGTAGAATTAAATGCATCATACATTCTCCAAGATTTCCTGAATTCTTCAATCACATTTATGAGATCTTCGCCTAAAATATCATAAAAATCAAAGAAGAATTCAATCAACCATCCATCGGGACTCGATATTTTGTCCCATTATAAGCTATGCAAAACCTTTTTAATCTCTTCCTCAGAGACCATCTCCATCACAAAATGATTTACTTCTTCATTTTTGTACCTAGAAAATTACGATCCAACATTATAACCTCAGCTAAGGGTGCTTCCTAGGGAGTCTTGAAAATATTGTAGAAATGAGTATTCCCCATTCGGCCATGTCTTCAAATTTTGTGGATCTACCCTCATTCATATCATCCAAAACCCATATAGTGTTTATAGCTTGATGCCCCTTCGAAAATTGTTGGCAATTTTTCATATTCTAATCCCTTATTTTAATCCAAATTACTTTACTCTTTAACCTCCAAGTCTCCTCCTTTTATTCTAGCAATCCCTTCCTTATAGCTTCTAGATGAACAATCCTTTTTTTTTACTCCTATGATAGATCGCCAACCCCTTCCAGGTCTTCCAACTTCTCCAACTCTTGTTCAAATTTTATAAGATCCTCCTCATCCCTATGTTTTTTAGATATATACCATTTCATAGTGGACTTTTTAACCCTTTTGAGGTTGGCTGAAAACCGGGCTAAAGTAGAATCATTATTATCAATATTGAAAGGGATCCAATGTTCCATCACAAGATTTCAGAAATATTCATCTCTTAGCCAAACTGAGTTGAAATTGAAAGGGGCACTTGTCTTTTTGAATCCACCTTTCAATTTAATAAAAATAGGGTGATGGTCAGACTAACCCCCCAACACACCTAATGATAAAAGCGAGGGATCCTTTCCATCAAATGTTTAGCTAACATAAAATAATATATCTTCCTAGCAATCATCACATCGCCAGTTCTCTTATTCCTCCAGATAGGTTTACACTTGACATGGTATGCATCACATAATTTGTGAGATGCTAGAAGATGAATGAATAATTCAAAGAGGGGATGAAGGTGAGCATGAGGACCAAAAATTTCATAAGCCCCCATCGAGAAGTTCAAATCTCCCCCCACAACTAGATTTCCATCATTCATTAAATAGTGTGCCATCATCCATTCTTTCATGACATGGACCATAAATATTTACAACCTTCAACACCATCCCTAATTCTGTGGAATAAACGTAGACTCCAAAAACCCCATCAATTCCCCACAAGCTGAGATTTGTAATGGTTCTTTGGTTCAAACCAATCACTAAACCTCATGATATTAGTTTTGCATCAACTACTACAAAGAAGCACCCCAAGCCAAATATTCCAACAATATTTCTATCATATCACCATTGCCCAAAGTTTCCTAAGGGAATATTACATCAATGGGATTGAATTTCATCAATCATTTCAGGGCTAGTATTTTAGAGGGGCTAGCTAGTCCTCGATGGTTAAAGGAGAGGAAAATAATTGAGAAACCATGAATAGGGCCTGCACTACTCTAAGTGCCCTAAAAATCAATCTTTTTTAACTAGCTACCGCATCTTGGTTTTAGTTTTGCTTGAGAAATGAAGGATAGTATTCCCGTAGGATTCATAACTACCCTAAATGGGGAAGAAGAACCCAAACCCACCAAGGCCTCCAACAGATCCTTATTTCTAACCTTAGATCTAATATTTTAATAGCAGAAAGAGTCAGAGGATGTCGACTGAAACCTAGAAGGGGATGGGATGGGAAATCGCATCTAATAAGGGAAAAGGGGAGGGAACATGGAATCAATCCCATACACAAAACGAAAGAAAAATTAAAATACAAAGGAACATATTGTGCAGGGATAGAAGAGCCCATAACAACATAACCGAAAGAGTTAATAAGATTAGATACAAGTAAGGAAAGAGTATTAGTACCCACTATAGAAGATCCAGGAGCCAAAGGTACTATCTCCCTAGGATCCTGCCTAAGAGATTGCTACTCAACAATCCTCGACCTTGTATCTTATTTCATCAGCAAGCCTTGGGAAAATTATACTAGTTCTCCCGTGGGAATTTTTCTAGCTTGTTCTGCCAAGGGCTTCTTCCTTGTTCCTCCTATCAATATCCTCTCTTTAAATTTTTCGGTATGTCCTCTTGGTGAGAGGAAGAGGGAAATTCCTTAATACATGGCCAACCTTATGACCTCTACGATGCTTGAATGGGATGCCTTCATAGTCAAGGATCTGTCAATGATAGTAACATTGGTAGGTTATATTCAACTCGGCTATCAAACCCTTGTGAGAGTCTAAATACACCATAATTATAGCAATAATCATTTTTCCACAGACTTCATATGATCTGTCGGTATCCACGTCAGAACCCAATTTATCACTAATGATCTTGAAAATGTCGTCCAACCAAAGCAGTGGAGGAAAACCAGGTATCCAAACCCAAACAAAACCATAACCCATATTTTCTCTATTAGCATCAAAGATGGGGTTTCATCTCTTCATTAGTACCAGAGTCGATTCATTGCTCCTTATTTTCCCCCAAACCTAGTTGGTCACTTCTGGATTGTTGAATTTTAACATAAACCACCCTTGGGTAAGGATTCTTACCACAGGAAAGTTAATGGGATCCTTTTCCCATTAGACTCCAATCCAGTCACGAAGCCTTTCTATAGATAATTTTCTTCCACAGGATCGGTCTACTAACACTCACTATGTTTATTTACTTAAAAGATATGTACAAGATTCTAATCACATGATCGACTAGTCTATGCCACATGTGGAACCATAGGGATAATTCCATCCAAATCCATTATGGATACTAGATAGGAGGAGCATCATGCTCTGGAATCGAGAAATAGATAAATTCAAAGTGCAGTGGAGGCACTTTGGGCATAAGAAAGCCCCTTAAGAAATGGATGATTCAATGAGGGAAACATATCCTTTTTTGTTTGATGGTTGAAGCAAATGTATATAAATTGTAAATATTGTATAGAGCTAGATAAAAAGCTCCATAAATAATATGTGTTTGTTTTAAGCATGTATTTTTTATTTCCTATGGACACAGAACACCAAAGACAGTGTTTCCCCAAGGGGGAGGGGTTTGTGACAACCCAAATTTCTTGAACTCGTGTATGCAATGCAAATAATTTTATAAATGGGTTGAGTAAAGGGACACAGATTACATAGACTGGGGAGGTTGCTTGCTTGGAGAAGGGTAAATTGTTTGGGATTTTAAGTGTTATGGAAGCAAAGAAGGATGGTAGGTATGCACTCTAAATTATTTAGAGCATTTCATTAATAATAATTTTAACAAGAGGTAAAGGGCCATGCTTCCTTGGATAAAAATGAAAGAAAGAGAGGACAATGTGGTTGAGAAATTATGCCAAAGCATGTATGCTAAGAGTGGGTCATTGGAGTGAAATTAATAGACAATAAATGGGGGAGACATGGCATGACCCCACAAGCTATGAAGGTTTTTCACATACTATCAGACAACATGGGAATAACCACCATGGAAAAGAGTTGCAAAAAAAGGACATTTGAACTACGGAATAAGACAATAGTAAGAGGGAAGGAAGAAGGAACACATTGCGAACGAGGGGGAAGTAGCACTCAACAAGAGAGAGTAGCATAAAGGAAAACTCGAGTAGCTAGAAGGAGAGAGAAGATAGAGGATAAAGAACAATTGTTGTTTGGAAAGGAAAGTCACGAAGAAATCATTTCTAGCTGGGGAAGAAATTTCCTTTTGATTCCCCAGAGGCCAGAGGGTAGAGATGGTGATTCTTAGAAAATATCGAAGTGTTGGGGTGGAGAAATAATTCCTAGGAAAATTCCTTAAGTATTTCTAAATGGTTTCCTTGTTGTATGTTGATTTTTTTTTGTTCTGGAGTCCCCAAGCTAGCCAAAACAACAGTGCAACGTTTTGAAGGGTGGAGACAATGAGTCTCTCGATTCCCTATGCATTTTTTCTTGCTACTCCATTGGAGGGTGGAGGTGGAAAAAACCTCTAGAGCACCTGGAGTATTTTTGGGGTTGTCTTTCAACCCTTCAGCAAAGGAACCCTCAGTATCTAGAATCTGGCTTGGGGATGATAGTTGCAAGTGAGGACTAGATACAACTATATATGATTTGGTGGAGAGTCATTGTACCAGACTCAGTTGCCTAAAAATATCTAAGATAAGTGTCCTTTATGTATTTGCAATGGAAATAAAGATATGCTTTCATTTCTGGAATAAAATGGTGTATATGAATGAATTGGACATGGTTTATGTTCTTACTATTTCCATGATTGACTAACATATTGTTGTCACTGATCTAAAGGCATTATAATAGCATGTAATGGCATGGTTACAAATCCAAAAATAATTTGTGTGGGAACCCTTCTTTGTTAAAATGTTTTAGATTGCGTTGAATTCAATATTTTATAACAATACTAATGTTGGTATGTGGTAATCTGGTTATCGTATGTAGTTCCATATTAATTGAGCTCACACCTAAATAAAAATTTTAATTTTTTGTTGTGGATGGCTCTACCTCATGAGCTGGAAAGACTTGGTTTATGCCCCGAGAATTCACATAATGTTGCATTCATGTTATGCACATGGTGAAGACAAGTCTCCAAAGGATGAGTGCCATATTATGTATGTCGTCTCGATGTGGGAATGGCATGGTAAATCCCTGCTTGAATTCTTGGTTATAGCCATGTTGCACAACTTGATTGGTACCTTACTGGAGGGTATTCATATATTGGTTGTTTTTCAATAGATTGACTCGAAACCACTTCATGAATGGTTGTATCATTACCCCTTATGTAAGGAACACTTATATATATATATATATATATATATATATATATATATATATATATATATATATATATATATATATATATATATATATAGAGAGAGAGAGAGAGAGAGAGAGAGAGAGAGAGAGAGAGAGAGAGATAACCACCAGTGTGGTTTTAGTATGCACTTGGTCGCACTATGGTAGGTCCATGAGTATTGGAGTCTCTTCAGGAGTCACCCAGACTATAGTAAAGGGTATTTGATAGCCATCTGTGCAGCCCATGCCTGTAATTCCTTTCCATAACAAGGAAATGTTCATAGTCTTGTAATATTATGAACATGGGCCTATATAAATGGGTAATGCTTGTAATCAGAATTAAAAGGAGGACTTTATATTTATATAAGGAGTGTTGATCTCCTTGTAGCCCTTTCGGCACCATATGATTTCTGGTTTCTCTTATATATGTGTTGTGCTTGTTTTTTCTTCAATAGAGGCCCTTGTACCTCAAGGCTGACATCCAATTGTTCCTCGTAATATACCGAGGACTTGAGGGACTACAAAATTCGAAAGAGTGAAATGGACAAGTCCTTGGCCTGAACTGATGAGTTCTTTATCTGGTGGGATAAGTCGCTGAACCTAGCCATGTAATTATGTTACCGAGAACCTTGATATTGTAATCTTGTGGTAAGCTTAGGAGGGATAGTGCCAATTTGTTAGGTCCCAATAATACTAGTGTATCCCATTATTTTTATTGTTAATGTAGCCCCCTTATTGTTATTTTTTTACCCATGTAATCCCCATATTTTTATTACTGTGCCCCATAGAGTCCCACTATTTTTATTGTTGTTCCCTTACATTATTATTGTTATGTCGAATTTTATTATATTGTGACCCTTAGACTCCTATATAGAAACGAGATTTTTTCATTTGAATTTTTGAAGATTGCAACAAGAAACAGTGAAGGAGGCATCCTAAAACATCATTCCTGATCCTAGTTGGAAAATGACCTAAAATAGGTGGGGCCCACACAGGTGATTTTTGTCGCAAAGTTTATTTTTAGACATGTCGATCATATTCTATAAGTTGCAGGATGCTATTTTTGATGGTTGGTCAAGTTGGAAAAATAGATGGACTTCTATTTTTAGACATATTGGGTGGAATCTATTTTTAGATTGCCAGTCTAAAAATAGATATGTCGAATATTATTAGCTCTTAATAATATTTGGACTCTAAACATTATCTTATTCTCTTGGAGCACTTTAGTTAAGTGCATAGATGTGGCACAACAACTGACAGAAGGAATTACGCTATTCCTGAGGGTTTACTGGAGCTATTGCATGGAGGACTTCAGTTAGAACTCATGTGACAGAGTTTGGTGGAGTTGGAGAAGTAGTTGGTGGAGTTGTATTTAGTTTAACTCGGTTAGACTCAGTTGAGCTAGTTGTATCTAGTCTAACTGATTGATACACTAGTGAGAGTGGAGTGAATTAATTAGTTAATTAATTCACAAATAATAACTCATTAATCAACTAAACAATACAATAGTTAACTACAGTGCATGGCAGTTTCAGTGGAGACCAGTGGAGAGATAGGTGAAAGGGCAAGATAGACTATCTGTTGTGACTACTAGTGATGCATGAATTGCATCTATATATACATTGGAGTTGCCAATGATAATAACGCAGTCAATGAGAGTGGGATTACATTGAATTGGTCTTTGTAATCAGCTTGGATTGCGCAGTGGAGGCAGGCTAGCAGGTGGCAAAGATCGGTGCATGGATTTGCAAGATTGGGCCTGATTAGTGTATGAAGATTGTACTGTACTGAGAGCTTGTGATAAGCTTTGTATGTTTGTATGAGATTTTCATATGATCTCCATGATACATAATAGATATTTTGGGTTTTTAGCTTCAGGCTTTCCCGGTAAACAACTGTGTTATGTGTGCTTTTATTGCTTCATGTGTTTTGCAATTGTTGATTAAATTTTCGCAAGAATTATAGTGGAATGATTTTGTATTTTGCAAGAAGATAAGTATTGTGAGATCAGGAGAGTCCGGATATATACATGCATATTTTATATAATTTCTACATGGTATCAGAGCTGTGTTATATATTTTCTACATGGAATGAGAGCAGGAATTTTTGGGTGCGCGAGTTTGAAAAGAATATCTGAAATTTTGGGTGAAATATTTTCAGAAACAAATAGCATATTTGGATTCCTTGCGAAAAAATACCCAACTTGAAAAAAAAATCGGTCGAATCGGAGCTCGGATGAGGGATATCAACGATTTAAAATCAGCTCTTTTTGTTAGAAAATTTTGCGACAGCGGGACAATTGCAATGTGAGCGAGCCAAGAATCTACATGCACTGAGGTACAAGATGCATGCAAAGCTTTGAGGAGAAAATTAGAGGTTAGTGACTTGGTGTTTGAGAGGGAGCCTCTCAACATGCAGCATGAGAAGCATTCTCAAAAGTTTGTGGAGCAACCACAGCTGGAGATGCAGAAGAATCTTTATAGATCTGATGTAGATGGGATTTCTACGGAGCTTCCTACTGTTGGGAAGTGCAAGAAAGACATGAAATTGAAGCTTAAGAGGGAGCAGGATTTTCATGCAGGTAAGAGTGAACCTCGGGATGTGGAGAAACCACAAGATGAGGATCATGGAGTGGGAGCAACCACTCATGTAGAGAAATTTCGTGCCAGATGGGCAGAGGGAGTGCATGCAGCTATACCACCAAGTAAGAGGTGGGGCGACATGCATGGATAATCCAAGAAGAAATTTCTGGGCAGGATTCATTAAGATGGTGTGGATCTCATGAATTGAACCTGGCTATGAGGTGCCCACAGAGTAGCAGTAGCATGATCAGTTGGATTGATGCATGAAGATCAAAGTGACAGTTTCGGATACTGGAGCACGGTTCAAAGTTGACAGCAAGTGCAGAGTGCATGGGTGCAGAGTTCAACAGAGCAGTGGTTCTTGAAGACATGTGCAGTAACTAAGCAGAAGTCGAAGACTTTGATGATATATGCATTAGACTGGTTGAGTTGCTTGGAGCCTTTTAGTTTCGGAAGTGTTGCAGCAAGATTTGCAGGGCGAATGCATGGAGTTGCATGTCACATGCAAAGATAGTCCTTTCTTGTTGAGAGGGAGTGTTGAAGATTGCAACAAGAAACAGTGAAGGAGGCATCCTGAAACATCATCCTTGATCCTAGTTGGAAAATAATCACCTAAACTAGGTGGGGCCCACACAGGCTATTTTTTGGTGTATGTCTATTTTTAGACATGGTGAGCATATTCTATATGTAGCATGAGGCTATTTGTAGATGGTTGGTCAAATGTGAAAAATAGATGAAATTATATTTTTAGAAGATTGGGCGAAGTCTATTTATAGATCGATGATCTAAAAATAGATGCATGTCGATTATTATTAGCTCTTAATAATAATCCGACAATAAACAACAACGTATTCTCTTGGAGCACTTTATTTCAGTGAATAGATTTGGAAAATTAGTGGGCTGAAGGAATTACACAATTCCTAAGGGTTTACTGGATTTCATGCATGGAGGACTCAGTTAGAACTGAAGTGGCAAAGTTATGACAGAGTTGGAAGAGTAGTTCATGGAGTTGTATTCAGCTTAACTCAGTTAGACTCAGTTGAGCTAGTTGTATCTAATCTAACTAAATGATAAACTAGTGAGAGTGGAATGAATTAATTAGTTAATTAATTCACAAATAATAACTCATTAATCAACTGAAAAATACAATATTTAACTACAGTGCATGTCAGATCCAGTGGAGACCCAGTGGAGAGATAGGTGAAAGGGCAAGATGGACTATCTGTTGTGACCATAGTGATGCATGAATTGCATATATATATACATTGGAGTTGCCAATGATAATAACGCAATCAATGAGAGTGGGACTACATTGAATCGGTCTTTTTAATCAGCTTGGATTGTGCAGTGGAGGCAGGCTAGCAGGTGGCGAAGATCGGAGCATGGATTTGCAAGATTGGACCTGATTAGTGTATGACGATTGTATTGTACTGAGATCTTGTGATAAGCTTTGTATGTTTGTATTATATTGTCATATGATCTCCATGATACATAATAGATAGTTGGGGTTTTTAGCTTCAAGCTTTCCCGGTAAACAACTGTGTTATGTGTGCTTTTATTGCTTCATGTGTTTTGCAATTGTTGATTAAATTTCGGCAAGAATTATAGTGGAAGGATTCTCTATTTTGCAAGAAGATAAATATTGTGAGATCAGGAGGGTCCGGATATATACATGCATATTGTATATAATTTCTACATGAATCATCCAAGAATGGTTTACTTATTTAATGTAAAGGAGGTTTCCCCTTGAAGAAGCTAATTTTTAAGTCATTGATATACATTTTCTTCTATTTTGTGAGCTGATTACATAACATTTGGTATGAGAGCTTTGGATTCTAGGGTTTTGCTTCTTCAAATAGGCCATATTTGAATTTTTTCTATAAAAAATTTTCCACAAAGCTTCAGAAGATGAAATTGAAACCAAAGAGAGTAGAAATACCGGTTACCCTCGTATATTAATTTTAGATCTTGGTTCACTATATTTTTGGATATATGATATGAGGGAGTTAGGGTTTTTGCAGGCTCCAAAATTTCATCTCAAACGGGAAACTGAGGGAAAATCATCATAACTTTCATTTCAGGAATTGTATTTGAATTATATAAAAAGTGGCTAAAAGTGCACAGACTATAGTTTTTCATGTATCAATATTAGAGTCGAATGTGTAAACAATTACATGTGGAATCCCTTACAACTTCGCTCTACTTAACTAGTCCATAATTATCATGTCATCGTGGGCGATTTGGCATAAATTTATCTTGAAGAATCCAAATTATGTCTAACTTATGGAATTGGAAAGAAGTCTCATAGGGATACCACAAGACTAAAATTCAGATCTTGGAGATCTAAAATCATAGAGATACAACAATTTCAATATCGAGCTCCTAAAAAACAAGAAAAATGTGTGTATTTTTTTTTAAATTGCACAACTTTTATTTGAAAAATCAGTTTGAAGTGATTCCAAGGGAATGTTGAAGCATATATATCAGTATTGGGTCCTAAAATTACTCCCAAAAATAATAATTCGACACCCATTAATCCCTTAGAAAGCTCTACTATGACGCATGAAGAGGAAGAATTGCAGCATGATATATCAAAATCACGGGACCAAGTGCAACAAATTTCGCTCTCGCAAACAGAAACCAAAGATGAACTAAAAGGTGACATGGATTTATAAGGTGAAATGGATGGTTTAAAATCAGACATGGAAGCTAAGATTTATGTTTTGAAAGCATACATGGAAGGTTTGAAAGAAGGCTTGACAAAGTTTTTGCAAGAAAGGCTTCCCAATGGTGACAAGGTAATCCATGAAAATAATGATGAGGATAAAAGGAATATGAATTGTGATTTTTAGAAAACCAATATTGGGTTTAATAACCATCACATTCCAAATATTTATATGAGGAATTTTAATTTCAAGGATCCAGTAGCATGGATACTACAAATGGAGAAATATTTTGATCTCCATGATGTGCAACACTCACAAAAGGTACGCATTGCAACTTTATATTTAGAACCCAATCAGTTTGTATAGTATCGATGGATTTTTTCTCACAAAACACTTGTCACTTGGTCAATTTTTATGGAGTAAATGATAGCACATTATGAGGATACAAAGAGCAACATATTCTTTGGCCAATTAATAAATCTCAAACAAAAGGGTTTAATGGCATAGCACATTGAGAACTTCCAAAAATTGAATATCAGGGTAACAAATATGCTAGAGGAGCATAGGTTGATGTCTTCACGGGGACTTTAAAGGATAACTTCCAACATAAGGTTCACCTTTGGGAACCTGATTCATTGCAGAAGGCATTTAGGGTGGCAAGAAAAGTTGAAAGAAAAATTATGGCAACAAGGAAGTGTACTACTCACAACTATAAAGATGGAAGTGTTGCTTCTCGTAGCCTCCCACAACCTACAAGGTTGACACCATGAAAATTGGAGGAAAACAGTGCAAAAGGGAATTTTTTAGTTGAGATAGAAAATACACTAAAGGTCATAAGTGTGCTGAGAAGAAAATAGTTTACATAGATTTTGAAGAGGTAGAAGAAAAGGAAAAAGAAATATCAAAAGAGCAGGATATACACCAAGAAGTAATCTCATAGAAAGAAGAAATGAATCTGACCATATCTTGTAATGCATTGGAAATAATTTCCACTTCGCAAACTCTCAAGATAAATGGATATATCAAGAATAAAAATGTAATTGTGTTGATTGATTCAGGTAGTACCCATAATTTTATTCATTGTAAGATAACCAAGGAATTGAATTGCTTCCTATATCTAGCACCAGAGTGTCAAGTGATGGTTTCAAATGGAAGAACTATAAATTTCTATAGAAAGGGCCCGCACTACTCTAAGTGCCCTAAAAATCAATCTTTTTATACTAGCTACCGCATCTTGGTTTTAGTTTTGCTTGAGAAATGAAGGATAGTATTCCCGTAGGATTACTAACTACCCTAAATGGGGAAGAAGAACCCAAACCCACCAATGCCTCCAACAAATCCTTATTTCTAACCTTAGATCTAATATTTTAATGGCAGAAAGAGTCAGAGGATGTCGACTGAAACCTAGAAGGGGATGGGATGGGAAATGGCATCTAATAGGGGATAGGGGAGGGAACATGGAATCAATACCATACACAAAACGGAAGAAAAATTACAATACAAAGGAACATATTGTGCAGGGATAGAAGAGCCCATAAAAACAGAACCGAAAGAGTTAATAAGATTAGATACAAGTAAGGAAAGAGTAATAAGTACCCAATATAGAAGATCCAGAAGCCAAAGGTACTATCTACCTAGGATCCTGCCTAAGAGATTGCTACTTAATGATCCTCAACCTTGTATCTTGTTTCATCAGCAAGCCTTGGGAAAATTATACTAGTTCTCCGGTGGGAATTTTTCTAGCTTGTTCTGCCATGGGCTTCTTCCTTGTTCCTCCTATCAATATCCTCTCTTTAAATTTTTCAGTACGTCCTCTTGGTGAGAGGAAGAGGAAAATCCCTTAATACATGGCCAACCTTATGACCTCTACAATGCTTTAAGGGGATGCCTTCATAGTCAAGGATCTATCAATGAGAGTAACGTTGGTAGGTTATATTCAACTCGGCTATCAAACCCTTGTGAGAGTCTAAATTCACCATAATTTTGGCAATAACCATTTTTCCACAGACTTCATATGATCTGTCGGTATCCATGTCAGAACCCAATTTATCACTAATGATCTTGAAAATGTCGTCCAACCAAAGCAGTGGAGTAAAGCCAAGTATCCAAACCCAAACCAAACCAAAACCCATATTTTCTCTGTTAGCATCAAAGAGGGGGTTTAATCTCTTCATTACTACTAGAGTCAAGTCATTGCTCCTTGTTTTCCCCAAAACCTAGTTGGTCACTTCTGGATTGTTGAATTTTAACATAAAACACCCTTGGGTAAGGGTTTTACCACAGGAAATTTAATGGGATCTTTTTCCCATCCAACTCCAATCCAGTCACTAAGCCTTTCTATAGAGAATTTTCTTCCACAGGATCGGTCTACTAATGCTCACTATGAGGTCTACATGACTTCTTAAAATTTAACACTTTTACCTAGGGCTAGATTGTCAAGCTCAGATTTTACCTTAGTGCACTTTACTTTCTTCCTTTTCTTCCTCGCCTATGCCAAGTCCTCAAGCCTCATCTATGGAATTAAGGTTTCACCTCCTGAATGGACCTACCATTTCGACCCACCAACCCTTTTCAAGTCTCTATAGGAACATCTGTGTAAATTGGGATACCTTCAAAGAGAAACCCTTTTGAATTAACAACAAATCCCTTAATTACAACTTCACCATACCTTTGTGAGCTACCAAAGCCTACACCTCTTTTCTCGAGATTTTCTAGGGAAAATCCTGCGAAAAAAGGCTTGAATATGCAACTCCCCAACTATGTCCCTCCTTGTTTGACACCAAAAAATGGCTCTTGAAGAGTGCCCCTAGTTGAAGATTCCATAAAATTATTGTGCATTAACTATATGCTTGCATCTAAAATTGGGACTTGAAACCCTAGCTAATTTTTCTCAACCAATATCAGACTCTTCTCAAAATCCACATCAACTAAACCCTCCAATGAATGAGGAAGAAAACCACCTATGACCACTGGAATCGAGAGTCCAGAGCTAGAAGAGATGAGTAAACTCCTAACTTTGGAGTGACAAATGTTGCATATGAATCATGATTAGGAGCCTTAGGTGGCTTATTAGGCCAGATAAATACACCTTTGAAATGGTTAGAAGAGTAGTCCACCTCATCCTCCATGTCACCTACAATCCAAACCCTAGACTCCCAATAACTGCTAGCGGTGAGCGAAATGGTTAGAAGAGTAGTCCACCTCATCCTCCATATCACCTACAATCCAAACCCTAGACTCCCAATAACTGCTAGTAGTGAGCAAGGAATGGAAACTTCCTTCCTCTTGAAGATAATAATAACAATAATAATAATAATCAATTTTAAGGTCACAAACAGCTAGACACCAAATTGGTGTATGATACCCCGTTTTTATAAGACAGGGGACCCACCTTTGTATGGACCTTATTTTCTTATTCTCTTCAATGGAAGGCCTTGTGGACATTAATTTGAGTTTGCAATCATATGTGGAGGTGGTAGAGAATTGAAGGTGTTAGACTCACAAAATTAAAAGAGGTGATTAGATAAGGTGTGATATATATTATCATTCATATGATACACATAAGTACAATGGTTTTAATATTCCAAGAGGTGTCTTGGAATTTTTGTAGAAATTAATTGTAGATTCAATATTGCTCATTTAATGTTCTAAAACTTAAAACTCAAATCTACACTACTTATTTGCTGAAATAAATTCACGATTGAGAAGAAATATCAAAAACATGTGACATCAATCGATTAACACACATAACACGAGGATATATATGGGGGAAATCCACTGCTCAAAACCCCTTCCTATTTTTATTGCATTAATGAGAAAATAGAGAATAAATACAATGCTTTTTCAAGTCTGAACAATCTTTGCACTAGTATAATCTATCTCACTGCTTCACAAGCTTGCTCTAGCCAATACTTAGCCAATTTTCCTTCATGTCCAAGCCCCTATTTTCTTGTGTTGTTTCCTTTGGAATTAGCCCCCTATTAATTAGGAAATTTTCCATCCAGAACTGTGCAATCCCTATAGGTCCTTCTCTGACTGCATGCACCACCTGTACAACTTGGATAAATATACAACTTATAGTACATTTCCCTTGAAATCCAATCACAATTGGGTAAATCATAGATCATGCATGCATGATTTAATTATGGTTGATTTATTAGTTAACTGGTTGATCACTAAGTACACGCCCAACTACTTTACCTCCCACTAATCCCTCCAACAGTTGGAACTAGTTTAACTAAATTAAATAATTACAACTCAAATTAAACTCAACCTAGGCTCCTAAAAAGTAGGAGACAGTCTACATTCCCCAAGTTAGGCCCTCAACTCATATTAACTGAGCCAACTAAGTCAAATTAACTTAGTTAACACATTCTTGTTGTCTTATGATGTCGAATTACAATTTTCTCCTAATTTAATTCAAGGGAAAATTAAATCAAGAATTTTGTGTTGCCATTTTCAACACTCCCTCTCAACAAGAAAGGGATTCACATCTACCCTGATCTAGAACCTTCGTAATTTGTTGCATGCAACACTTATCTTTGTTATTGTTTCTACTTCAAAGTCTACAACTGTGAATAATAAATAAAAATAATCAGTAAATCAATCGCAACTATATATTGGGAAAATTGTGCTGCTACTGACTCTATGACTGAGCCACCTAATTTGTTGTCAACACTGCTCTGTACTCCTCAGTATATGAATGAAATTTATCCTCATGCTACTGAATATTGTGGGCCCCTCATAGAAATGTAATTATCCATGAGACAAAAACACCTCAATGGACCCTGCCCAAATTTCTGCAACTCGAGGGGCTATTGCTTCACATCACCCCACTCACACTTGGAGGTATGGTTACATTTGTTCCCTCTGCCCACTTGGATAAAAATTCCCCCTATTTTAGGTCTCTACTTGAGTGTATGTCTCCACGCAACCTCCTTTCTGGTTCTCCATTTATGGATGCTCCACAACTTGTTGAGGTTGCTTCTGAGGTAGCATGTTGAGAGGTAATTCATTCTCCCTCTCAACCACCAAGTCTATAAAATTTTCCTTTCTTATCAAGGATTTCCATGCATATTCTACCTCAAGCACATACAGGTACTTGAACCATACACTAATATGCTTCACCTGTCTCATGGTCATGTGTCTAAGTAAAACCTTTTGTTTGCTAAATATCACATCGTAGCCACGATCTTCCAATATGGTGATAGAAACAAGATTCTTATTTACACTGGTACAAAAATCACATGCTTGAGCCTAAGAGGGGAGCTAGAATCCCTCTGAAAAGTAACTATACTAATATCGATCATGCTATACCTCCCATCATCTCCAAAATATATGTTATGCTTGAGGTATTTCTCCTCCAAGTCACTAAAGAAATATCTATTCCTCATCATGTGGAATGAGGCATTGTTTTCAATATGCCACATTATTCTCATTATTGTGATTTACATGCATGCAATTAGAGTAAAATCTAGCTCAAATTGTGAAGCTATATTTTCACCTACTAATGCTACTGTAGACTCCTTCTTGCTTGCCTTCTTATGTGGAAATTGCGTGGCATAGTGCCTAAATTCATGACAATAAGAGCACTTGATATTGGACAAGTATTTATTCTTTCCCTCCTCACCTTGGGACTTATTTCCATTGGATTTATTTCCTTTGCTGACTAATGCAAGGTATTATTCCACTTATTTGGATCAGGTCCCATCTTGGTTGTCCTGCCTTATTTCGTCCTGCACTAGATCAGACCATAGTCACTCCCAACTTGGTATTTTATCTCTACCATTAACGAAATATTGATAATTGTGCTAGCTCTTTAGAAGAACCAAAAAAGTTAGAGCTACCAAATGTTCTTCTGAAATAGTAATATCGACCTCACCAAGTTCATCACAACACTGTGTAAACTTTCTCAGGTACTGCGGAATTGTGTCATTCTTCTGCATTTCGATGCTACAAATATTTTACTTTAGTTCCAACTTCATATGGTCATTGTTGTTCTCAAAAAATTTTGTAAGTGATTTCCACATTTTGAATGAAGTTTCTTTCCCATGGAGATTCAAGAAAATATGATCTTGAACTCCCTCTAATATGATTCTCCTTGTTTTAGCCACATCCTTCTTCCACTGAGGGAGATCCTAGGAATTAATTACTGGGTGTTTTACTACGTCTGTCTCGATGTAATCTAGTATCCATTGTCCTCTAATATTTCCTCCATGTGGATATTCCATTCCACAAAATTTTTGGTTCCTTCCAGAGCATACTCGAGCCTGATTCTGGTGGAAGTCATCTTCTCAGTCCTAGAGAAAGCCTGCAACACTGACCTTGAAATTTGAACCTCCTGTATAAACTTTGAATTCTCTTCTCTATTGTGATTCTAGATATGATACCATATAGAAATTAATTTTAGATTAAATATTGTTCATGTATGTTCTAAAACATAAGACTCAAATATACTCTACTCATATGCAGAAAGAAATTCTCGATTGAGAAGAAATATTAAAAAAAATAAGACATGAATCCATTAACACACATAACACAAGGATATATCTCGGGGAAATACACTGCTCAAAACCCCTTCCTATTTGTATTGAATTAATCAGAAAATAGAGAAAAAATACAATTCTTGTTCAAGTCTGAACAATCTCTGCACTGGTTTAATCTATCTCACTACTTCACAAACCTACTCTGGCCAATACTTAGACAATTTTCATGCTTGCCAAAGCCCCTATTTCCTTGCATTGTTTCATTGGGAATTAGAAACCTATTAATTAGTAAGTTCCCTATCTAGAACTTCACAATCCCTATAGGTCCACTGACTACATGCACCACCTATACAACTTGGATAATTATACAACTGATACTACATTACCCTTGAACTCCAATCTCAATTGGGTAACTTGCAGATCATGCACACATGAGTTAATTAAGGTTTTTTTATCAATTAATTGGTTTATCAATGAGTACACAGCCCACTACTCGACCTCCCACTAGTTCCTCCAACAGTTGGAACTAGTTTAACTGACTTTAACTCACTTTAACTGAATTAAATAATTACAACTCAAATAAACTCAACCTAGTCTACTAAAAAGTAGGACACTCTATATGCCCCAATTTAGGCCCTCAACTTGAATTAATTGAGCCAACCAAGTCAAACTAACTTAGTTAACACATTCTTGTTGTCTTATGATGTGGAATTACAATTTTCTCCTAATTTAATTCAAGGGAAAATTAAATCAGGATTTTCTTGTTGCCATTTTCAACACTTTTTATGACTATTCAAGTTCACTTGAGCATTTTTTATTCCTCTCAAGTGAATAATATAATTTCATATAGTCCATGAAGATTATATTTCCAAAATTCCCCCTCCCCCCTTAATCTAAAGGGGTGTATGTGAGTTCCAGAAGAGAGTTGAAATATGGAAGTGGATATTATCCAATGGTTGTATGTACTCTTTGAAAATGGTAGTGTAACGAACACCAAAAACAAAATGGGTGGAAAAATTCAAATTCTTTACTCATGGTGGCTTAAAAAAGACAAAAAAACAAAAGGGTAGTAGAAACCAAAGTATTTTACTGGTGGTGGTTTAAGGCTAACCACCAACTTTGGAACTTTCCTGAAAGTAGTTCCTAGAACAACTAATGTCCTATATGAAATGGAAGTGTTCTTTGATGATGGCTTAAATATGACCACAAACTGTGGAAATGGTGATTAGAAATGTTGGTTGTGGAGTTTTATTATCTTCCTGATTAATATTCCTTTATTTTATCCACACTTGAACCCTTGTTTCTAATGGGTGGTGTAGGGGACCTTTCGCCTCAACTATTGTTGAAAGGGAAATGTTGGGGGGAGGGGGGCGTGGGTGGCGGGGGGGGGGGGGGGGGGCTGGGGAATGACAATGGAGGCCCCCTTGGAAATAATTCACAAAAAATGGTTCTATGAAATGTGACACCATGCCAGGTACTCATGAAAATACTTATGCATGACATAGTATGAGAAGGGAGAGGTAAAGAGGGAAAACCCAATGAGAATAAAACCCCCCTTCAACATACAATGCATATTATGTAAATTATAAAATTGCTATGAAGAATAATGGTGTTTTTTATCAAAATAATCATGAATATATCCTTATATGTATCCTATACCATCATATTATAATTTTTTTGTTGTTGGTTGAGCCTCAAAATTTCTAACCATAGCAATGAGAGCTCGTGGAGTACCAAAAAATTGAAAACTAGTTCCTTGTGACTTGGTAGTTTCACCCAGTAGTTGATTAGTTGAATTTAGAGTATGATGTTCCCTTTATACCATATGATATGGATCTATAATGGGCTGCTTGTGTACTTCTAAATTATATCCTAAAATCATATAAAAAATATGATTCAAAGATTATGCAAAATCATCTTGAAGATCTCCCTCAAAAAGATGTCTTGGAGAAACTATTGTAATACGAATAATGCAAAGTATCAAAGAAGAATGATTTGATGCAACTATATGATTAGATAAATTTGAGTATAAAATCCATGTATTAGATGATGAAGCAATAGAATTAAAAGCATAATACATATCTTGATCTTTTAGTGGCTTGTCTCCGGTCTTCTTCCTGACATTGTTTGGAATGTAGTCATCTAGACTTTGTTTTTGAAGTACTTTGGCCATTAGATCAATTGTATTCACCATAAAAAAAAAACTCTTTGGACGGAACTCCCTCTTGCATTATTTTCACTTTTTAATCTCTTTCTTGTATTTTTCTCCCTTGGGAATGTCATTCTCCTTACTAGATTGAGACTTTTCATAATTTATTTGATCAAGATCTATTTTTCTCGGTTTTCCTTTCTTGTTACTATATCTCATTATAAGTGCATAGGGTGAGGAAGGATTATAATCCCCAATGTATATGAGATTATTTTGGTTTTGTACCAACCTAGATCCATCTTAACCCCAGATCTATCAAGTGTCGAGAGGGATCAAATCTCTTGAGGTGAAAACCTCTTTTTTGAGTGGAAAACTTGAGGAAAGGTTTTCACTTCGAGTGATTTGATCCCTCCCGACACTTGATAGATCCATGGTTAAGATGGATCTAGGTTGGTTTCAGTCGTGTGTGGAAATGGAAAATTAGTTGAACATTTAATTATTCTAATCATTTTAAATACGCTAAATATGTCAAAGATTAATATGATTATTTTTATTTTAAATTTGCTCACATAGCTTAGTGAGATGACAGAGAATGTTAATAAAATAAATGTTGAAAAATGATTAAATAAAAATTATTAATTTTCCGAAGTGACAATGTAACTATGTTAATTGATAAAAAAAAAATGAATAATAAGAATGTAGTTAATTCAAAATAATCTTCATCAAGATCAATCCCAAACTAATTTCTTCTATTGTTCTTATTGTCACACCTATTTTTTTTGTCATCTGTTCATATGGATCATATGAAAAGGGTGGTCGAAATCATAGACCATTCAAATCTTTAACTCGAGCGATTGTATTAAAAAGCCATACCTTGTCTCTCTTGGTCTCTAATATTAATAGTAGTTTTCTCCAAAGTCAATCATTGTGACTTATGAAGTGTTAAACCCTAAGTAAGTTTCAATGTTATTATTTTTCTATTAACTCATTTGAATGCAAAGTGACTAACAATTTTGAATGATTTAAAATGGGAATAATAATAATATTGTCAATTGCAAATAGTTGATAGTTTCAAGAAGCAAACATTTCAGGTAAGTGCACATTTTATTTAAGATTAAAATCTAAGTATTTTATTTATGGTTGAATTACTGCAACATAGAAATCAATGCATCTAATGCAAGAATCCAAATTGAATTAGAAGTCAACCATCTACACTGAAATCAATGCATCTAGTGCAATCAAAACAATATGAATAGGAATCAACATCTACACTGAAATTTATCCATCTAGTGCAAGCAATCAAATAAGATTAGAAATCAACGACTACATTGAAATCAATGCATCTAGTGAAAGAAATTTAATAAAATTAGAAATCTACAACTACACTGAAATCAATGCATCTAATGAAATCAATACAATAAGATTAAGAATCAACATTTACATTGAAATGAATGCATCTAGTGTAAGTAATCAAAGAAGATTAGATTTCAAGAACCACACTGAAATCAATGCATCCAGTCCAATCAATCAATAGAATTAGAAAGTGTAGAAAGTAAAAGTTTTCCCCCCTTTGTATCTATCCCACAATATTTCACTTGTGTCATCAAAGTATTGAATCTTAAGAAGAATTCATGCAGGTCTCAAAATGGTTTGGATCTAGAGTAACCATTGCATTCTCTTGTTGATATCCTCTAAAATCATATTGTTTTCAAAAAAATCCCTCCAATTTTGTCCAAACTTCCCTAGGTATTGAGCATGAGTCAACATGAAAGAGTAGATCAAAGGAGATAGAAAAAACAAAGTATCCCAAAGGCTTCATCCATGAAGTATTTCAATTTATCAATGGCTAATGTAGGCTCAATGTTTAGGCTGATATGCCTTTCTTTTAATCAGGATACCTCATTTTTTCTTCTACCACTTTGGTATGACTATGACATATGTTCAACTATGGTTCAACTATGACATATGTTCAACTATTGACAGTTCTCCAGATATTTCTCCCTCATCATAGTGGTTTTAAGATTTCCATGAGTTTCGTAATGAAGCATTTGATTTCTCCAAAAGATGAGCAGCAAAGAATCTTGAGCCCGAATATGTGTCCAATCTTGTTGCCTTGCTTATAAAGACGGTCGTTGTGAACAGTTTAGTCTTTTGTAACATCCTTACTCTCTCAAAAAAAATTGATGTTGAAATTTAATCCAAACTCTAACTCTTTGACATTTATTTATGTGAATAATTCTTCAAGATTTCTGTGTTATTCTTTGGTGGCTAATGTATGTATGTTGAATACATGTAAATGGTTACGTTAATTTTTTATTTATCCGATTTTAGAAGAAGAAACAAGACGCTGAGTGGCGAGATTACATTAAAGTTCCCATACAGTGAAACTGTTATTATTACTATGTAGGGCAAGACCAATGTGATCTCGCCACTCAAACCTTTTGGTTTTAAGATCTTTATTTTGTAAAATGGGAATGGTTTTGGAAGGAGACAATCCTTAAATATCTTTAATTGACACAATTTTTTAAATTAGAAAATATTTTAACAAGTTAAGAACAAGTTATACTATTATATATTTAACATATGGTATATTTTTAATGTATTTTTTTATTTTTATTATAACATTTTAAATTCTATTGACAAATTTAATTATTTACATAAGATAGGATTTTTTATTATTATTATAAATTGACATTTTTAATGATTTGAATGATATTTATTCAATAAAATTTCAAAAATACATTTTTTTCTTAATTTATTTTGATTAAGAAATTTTATTTCATAACTCGACAATTTTTATTTTATAATAAATATTTTCATAACTTAATTTCAAAACTATTTTTTTTTCTCTTAACTTAGTTCAGATTTTATTTTATTTTTATAGTAAATATCTGTATCTTTATGTTCAATATAATATTTTCAAAATTAATATTATATTTTTTGGTTTTCTATAATTTCTTTCAAGATTGTAGGGCTTTTTATTAATAAATACAATGAATTAAATTTCATTTCCTCTAAACCATATTATTAATATTAAGCAACAAGTCAACGACATATACTAATTAAGTTAATATTTCATTTTTTTAATTAACTTTATATTTATTTTACTTTTATTATGAGATGTACTCTAGTATGGAAAAGATGTTGTAATGTCATATCCTTAAGTCAAATGTTACTAAAGCCTTATTGTTATTTTAGTTAATTATGAATAAATATTTTACTCAAAATATTTTATTATTTTAATGACAAAATTTTATTAAAAAATTAAATGTTTCTATTTATTAGTTTATTTCATTTTGTTATCATTATAATATGAAAATGAATTTAAAAACTGAATTTATTAATTGATTAACTTGTTTTATTTTATCATTTTAATAATAATTAATAAAAATAAATGTAAATTCATATTAAATTAAGATTTATTAAACACATTGATACGAATTAATTTTTTAAATATATAAATTTTATCATAATTTTATGTCATATATTAAAAAATGTAATCTCTTTCAATATGTAATATGTCCAAAATTAATTTAATTTAATTATTATGTATAAATTTATATATATAAACATTATCTATCCAAACTTTAAATATAATAAAAATATTAAGATAAAAATACTACAAAAGCCTTTCTCCCCAAAATAAGATAATGGTGGGTAGATCTCATTACCATGGACCTAATCTGAAGCTAGTTATTTAACGATGAGGGTTGATTTCCAAAGACTAAGATGACTCACCATTAGAGGTGGGCATTTTTCATGAATGCAACATGTCATCACGCCATTGTGTTTTGTGTTTGCATAGTAGTTGATTTTTCTTTGTATTTTCTTTGAAATGAAAGGTGGCTTGTTTTTTATTTCTTGAATATTTCTATTTATTAAGGTGCTTAAAAAAAACATAAATAAAAAATATAAATAGTGGTGGACAATAATAATTTTTTGTAAGTGTATTTATTTATATCTTGTTTTCAAACCATTTTTTATGCAAATATTTGCTTAGATTATGATGGGTAGTAATTGATGGTAAATATAGTATTTACGTGATATGATCTATCCTCAAGGATTTTAATTTTTGGTGGTTTTCTATGATGTTTAACAATGAAAAATCTAAAACTGTCTAAATGTCATGGAATAAATATCACAAGTGCATTTAAAAATTATGGCATAAAAATCTAAGGTAGTTATCCACATGGCATTGTGTTGTGCAAAGGTTGCCATAACAATCATTACAAAATAAGACATGAACTAATCATGTTGTAAATAAATAATTTTAAACATTAATAAAAAATAATAAAATTCAATCCATAATGTTAAACTATGGAGAAGCTGCAAAAAATTTTGGTAAAAAACAAACTAATACCGAGGCAAAGGAAAAATATCCATGTGATAGCTATAATAACACATTTTTTTTTTAAATAAGCATCTTTGGCTTTCATTAATGAAAAGAGTAGTACATCGTTGATTGCACTAGAGAGACAAGCCCGCCAAAATCAGTGAGAAGAAAATTGTCCCAATAAAGTTAACTTTGAACATTAGAGTAACACTATGTTGGGAGAAACAACAACAAACCACAGGCATTTCTTTCTAGAACCTAAGACAGAACATGCATTACATACATTCGCCAACATACAAGCCCATGATACCTGTTCTAGGCTCGGAAAAAGAAATGCCTAAGAGCCATAAAAATATATTAGCGGAAAAAAGACCCAAAACCATGAGAATGCTACCAACACCTTACACATTTTCATAACACCAACATAGATACCAGAAGTAGATAGAGCATCCAACCATTCCTAATGCATTTAAATATCTTATCATAATTTAATTACATCATTTAAGTATTGGTTTTCAAAAGAATAAAGTGGTTAGATTTTTTTTATTTTAAAGTTGTATGAGTTCATATCGAGGAATGATGAGATGTTTTGGGAAGAATGAAAACTTTTTGAATGAGAATTGATATTTTTTATTTCCTGATTAGTATTAATGACTTGTCATTGGTAAATTTCTTAATAATGTGTTTTATGAACATTGATTGCCAGCAGAAAAGCATTCAATGTGGTTGAAGCTTGTATATGGAGGGGGGAGTTATGTGCTTGCAAGTAATAATTTTAAATTTTATCTTTTGAGTCTGCCAATCATATTAAATTTTGTATTGACCTTATAGCAAAGAGAAAATGCATTCAATGTGGTTGAAGCTTGTATATGGAGGGGGGTGATCAGAATTTGGATCAGGGCCTAAAATTAGCTAAAATTTAAGAGTGTTTAAAAATCCTTCAAACCAAGACGATAGCATATAGCTCATCACCTGGATTCCAATGCAACTCGTTTCATCAAATTCTGAGTTCATATGGTTGAGTTATGGCATTTTGTTCACTTTCTAACACAGGTTCAGAACCAGATCGACCAGCAGAGTGGGATCCGAACTAGTGGTTGTCATGGAGTCTTGAACTCTGCATATAGAATCGGGGATTGCATAGCCCGGAAATGTTGCAGGTGGAATGAACGGCTGTAATCCAGTCAACAGTGAGTGTTGAACTGTGATGATTAGATCGCAAAAGTAGCAGTGGGAGATCAACGGGAGAGATTTCATCGAGTGGAGAAACATCGCACATCACACAAAATAGAGTTTACCATTAAAAGAGTTTCGCAAAGTTAAATTTTTTAACCTGCGATGCGAAGTGAGGAGGTGGAGAGATAATGAGGATCGTCGGATCAAGGACAAAACCAACGGTGGAGATCGTAGCACACGGGAAGCGGCTTCGCCGTTCGCAAGGAATAAGGTTTAATGGTATAAATTTAAACTTGCGAAGTGTGACAACTTATATGTGCGATAAGCTGAAGAGCGATGGGTTAAGATTTCTGATATGCGAAATATTTAATCTTGCGATCTGCGAAAAGGCATTTTGGTCGAATTGCGATGTGTCAATGAATCGCAACTTCGTGTTGACACTAGTATTGTTTAAACGTTAAGGGTATTTGCTATATTCCTCGACGTGTGATCTATGAGATTGTATGTCTCCTGATTTACGATGTACCTTGTATTACGGTTGCAAATTTGTTTGATATTGCAAAGTTCCGTAAAAGGGATCCGATGTTGATCGTGAACGTATGTATGTTTAATGAAACTCTGATATTGTATTATGTTGTTTGCATTAAAGTACAAGCCACCTAATGGTTGGGGGTGCACATGTGGCCACCGCCCTAACCATAAATTTTAATGCACAGCTTTATTGGCGGAGTAGATAAGGGCGCGCCAAATTTGGCAGTCAACCCTAATTTAACTCCAATTAACTGGAGTTCTGCACATTTAGGGAGTTTTCCTAGAAGATATTGGGAAAAAGTGTAGAAGGCTCAATTTTCGACCATTCTAAGTGAATGAAGAGTCATTATTCACTAATTGGAGCATTCTGAAGCCATTGAAGCAAGTTGTAGAGGTAGAAAGTCCATATTCAGGTGTTTTTGTGTGTTTGAATATTTTTTAGGGCTATGGCCATCAGGTGTTGGGGCCATTTCTAGAGCATCCAGAGTCCATTTCTAGTAAATGAATAGTCATTTTTTACTATATTGAACATTTTGAAGCTAATGGTGTAGCTTTCATAGGCATTTGGAGACTCCTAAGTGTTTTTTTTCCATAGATAAGTTTCATGGAACCTAGAGCCACCAGGTGTTGGAGGCATAGCCAAGGGAGCCAATGGTCATTCTGAGTGAATGAACAGTCTATTTTGTATGTTTGACATGTTATGGAAATAATGAGATAGTTTTTAGAGTAATATGAGGACTTCTAAGGGTGATTTTCCACAATATAGCTCAGGGAAGCATCAAGGCCACCAACAGAAGAGGTCATGCCCAAGGGATCCATGGTCCATTTTGGATGATTGAACAATAAATCTAGGGGTATTTTGGTATTATGAGCCCATTGGTATAGTTTTCAAAACCAATGGAGTTGAGCATAAGCTTGTAAAATAATTTTACCATCTTAATCCCAGAAATCTTAGTCCATTGATGGAGGCTCAAGGAGACGTAACCCAAGTGTTGAGGGTTAAATGCTTTATTATTTTGTTGTTATGTGTTTTTTTTTATTTCTTTGCAATTTAGGTTTTTTTTTCATACATTTAGTCAGCTAAAAAAAATCGATAATTTCTCACACCTAAAGCATGTGAAAAACACATAAACTTGATACAAATATTCAATTGCACAAAAGGATGTATGAGCACGATACTTAGATTATTTAAATGGAATAGAAGGTGCTTGCATAACAAAATAAGTCAGCCACCCATTTCAGATCAGGGGGAGTTATGTGCTTGCAAGCAATAATTTTAACTTTGATCTTTTGAGTCTTCCAATCATCTTAAACGTTGTATTGACCTTATAGAAAAGAGAAAATTTTGACCTATATCTGCCAAGTTTAAGTTGTAGTATGGCATGAATCATGTGGTTTTATGCTTGATTGGGATGTTAAATTCAAATGTACATGTTCCTTTTAAATTAGCACAATTTAACAATCCTGTCGGGCTCTCTTTGCACCTTTTAGGGCAATTTATAGTGTTACATATTGTAATCCTATATATTCCTTACTACATAGAAATAGAATAATCTTTGGCTTCTAGTCGAAGTAATTAAAAGGAGTTATGATCGTTGGGAGTTGGTCTGTTCTCTATGGGTTATTTTATTCTTATCAAATATGTAATAAAATATTAGTATTCTTCACAAATCACTTATACTCTAATACCATTTTGTATTTCAAGCACAATCATGGGATATAAATGTGAAAAAAATACTAGACTAGCTACTTTGAAAACAAGAAAGAAGAGAGAGTAAAACTCTTGAGAAATTGACTATTGATCCAAGTAGAAAAATCAAATTACTCATAAAATCTAATAATATATCATTTTTTAAACTTGAATACAATGTATATACTCTCTAGGAGGAAGAACCAATTTGAATTAGGTATGGGTTCCATGTGCATGTACTTAGCATCACTCAAAAGCACTTTCCCTAGCTCGCAAGTAAGTCAAAATTAGACTAGGAGACCCAAAATTAGCAAAATAGACTAAAATCAAGTGAACTAGAATTGAAATTATAAATAAGTTAGAATTGATTAATAACTCTCACATGCAAAAAAATTAATCAATTAAACTCAATTAAACTCCATAATATGACTAAAATTCAACTAACAAAGGGAGAAGAGAGAAAAAGGGAAATTAACTATTATAAAGTAGGCGGGAAGTGCATACTCATTCTAGGAAGGCCTAGGCATGGGATATTTAAATGTACTAGAATTAGCCATATTATCCTCCAACTAGTGTCCAATTAGTGCCACATATCATCCTTGGTGGCAACCCCTCTTAAAAGTAGACCCACTAAAAATAAAAACCCTAAAAATAAAAATAAAAAACTGACAAACGATATGGAATGTAGAAATAATATATAAGATGCATGTATATATCCATATTTTCTTGATCTAAAAATATTCATATTCTTGCTAAATATAGAATCATTCCATTGTTAATCTTTTGCGGAAATTTAAAAACTCAATTGCAAACACATGAAGCAATAAAAACAATCGCACATAACACAGTTGTTTAACGGGAAAGCCTGAAGCTGAAAACCCCAACTATCATATATTATGTATCATGGATATCATGTAACAATCTCATACAAAGCTTAGAACATCAAGCTCTCAGTATAATATAGATTCATTACACACTGTCATGAAGAAATTTACATCTCTATGCACCAATTTCTTGCCTCTTGACAGCATGCCTCCATTGCGCAATCCCTATTGAAGAATAGCTCTAAATGAATTCAAATTACCCTAGCCTTGACTGTGAAATCCTCATTGGCAACTCCAATATGTGTGTGGTGCAATCAATGCATCACTATAGTCACAACGGATAGTCCATCTTGCCCTTTCACCTATATCTCCACTAGGTCTCCACTGAAACTGACATGCACTGTAGTTAACTATTGTATTGTTCAGTTGATTAATGAGTTTGTGAATTAATTAACTAATTAATTCACTCCACTCTCACTAGTATATCATTCAGTTAGACTAGATACAACTAGCTCAACTGAGTTTAACTCAAATAACTGAGTTAAATTGAATAACAACTCCATGAACTACTCTTCCAACTCTGTCATAACTTTTCCACTTCGGTTCTAATTGAGTCCTCCATGCATGAACCGCCAGTAAACCCTAGGAATTGCATAATTCCTTCAGCCCACTGATTTTCCAAATATGTACACTGAAATTAAGTGCTCCAAGAGAATAAGTTGATCTTTATTGTCAGATTATTATTAAGAGCTAATAATAATCGACACTTCTTTTTTTAGATCGATGATCTATAAATAGACTTTGCCCAATATTCTGAAAATAGAATTTCATCTATTTTTCCAACTTGACCAACCATCCACAAATAGCATCCTGCAACTTCTGAAATATGATCACCATGTCTAAAAATAGACATAGTCTAAAAATAGACTTGCACCTAAAAATAGACTTGCACCTAAAAATAACCTGCGGTCCCACTTAGTGAAGGTGACTCATTTTCACTAAGCTCATCATCTTGTTGAATCTCAACATGGAATGTCTAGTAATGAATGAAAAGTGGTAATATGTGCCCTTAAAAATTTATGAAGAAGATATAATGATGGCCATAATGTAGGTCTTCATGAACTACTGAATGCCATGTACCCCAACAAGAAGGGTGTCTAAAAGCCTGTCTAAAAGCATGGATCTACTGATGTTTAATGAAAAAAAATAGTTTAAGATATAGAGAAAATTAGTCACTAACTTACTTATTCAAGGATATGGGGTGGATCTACTGATGTTTAATGCAAAAAAAATAGTTTAAGGATATAGAGAAAATTAGTCACTAACTTACTTATTCAAGGATATGGGGTGGATCTACTAATGTTTAATGCAAAAAAATTAGTCACTAACTTATTTAAGGATATAGAGCTTGGTAACCTACTATGATACCAAGTTAGATATAAAAAATCCTATGATACCATGTTAGATTTGATAACTACACATTAATATATAAGAAATTATATGATACCATGTTATATTTGATAAATACACATTAATATAGAACAAATTTCTACATGATCAATCTCCTACAACAACATGTTAGATTTGATAAATACACATTAATATATAACAAATTTCTACACGATCAATCTCCTATAACAACATGTATGGAGAAACATCCATGAAATTTTTGCTTCTATTATTTAGGGAAAATCTCTAATACTACAATGTACATGCATCTTTAACGCATTTTCTCACATTTCATTTTTCCCATGTATTTTCAATAGAGCCCTCTTCACCTCTATTATATATGGGGGAGTGAAAGAATAGCAATTCACATTATTCATGTGGGATAAACCATTTTAGAAAACAATGAGTTATTGAAAAATAAATTGGTATAATTTTACAAATATAATAGTTTATATGTTAGACCACTAGGCAATCATTAAAACATTCTAATAGGAGTTATGTGTTTCCTTGAATTTCAAATAGAATATAGAAAATAACCTAGACTAACATATTTTTGTTTAATAATAATCCTCCATAATCCCTATTTAGTTATAGCTCTCCATATATTTGTTGCTCTAATTGCAATTTCACCAATGGGTTCAATCATTTTCATGTTTCCCTTACGAAAGAAAACTAAAATGAATATTTTTATTTTCTCCGAGACTCATTTTGGAATATGATCCAATGGGTAGATAATTCCTACTGTCAGCCTCCCCCTAAAGAAAAACCACCTATTACTACAATGATCTATTTTACCCTCTCAAATAGCTAGCCCCAATGTTTAAGGGAGAATTTCACTTGAAGTAATAAGCTACTTTACACCCAGTAGACTTTCCCAATACTTGTTGTGGTGGAGAGTGTTGCACTCAAAGCAGAAAATAAATCTAACTCCAATGCATGCATTCCTATACTAGAAATCACATAGAGAGTAATGAGACCATACCTTTCTATCATGATAAATTCTCTAGTTGATGCAACCAACTTGAGGGAAAACCTTCAAAGATCTACACTCTTGTACCTACTGTTGAATACCTACAAACAACAAATTGTCACCAAAATTTATGTCCTACAAGAACATTTAGCATAAAATATAATCCATTTTCATAATAAACATGTAAATACAAGAGAATTTTGACACAAACTCCCATCCCCTTGGGTTACTCTCAGGAAGTGGAAGTTGTTACATCAAAAAAATGCTACCATCACGCTCAGCTTGTCAAGAGATTTTTGGCAATATAATTTTATCTAAATCTGACCTCTGGACTGAATGTTATTCCCATTTAAATATTTTCTCTTAAAACGTTGCCACATCAACATGCCCCATCATGTGGTGTTTCCAAGTGTCCTATGGGGTTCTACCATGTTCACCCATAAACCAGAATGCCTCCTACCATGTCGATCTGCCCAATGCCACTTTGTCATCGCACTAAGGCACAAGATGAATGGTAGGTTCCTATATTACTAGTATAGTCCCTTACTGTTGTTAGTGTAACCCCCTTATTGTTATTATTGTAACCTTGTAACCCCCATATTGTTATTATTGTGCCCTTAAATTATTATTGTTAGGTCGGCTAGGATTACATTGTGGCCCCACTAGGATTACATTATGGCCTCATGGACTCCTATATATAGAAAGGAGGTTTTATAAATTGTATTATCCAAGAATTTTTCATTTATGTAATGTATTGGAGGTTGCCCCCTCGAAGTGGCTTATTTATAAGGCATTGATATCTCTTTTATTTTATTTTTGGAGCTGGTTACACAACATTTGGTATCAGAGCTTTGGATTCTAGGGTTTCGCTGCTCTAAACAGGTCATCGTGGAATTTTTGCTATAAATTTTTTTTACGAAGGTTCAGAATCTGAAATTTTTAGGGTGCGAAGCCGAAATCCTGAGGAAACTCGTCAAAAAATTTCAGACCTTGGTTCGCAATATTTTCGGAGATATGATCTGTGGAAGGTAGTGATTTTTCAGGCTCCCGAATTTCATCTCAAAGAGGTGATTGTGGGAAAAGATTCATAACTCTCTCTCTGAGCATCAAATTTGAGTGTCATAAAAAGTGGTCGCAAGTACACGGACTGTAGTTTCTTGGCTATAAATTTTAGAGCCGGAGGATAAAACAGTGACACGTGGAAAGTCATACAAGTTTTCTCTACTAAACCAGTCCATGATTAGGTCATTGTGGGAGATTGGACAAAACTTTTCCTTGGAGAATCAAAATCACGTCAGACCTGTGGCATTAGAAAGAGAATTCAGAGGGCTACATTGGTGCCAAATTTCAAATATTGAATAGTTGCAATCACAGAGATAATCCAATTTCAATATCAAGCTCCTCAAAAGCAAGAAAAAGGTGTGTATTTTTTTCCAAATTTCATAAGTCTTGTTTGAAGAATCAATTTGAATTGATTTCAAGGGCATATTGTAGAATAGATATCATTATTGGGTTCTAAAATATGCCCCATAAAAATAATTCAACACCCATTAAGCCTTCAGAAGGCTCTACTATGACTCATGAAGATGAATAATTGCAAATACGAGCTGCGCATCGGGGAATACAAGAGCAAGTGCACCAAATTTCGCTCTCGCAAAGAGAAACAAAAAATGAAATGGAAGTTTTGAAGAAAGGAGTGGAAGTGAATATGGACGTTTTGAAGAAAGGCGTGGAAGCTAAGATGGATGGCATGGACGACAACATGGAAAACATGAAGAATGATCTAAAAGCAGACATGGAAGGTTTGACAAAGTTGATACAAGAAATGTTTCCTAATGGCGAAAAGATAGTAGAAGAAACTCATGATGAGAACAAAATAAATGTTAATCGTGATTTCATAAACTCTAATGTTGGCGGGAAAAACCACCATATTCCAAAAATGGATATGAGGAAGTTTGATGGAAAGGATCCTGTAACATGGATACTACAGATGGAGCAATATTTTGATCTCCATAATGTGCAAAACACACAAAAATTATGCATTGCATTTTTACATTTAGAACAAAATACATTTGTATGGTATCGATGGCTTTGCTCTCGTAAAAAAATTGTCACTTGGTAAATTTTTACGGAGGAAATGATAGCACATTATGAGGATACAAAGAGAAACACCTTCTTTAGCCAATTGATAAATCTCAAACAAAAGAGTTTAGTGGGGCAACACATTGAGGACTTCCAAAAATTGAATATAAGGGTAACTGATATTCCAGAGGAACACAGGATCGATCTCTTCATAGGCACTTTAAAGGATAACATCCAACATGAAGTTCGTGTTTTGGAACCGGATTCATTGGAGAAGGCATTCAGGTTGGCAAGAAAAGTTGAATGTAAAATTATGGCGACAAGGAAGCCTACCACTCAATTCTATAAAGAAGGAAGTGTTGCTACGCCTAGATTTCCACAACCTACAATGTTGACACCACAAAAATTGGAAGAAAAAAGAGCAAAAGGGCTTTGCTATAGTTGTGATAGCAAATACACTAAAGGTCATAAGTGTGCTGAGAAGAAATTATTTTACATAGATTGTGAAGAGGAAGAAAAAAATGAACAAGAAGAGGATATACACCAAGAACCAGCCCTAGAAGAGGAAGAAATGAATCCGACCATATCGTGTAATGCACTGGCAGGAATTACCACTCCTCAAACTCTCAAAATAGAAGGACATATCAAGAAGAAAAGGGTAATAGTGTTGATTGATTCAGGTAGCACCCATAATTTTATTCATTATAAGGTAGCCAAGGAATTAAATTGTTTCCTATACCCAGCACCAGAATGTCAAGTGATGGTTGCAAATGGAGGAACTATAAATTGCTCTGGAATATGCCATAATATCAAGCTAACCATGGGGGAATATGTATTGACTAGTCCAATGCTTGCCATTCCTATGGGAGGTGCTGATGTTGTACTAGGAGTACAATGGTTACAATCTTTGGGGACGGTAGCTTTTAATTTTCAAGAACTTTTCTTGAAATTTTTCTCAGAAGGAAAGGAAGTCGAATTACGGGGTATTGAAGGGAAGCCGGGAAGGATAATAAGCTCTAATGTCATGACAAAGCTTCTAAAGAAAGAACAACGAGGCGTAATTGCACAATTATGCTCACTAGAAGTTCCGACATCAAAATCATCTATTTCTGCAGATCTCCAACAAGTCTTGGACAATCACTCCAAGGTGTTTGAAACTCCCAAAGGACTCCCACCTATTCGTGATCATGATCATGATATTCATTTGATTCCAGGAAGTGTTCCTCCAAACATCAGGTCTTATAGATATCCTTATGTCCAAAAGAGCGAATTTGAACGTATGATTGCAAAAATGTTAGAGGCGGGTATAATTCAACCTTGTCAAAGTTCTTTCTCTGCTCATGTAGTATTGGTACACAAGAAGGATGGATCAAGGTGCATGTTTCCGGATTATAGGGAGCTCAGTAAGCTCACCATTAAAGATAAATTCCCCATTCCTGTGATTGATGAATTATTGGATGAATTTCATAGAGCAATTTATTTTACCAATTTGGATCTTCGTTCAGGATATCATCAAATTAGAATGAAGACTGAAGATATCCCAAAAACAGCATTTTGAACTCATGAGGGTCATTATGAATTTTTGGGTCATGCCTTTTGGCCTTACCAATGCACCTTCTACATTTCAAGGGTTGATGAATTCCATTTTCAAACCCTTCCTTAGAAAATTTGTGCTAGTATTTTTTGATGATATACTAATCTACAGCAGGTCTTGGAAGGATCATGTTGAACATGTTGACAGGGTGCTCAAACTATTGCAGGAGGAACAATTATATGCAAAAACATCCAAATGTTTCTTTGGAGTACAAGAGGTGGAATATCTGGGTCATATTGTATCTCACGAGGGTGTTAAGGTAAACCCTAACAAAATTAAAGCCATTAAGGAATGGAAAGTCCTCACAACCATAAAGCAGTTGCGAGGATTTCTCGGATTAACAGGGTATTATCACAAGTTTGTTAAGGATTATGGGAGAATAGCAGCACCTCTAACAACATTATTGAAGAAAGATGCATTTTCATGGACTCCTGAAGCAACTAAGGCCTTTAAACATCTTAAAGAGGCAATGTGCCTAGCACCGGTCTTAGCTACGCCAAACTTCACAAAAACCTTTATTGTGGAATGTGATGCCTCAAGAAATGGAATTGGTGTTGTTTTAATGCAAGAAGGAAGACCCATTTCTTTTGAAAGTTTTCCAATCAAAGGAAAGTATTTACAGAAACCTATTTATGAGAAGGAAATGTTAGCAATACTACATGCACTAAAGAAATGGCGAACTTACCTAATGGGAAGACACTTCAAGGTAAAAACTGATCATGATAGTCTTAAACACTTTTTGGAAAAAAGACTATCGTCAGAAGAAAAGCAAAAATGGGTCACAAAGATGTCGGGTTATGACTTTGAAATAATCTACAAAAAAGGAAAGCTGAATGTTGTTGCAGATGCACTCTCAAGAAAGAATGAAGAGGTGGAAGCATTGCTTTGTGCCATGTCTATTATCCAACCAGATTGGATAACTGAAGCAAGAGATGAATGGAAGAAGGACAAAGATGTATGGACACTCATTCAAAAGTTGCAGCAAGATCCTAGTACATCTGATACATTTAGTTGGGAAAATGATTCCTTATGGTACAAAGATCGCTTATATCTTTGTAAGAATTCCCAACTAAAACAAAATATTCTTTTGGAATTGCACACTTCTCCTTTAGGAGGACACTCAAGATTTTTAAAAACTTACCAGAGGGTGAAGAAAGAATTTTTTTGGGATGGCCCTAAATATGATATTCAAAAGTTTGTGGCGGAATGTTTGGTTTGCCCGTAGAATAAAGTTGAGACAATTAAGACCCAAGGACTTCTACAACCTTTATTCATTCCAAGTCAACGTTAGGAGGAGATTTCAATGGATTTTATCACAGGTCTACCTAAGTCCAAAGGAAAGAGTGTCATCATGGTGGTAGTTGATAGACTTACCAAGTATGCACACTTTTGTGCATTATCTCGTCCATTTAAAGCAAGTACAGTTGCTGCTACATTTATGGACACAATTCAAAAGCTACATGGAAGCCCAAGGGTTATTGTGAGCGACATAGATCCCATTTTTACTGGAAATTTTTGGACGAAGTTATTGTAGTGCTCAACTTAGTGTTCCTAAATTGAGGTCATAAATTGTCAACCAGAGCTAGTAAACTGCTGAAGTGAGGTGCATTATATGTGCCTAGGTATTTGTTTCTCAATACGTTGTGTTTAGTGTTTTTCTGATGTTTTTGGCTTTATGGTTTTATGTTAATAAGGAAAAGAACTAAGTGTACGTAAAGAGAAGTGGATGGTTACACTAAAACAGAGCAAAACCTATTCTAAACTGTGTATGGCTCTAAAGAACAGAAAATACAGAGTTTGATAATGACTTATAGCAAGAAAATAAATCACAACATGAACTCAATAACTCATAACATGAACTCATCCAATTCATTCATTAGAAATATGTTGGAATAGCTTGAAAAAATGACAAGTTTAGTGCAAATGAGGTTCTCCTAAGTAAACAATCATCTTACAATATTACAAAGAATCTCATCCATGGCTAGAAGTTTATTGGAACACAATTGGAAAAGATTATTTGTAGCACAATAAGATTTCTACTCTGAATTAAATTGTAATGCTAAGATTAAATCATTTTGCAGCTCAACTTGTCACTACTAAGCCTCATCCGAAAGTTAGAGATTTTCTAGATTAGTTTTGGAAAAAAAGCTTATTTTTGAAATTGCAAAAGATTGCAGAACAATCAAGGCCTTAAACTGTTATCACTAATTCCTGTTCATATGATGATGCATTAATAGAAATTCAGAACAAGAGTAGTTTGTAAACAATGAAGGCCGTGAAGTCTAATTTTGACAGTTAATACAACCTAAATAACAATGGATAACACTGAACTAGAATGCAATTGATCAAACCTGAAACACAGTGACCACAACTAAACTAGAATGCCATTAACCTAACTTGAAATACAGTGAACAGAATTGCACTGGAGTGCCATTATCAAACTTGAAATATAGTGACAGAATTAAACTAGAGTGACATCTACCTCCAGAGTACTACAACTAGACTAAAGATGCAACTAATCATTGAAGTGTTTCAGCTCTGTCTCATTCGGAGTTAGTGGTATTTTGGAATAATTTATAGAACAGGACTGGCTACAACATGTTATGTAAATGATCATGAAAGCATAAAATTCAACAAAACACAAAAAATCTCTAAAACACCACAGCTATGTCTCATCCGGAGTTAGTGATATTTTGGAAGAGATTAATAAGAACAAGACTAGCTGTAACAACTGATGTCATTGAGCACAAAAAAAACATAAAGTTCAAGGAAATGCAACTAACTCCTAAAATACTACAGTTATATCCCATCCAATGTTAGTGGTATTTTGGAAGAGTTTGTAAGGATAAGACTAACTGTGGCATCCGCTGCAAGTAAGTATAAAAGCACACAGTTCAGAAAATTGATTAAACTAAGAATGAAACAAGGCTAAGTTACTTATCTAAACCATATGAACAAAGCTTCTCAGGTAGCAGGGGCCCTCTACCACCATATTAGCACGCAAATCTACTCAATATTGACTCAAATCTTGCAATAAAATGATGCTTCTTTCATTAAAGGATAAATTCTTCAAAACGGAGTATTACGGTCTTCTGAGAACTAGCAATAAAACATAAATCTAGCTAACCGTTTCTCGGTCTCCCGAGCCATATTTATAACAAAATTACATAACTGTCTTTGAGATAAAACAGGAATAATTGTCTTTCCCAACTAAAATCAAACTAGGACTCTAGTGGTGGCCTCGTGCAATTTTTCATTTGTAGAGACAGAGTGGTATTCATATCACCTTTGAGCTTAACCTGCTCCCTTAAAATTTCATTCTCATTATTGATATGCCTATTAAGTACTTCTAACTCATATTTATCTCTTCTTAGCATATCAATTGCAGATTTTGGTGGACTAGGAGTTCTATCTCTACTTTCTGAAGCTCTCTTCTCTAGTGTCTCAACATAATTGTAAATTTCTTGTTGTGCTGGGTCTATTTCAGGAGCTCCTTCATCAAAATCCTCCTCATACTGATACTCAGGTGATCTAGCAGTAGGTGTTTCTTCATCCTCAATGTTTATGATTCCAGTTTGTCTAACCTCTGTTTTCTTTAGTATACCTCTAAGCCTATGGCTCCGTCTCGGTTGAGATGGCCCTTCTCCTCTGTCTTTGGCATATTTTCTTATTATTCTCTCCTTCTTAAGCTGCTTCTTAATTTGAGCCAATTTCTCAGAAATCATCTCTTCACTATCCTCTTGTATTGATTTACCAGTTTTAGTTTCAACAGCTTTGGAAATTTCCTTTCTCCTACTTCTTCTTGTAGGTTTTCCTTCAGGTGGAGATTCTTTGGGTTCTTCAAAGTGATTCCTCACTCTAAACTCATCCCAATTATCTCCCATTTTTCCCAAATGATGTTCAATTAAGATTTTGACTAACCCATGGTGATACAAAGTGGTTTCTAGAAATTGAACCCTCTTTTGAACATTAGAGGCCATTCTTTTCAGACTATGAAGTAAGAAAAAGGGCAAATTGATTTATTCTTCTAAGAAATGCATCATTAACCGAATATGATAAACATAGAGGGTACCAAATCTTCCTTCACAAGTTATAATTTTTTGCAAAATGAGCAACATGTTCCTCCATTTATTTTTCAGTGCCGAGCTAGGAATACCTTTCTTAAAAATGGAAACATCCATACCTGGTGTTTTGAGTATTTACCTCCATGCCTCGTTATGAAATTCCCTATTTTTGAACCACTTTTCTCCTTTCTTGGGTAATTCCGTTGCTTCTGCAATGAAAGCCTCTATAATGGTGAATTTAACATCTCCTATTTCGACCTCCGCTCCATTGAAGGACCGTGCAAATGTTTTAGTCACTTCTTTACGAAAATCATTAAATTTTTCCAAGAATTGTAACCACCCAGTTTTCTGTAGCATTTCTCTGATTTGTGGATAGCCTTCCAAGTACTTGGTTCCAACTGGTTCAGTTCTTACTATGAGACCCATAACTTATCTTTTCAACCTTCAAATTACTGCTTCTCTGCTCACGGTGAAAATGGTTGTTAAAGAGATGTTTTTACTCCACAGCTGTTTCCTCTGTTTTATAGACCAGAATGGCTAAGAATTGGCTATGGAAATAAATGATATGGAGTAGTTATGAAATGATTATAATGCGGTGAGGGTGATTCACATGGATTAATGAGTTGAGAGTTATCACGGAAGAAAAGACCGCGGAAAAAATTCTCATGTAATTTCAAAATCATCACTTAAATGCTTCGGGCTAGTGACGTGACTGCTCAGGTCACTTCAGTACTTAACCGTTTAAGTTTTAAATGATGATTTGGAATGGCGAAGTGAAAGGGATTTTGTCCAATTTTTTTATGATAGATTTGATAAGCATGATCAATACAACTAATTAAAACAACTTTTTGAATCATACATGACTTAACTATGCTAAAACTTTCATGATCTGTCACTATAATAATTTCATAACTTTTACCTTTGCCCTTCCTTTTTTTTTGTGGTTTTGATATGCCTTGTCCTCCTTTGAAAATCATTGATCTTCAGTCCTCATAACTCCTTTGATTTTTTCTTGTTGTCTTGGATATGTAGGATCAATTTGCTGCTAAATCAGATGATTACTGGATAGTGCCTTCAGGATCTCTGGCTACAGAATGTCTGACTGGCTGCAGAATGTCTGACTGATTGCAGAATGTACCTGTAGAAGTCTTGAAACATGAAATGGAATGGTTTGAAGCATGAATGGAATGTTGTATGAAATGAGTTAAAAATGGATAATGAAGTATGGTGTAATGGAGTATGAGTGAAGTGAATAATGGAATGAAATGAATCTCAATTATGAAGTGGAGTGAAGTATGGAAAATGACCTGCAACTTATGATTTGTATTATTCAATTTCAGCAAGAAATCAATCTTAAAACTCTGAGATGAAAAAGAGGTGGACCATGGAATGAAATGAATGAAGTATGGAATGAAGTGGAGTATGGATGAATGGAATGAAATAAAGTATGGATGAATGGAATTAAATGAATCATAAATGAAATATGGGTTTGCACTTATGATTTTGTAATAGCTGCTTGCAGAAAAAGAACAAATTTGAAAAGCTAAAGTGTGAGAAAGATTCTGATTTTCACTCTATCTTTTATGTATAAACATGTTAATCAGTGATTAGTTTTCATGTTTATACTTTATTTATTTATTTATTTATTTATTTTTATTTTTTTTATGCTTTTGAATTTAGAAAATTCAACTAAGTTGATGAAGAAGAAAAATTCTTCTTCATTAACTTCACATCACTGTTTTCCTGAAATCTCTTGACAAATTCTTCTCTTGAAAGTGGCTTGTGATACAACTTCAATCTATGACCATTTACAAGAAAAGTTACCTTCTCTTCATCTATTGTCCTGATTTTTATTGCTCCATTGTCAAAAATTCTTATAATTTCATATGGCCCAAGCCAATGTGTTTAGAATTTACCTTGAAAATCCTTGAACTTTGAATCAAACAAGAGAGCCCAGTCACCTTCTTTGAACTTCTTTTCTTTGATGTACTTGTCATGCCATCTAGTCCTTTGCTGTTGGACTATACTTGTTTTATGAACTGCATCTTGTCTGATCTCATCCAATTCATTAATCTTCTCCAATCTGTGCTTTTGTGCCTCTGTTAGATCAAGTCCTAGCTGAACTGCCATTTTGAAAGTTTGAATCTGGAACTCTATGGGAAACAAAACTTGCTTTCCATAAACAAGTTCATAAGGAGTATGGCGTGTTGTGCTCCTCCATGTAGTTCTATAGGCCCACAAGGCTTCAGGAATCCTGTCTACCCAATCTCTTCTATGTAAATGGATAGTCTTTGTTAGGATCCCCTCAATGACTTTATTGGTAGATTCCACTTGACCATTTGCTTGTGGATGATAGGGAGTAGATTTTCTGTGTCTAATTTTGTACCTCTCCATCATTTGTTCCACTAGCTTTGATGTAAATTGAGCTCCTTGATCTGTAACAATTTCCCTTGGGACACCAAAACGAGTAAAAATATCCTCAAAAAGAAAATTAACTATAGATGCTTCAGTGGCAGAAAGTAATGGCTTGACCTCTACCCATTTAGTAACATAATCAGTGCAAACTAATATATATTTGTTTTGTCTTGATGGAGGACTAATAGGTCCTACAAAATCTGAAGCCCATTTTTCAAAAGGTTCAATATGTACCCGAGGCTGCAATGGCATCTCACCTGAAGGAGAAGGTTTCCCTACCCTTTGGCAACTGTCACACCTTTTGACATACTCTTTAGCATCTTTAAAAAGGGATGTCCAATAATATCCTAAATGAAGGATCTTATAAGCTGTTCTTTTATCAGCGAAGTGTCTACCACAAGGTTCATCATGACATGCCTTGAGGATTTCAGGCATTTCATCTTCCCGAACACATCTCCTAATGATAAAATTTGGACCTGTTTTGTATAACTCATTAGCAATCCATGAATATTTTTCACTGTCATAAATGATCTTCCTTTTGTTTCTTGCATTCATTATTGAAGGAAATTTCCCTGAAACTAAATAATTAGCAATGTCAGCAAACCAAGGAGTCTGAGTAGAAATTGCAAAAAGATATTCATCAGGGAATTGATCTTCAACTAGAGTATTGTCTTTGATGTTTTGGAGTCTAGATAGGAAATCAGCTACTGTGTTTTGTTTTCCAGGCCTATCTAGAATGGTAATGTTGAATTCTTGTAAAAGAAATAACCATCTTATGACTCTGCCATTAGTAATTGATTTGTTCATTAGATATCTAATTGGAGAGTGATCTGTGTGAAAAAAAGTTTCATAGCCTATTATATAGTGTCTAAATTTTTTTATGGCATGAACAACAACTAAAAACTCTTTTTCAGTTACAGTATAGTTTAGCTCTGAAGGATTCAAATTTTTACTGGTATAGTAGATGGAATAAGGAATCAAGTCTTTTTGTCCCAATACTGCTCCTAGAGCTGTATCTGAGGCATCTGTTGAAATATGAAAAGGTAACTTCCAATTAGGTCCCCTTAAAATAGGTGCTTCATAGATTTTTGTTTTCAGGGTCTCAAAGGCTAACTGGCAATCAGGATTCCACTTGAATTCACAGTCCTTTGTAAGTAATTTGAAAAGTGGAGATGCTATCTTGGTGAAGTTTTCTATAAACCTTCGATAATATCCTGTAAATCCTAGAAAACTCCTAACATATTTTTTACAACTTGGAATAGATAAGTTAGAGATGACTTCAACTTTTGACTCATCAACTCTAATCCCATCCCCTGAAATGTGATGTCCTAAAACAATTCCTTCAGTAAACATCATAAAACACTTCTCATGACTAAGTGAAAGATTTGCTTCTTTACATCTCCTTAAAACTTTTTCCAAGTTTTTTAAGTCTTCTTCAAATGTGTTTCCATAAACTGTGAAACCATCCATATATACCTCTACACAATCATGTATTAGATCTGAAAATATTCCTAGTACTTCCCTTTGAAATGTTGCGGGTGCATTGCATATTCTAAATGGCAATACTCGGTAAGCATAGGTACCCCAAGGACAGGTAAATGTGGTTTTGTCTTGATATTCAAGTGCTACTTGAATTTGGCTATAACCACTAAACCCATCTAGAAATTAAAAGTACTTTTTGCCAGCTAATGTATCTAACACCTGATCTATGAAAGGTAAGGGAAAATGATCTTTAAAAGTAGCTTTGTTTAATTCTCAGTAGTCAATACATACCCTCCATTTACCATTTTTCTTTGGCACAAATACCAAAGGAGAAACCCACTGACTATTTGAAATGGGATAGATAAAGTTAACATTTAACAATTTCTGCAATTCTTCCTTAACAATCTCCCTAAGATTTGGATTCATCCGTATTTGAGGTTGTCTGATTGGTTTACAATTTTCCTCTATATAGATGTGATGAGTGCAAGTCTTGGGGCTTATCCCTTTCATATCAGTGTACTCCCATGCATATGCAGAATAATGTCTCTGTAATATCTTGACTAGCTCTTCTTGTTGAGATTTCTCTATGTTCTTGTTTATGTTTAAAGTTTTGCCTGGAAATATCTCGATTGTAGAGCTGCCAAATTTATCCATGGAGTAAAGAGACATCTGTCTTGATGATAAAACTCAATGTTGGATTTTTTTTGAAATTGTTCATGTTTGTATTCCAAAGAGGATTCAAAGTTTTCTAAGGTATTCAGAATCTGGCTATCTTCACTAATTTCTGAAATTGTGAAGAGAGGTTGTAAGTCTTCTTCATCCTCTATCCATTGAGTATCATCTAATTCTGTAATTGTTTTTGCTGGAGGATACAAGGTAAATTTCTTGGTTGAACTACCATCAGAGATGTATATATCACCGGATCTACAACTAATGAAAACATCAGCTGTAGCTAAGCAAGGTCTTCCTAATATAACAGGATGCCCCCCTAGATTATTCTTAGGAGTTAGGATCATAAAATCCACAGGATATTCCCAAGAATCTAGGGACACTGGAATGTCTTCTATTACCCCATCAGGTTTGATCATAGATCTGTCTGCTAATTGTAATAATGTGGGTGTAAAAAGAAGATTAGGAAGTTTCAATTTATCCATGATTTGTCTACTCATGATATTGATTGCTGCTCCTAAATCAATAAGTGTGTTTTGGATCTCAATTCCATTGATGTGAATTTTAACAACTGGATTTCCTGGGTCTAGATACTTTGGAATAGAAATCTTACCCATCATGATATCTGCTATTTTTCCTGCCAGTTGAATTTTCTTTATCTCTCTTATTCTTTTTCCTGTTTTCTTCATGCTCAACTCCTTTATTGTCTTTGCTAAGATTGGAATTTCCTTGATAGATTGCAATAATGGGATCTTAATACAAACATTTCTCAGCTCATCCAGGAAATCATAATTAGGCACCATAATTTGTTTTTCTACACTCTTATCAATTTGTAATCTTTCTGGAAAGGGAGGTGTAGAAGTGGATGTTGATGGCTGCTCTAATATAGGAGTTGAAATTATTGGTTCTTTTTGTTTTGATTTTTCAATGTTTGAGTCTTGGAAAGTTGTGTTCTCTTCAAGACTCTTATTTACCTGTAGAGAATCTTCCTCAGAATTGTCTTGCTCTTGTAAGATTACAGAAGGTTTCCTCTTTTCAAGTATTCTTCCAGACCTAAGTTGAACATCACTACGGTCTAAAGGAGTGATCAAATAAGTTGGAAATTGTTGGCCTTCTATCATGTATGTGTTCTGAGGATTTTTATTTTTGGGGTTTGGTATGGGTTGGGCAGGAAACTGATTTGTTTTCTGAGGAAATGGTAATGGAAATGGTTGATTTTGATGTTGTGGATTTTGAGGATTTTGTTGAAAATTTTGTTGAGGAGGGAAATGTGGATATGGTGGATAGGATGGTGGATATTGATAATACTGAGGGTATCTTCCATAGGGATTTTGTGCTCCTTGCGCCCAAGTTTGTGATTGATTTTGAAATTGGGGCCAAGGTTGCTGCCAAGAATTCCAATTTGGTGGGGGTTGATTATACAACTGATCATGAAATCCTTGTGTTTGAGGTCCTTGCCAAGGCCTCCTGGAGACAAAATTGAGAGATTATGTGGAATTTGTAGGAGTTTCTTCTTGAAAAATAGCTTTAAGACCAGGAAGTGAAGGACAACTCTTGGTCTCATGTTTTTCTGAACAAATTACACAAGTCTCTACAACTTTTGCATCCAAAGGGCACTCTCTCAAGGCATGTTTCTTTCTACATTTGGGAAAAAAGATTGCTAAGGCATCAGATTCATGTTTTTTCTTGTTTTGTAACTTAAGGGTGTCTATTTGTTCACTAATACTCCCTAAGATATCAGATTTGAATTCATCAAGCATATGTCCTATTTCTGCCCTACTTACTGTCCCAGAAGCAGACTTACTTGCCCTTGCAAGAGCAGGGTCTCTTGGTCCTTTTACAGTTTTAGATTTCCCTCTTGAAAGGTTGATACATAATTCAACTATTTTAGGTAATGTGAGCTGAGATATATCCCCTTTTCCCATCATGTTAAGGATATCTAACCATTCATCCCTAATTGTCTTCAACAAGAGAGCTTTCAAGGTATCTTGGTCTAGGTTTTCCATTTTTGCTCTTTTAATGTTGTAGTTAAATCTCTCCAACAAATCTTCCAAATTTTCATCCTCTTTTTGTAGAATTTTAAACACTTCCTCCTTATGGTTGACTGGCATACAGTAATCCAAATACCTCTCTAGAAATACTTGTTTCATGTCTTCCCATGTCCTAATAGAACTGTTGATCAAACTCATAAACCACTTCAATGTTGCTCCTTTAAATGTTGAAGGAAATAGTTTAAGGTTTTGAGCATCTTGTAAGTAGTAATAGGTTCTACATAGGACTTCAAATTCAAATAGGAAGGTTTCAGGATCTTCAGTTTTAAGTCCATAAAATTTTGGAAGGACAGAGGGTGAAATGTTTTTCATAGTTGCATTAGTTTCTTCATCTACTATAGGAAACCCAAAAGATCTTCCCATTTCTCTTCTACCTCTTCCTCTGCCTCCTTCTCCTTCTGCACCTCTACCTCCTTCTCCTCCACCTATACCTCTACCCCCTCCAAATAGTGTGTGTTCTCCATTAAAGACTCCTCCTCCCCCTTCTTCTGCCATAGTTGATTCTTCTATGGAAGTGGAAGAGTTTGTGCCTCTAGCAGGGATCCTTGAATCTTCTTCTAAGACAGGTTCAGTGATTAAAGTGGAAGGTCTTTCTAATGGAATATCTGATCTTAAGTCCTCTGGGAGTCTAGTAAAGGATGGAGTGTGGGTTTGAGTTGGAGGTGTGCTGGCTCTTGGTCTTGATGAAACAAGTGGTGTCCTAGGAATCAAGTTTCTGCTTCTTATGAATCTACCCCTTGAGTCTCTTTCTCTACACATGTCATTGTTTTTTAGAGGTAAGAAACAAAACTACCTAGTTTTCACTTCCCCAGCAACGGCACCAAAATGTAGTGCTCAACTTAGTGTTCCTAAATTGAGGTCATAAATTGTCAACCAAGGCTAGTAAACTGCTGAAGTGAGGTGCACTATATGTGCCTAGATATTTGTTTCTCACTACGTTGTGTTTAGTGTTTTTCTGATGTTTTTGGTTTTATGGTTTTATATTAAAAAGGAAAAGAACTAAGTGTTGGTAAAGATAAGTGGATGGTTACACTAAAACAGAGCAAAACCTATTATAAACTGTGTATGGCACTAAAGAATAGAAAATGCAGAGTTTGATAATGAATTATAGCAAGAAAATAAATTACAACATGAACTCAATAACTCATAACATGAACTCATCCAATTCATTCATTAGAAATATGTTGGAATAGCTTGAGAAAATGACAAGTTTAGTGCAAATGAGGTTCTCCTAAGTAAACAATCATCTTACAATATTACAAAGAATCTCATCCATGGCTAGAAGTTTATTGGAACACAATTGGAAAAGATTATTTGTAGCAAAATAATATTTCTACTCTGAATTAACTTGTAATGCTAAGATTAATCCATTCTGCAACTCAACTTGTCACTACTAAGCCTCACCCGAAAGTTAGAGATTTTCTAGATTAGTTTTGGAAAAATCTTATTTGTGAAATTGCAAAAGATTGCAGAAATATCAAGGCCTTAAACTGATATCACTAATTCCTATTCATATGATGATGCATTAATAGAAAGTCGGAACAAGAGTAGTTTTTAAACAATGAAGGTCGTGAAGTCTAATTTTGACAGTTAATACAACCTAAAGAATAATGGATAACACTGAACTAGAATGCAATTGATCAAACTTGAAACACGGTGACCACAACTAAACTAGAATGCCATTAACCTAACTTGAAATACAGTGAAAAGAGTTGAACTGGAGTTTCATTATCAAACTTGAAATATAGTGACAGAATTAAACTAGAGTGACATCTACCTCCAGAGTACTACAACTAGACTAAAGATGCAACTAATCACTGAAGTGTTTCAACTCTGTCTCATTCGGAGTTAGTGGTATTTTGGAATAATTTATAGAATAGGACTGGCTGCAACATGTTATGTAAATGAGCATGAAAGCATAAAATTCAACAAAACACAACAAAGCTCTAAAACACCACAGCTATGTCTCATCCGGAGTTAGTGATATTTTGGAAGAGATTAATAAGAACAAGACTAGCTATAACAATTGATGTCATTGAGCACAAAAAAACATAAAGTTCAAGGAAATGCAACTAACTCCTAAAATACTACAGTTATATCCCATCCAATGTTAGTGGTATTTTGGAAGAGTTTGTAAAGATAAGACTAACTATGGCATCCGTTGTAAGTAAGTATAAAAACACACAGTTCAGAAAATTGATTAAACTAAGAATGAAACAAGGCTAAGTTACTTATCTAAACCATATGAACAAAGCTTCTCAGGTAGCAGGGGCCCTCTACCACCAGATTAGCACGCAAATCTACTCAATATTGACTCAAATCTTGCAATAAAATGATGCTTCTTTCATTAAAGGATAAATTCTTCAAAACGGAGTATTACGGTCTTCTGAGATCTAGCAATAAAACATAAATCTAGCTAACTGTTTCTCGGTCTCCCGAGCCATACTTATAACAAAATTACATAACTGTCTTTGAGATAAAACAGGAATAATTGTCTTTCCCAACTAAAATCAAACTAGGACTCTAGTGGTGGCCTCGTACTATGATTAAGGACAGATGTACAGTCCTTGTCCTATTAGAAGTCTATCTCCTAGTTTTGGTTTCCCACGTGCATAACCACCTGTAGACTCGAGCTCGAACTTCGTGGAGAGAAAAAAATTATGGGGGAGTGATGTGGAATATGACCATATGTGTTTTTCCTTGAGGTGACCCCTGGAACCTGCATAAACATGAAGATAGCTGCGGAATAGGCGACTGGCTACAGAATGACTGTGTTCTGTAGCCGAGTCTAGTCAAAAATTGCTACAATAACAAAATCATGAAAACATAGCTAGTTAGTCATTATATACATTCTTAAAGTAATCCTAATCAATCCTATTGATCATTCAAGCCTGTAATTGATGAGGGACAAAGGAAATGAAGTGAAATGTGGTGGAAAAGAAGGACATCTTTGGGGCTCAACATACCCCCACTGCAAGGCTTTTGCATGTCCTCATGCAACTATTCCATGTACTCTAAGACCTCTGCTAGGACATCTAACCTCTTCTTCTGCTTTGCCTGACAGTCAATGGCCTTCTGGGCTTCCTTATGACTAACTTGAATCTCAAATTTGTAAGTGCCCTACTTAACCTTTTTTTTTTCTTCTTCAATCTTTCACTGCCCTTGTGCAAATTTTTCATTTGTAGAGACAGAGTGGTATTCATATCACCTTTGAGCTTAACCTGCTCCCTTAAAATTTCATTCTCATTCTTGATATGCCTATTGAGTACTTCTAACTCATATTTATCTCTTCTTAGCATATCAATTGCATATTTTGGTGGACTAGGAGTTTTGTCTCTACTTTTTGAAGCTCTCTTCTCTAGTGTCTCAACATAATTGTAAATTTCTTGTTGTGCTGGGTCTATTTCAGGAGCTCCTTCATCAAAATCCTCCTCATACTGATACTCAGGTGATCTAGTAGTAGGTGTTTCTTCATCCTCAATGTTTATGATTCCAATTTTTCTAACCTTTGTTTTCTTTAGTATACCTCTAAGCCTGTGGCTCCGTCTCGGTTGAGATGGCCCTTCTCCTCTGTCTTTGGCATATTTTCTTATTATTCTCTCCTTCTTAAGCTGCTTCTTAATTTGAGCCAATTTCTCAGAAATCATCTCTTCACTGTCCTCTTGTATTGATTTACCAGTTTTAGTTTCAACAGCTTTGGAAATTTCCTTTCTCCTGCTTCTTCTTGTAGGTTTGCCTTCAGGTGGAGATTCCTTGGGTTCTTCAAAGTGATTCCTCACTAGAAACTCATCCCAATTATCTCCCATTTTTCCCAAATGATGTTCAATTAAGATCTTGAGTAACCCATGGTGATACAAAGTGGTTTCTAGAAATTGAACCCTCTTCTGAACATTAGAGGCCATTCTTTTCAGACTATGAAGTAGGAAAAAGGGAAAATTGATTTCTTCTTCTAAGAAATGCATCATTAACCGAATATGATAAAAATAGAGGGTACCAAATCTTCCTTCACAAGTTATAAATTTTTTCAAAATGAGCAACATGTTCCTCCATTTATTCTTCAGTGCCGAGCTAGGAATACCTTTCTTAAAAATGGAAACATACATACCTGGTGTTTTGAGTATTTGCCTCCATGCCTCGTTATGAAATTCCCTATTTTTGAACCACTTCTCTCCTTGCCTGGGTAATTTCGTTGCTTCTGCAATGAAAGCCTCTGTAATGGTGAATTTAACATCTCCTATTTTGACCTCCGCTCCATTGAAGGATCGTGCAAATGTTTTAGTCACTTCTTTATGAAAACCATTAAATTTTTCCAAGAATTGTAACCACCCAGCTTGCTGTAGCATTTCTCTGATTTGTGGATAGCCTTCCAAGTACTTGGTTCCAACTGGTTCATTTCTTACTATGAGACCCATAACTTATCTTTTCAACCTTCAAATTACTGCTCCTCTGCTCACGGTGAAAATGACTGTTAAAGAGATGTTTTTACTCCACAGATGTTTCCTCTATTTTACAGACCGGAATGGCTAAGAATTGGCTACGGAAAGAAATGATATGGAGTAGTTATGAAATGAATATAATGCGGTGAGGGTGATTCACGCGGATTAATGAGTTGAGAGTTATCACGGAAGAAAATACCACGGAAAAAATTCTCATGTAATTTCAAAATCATCACTTAAATGCTTCGGGCTAGTGACGTGACTGCTCAGGTCACTTCAGTACTTAACCGTTTAAGTTTTAAATGATGATTTGGAATGGCGAAGTGAAAGGGATTTTGTCCAAATTTTTTATGATAGATTTGATAGGCATGATCAATACGACTAATTAAAACAACTTTTTGAATCATACATGACTTAACTATGCTAAAACTTTCATGATCTATCACTATAATAATTTCATAACTTTTACCTTTGCCCTTCCTTTGATTTTTTATTTTTTTTTGGTTTTGATATGCCTTGTCCTCCTTTGAAAATCATTGATCTTCAGTCCTCATAACTCCTTTGATTTTTGCTTGTTGTCTTGGATATGCAGGATCAATTTGCTGCTAAATCAGATGATTACTGGATAGTGCCTTTAGGATCTTTGGCTGCAGAATGTCTGAATGGCTGCAGAATGTCTGACTGATTGCAGAATGTACCTGTAGAAGTCTTGAAACATGAAATGGAATGGTTTGAAGCATGAATGGAATGTTGTATGAAATGAGTTAAAAATGGATAATGAAGTATGGTGTAATGGAGTATGAGTGAAGTGAATAACGGAATGAAATGAATCTCAATTATGAAGTGGAGTGAAGTATGGAAAATGACCTGCAACTTATGATTTGTATTATTCAATTGCAGCAAGAAATCAATCTTAAAACTCTGAGATGAAAATGAGGTGGACCATGGAATGAAATGAATGAAGTATGGAATGAAGTGGAGTATGGATGAATGGAATGAAATGAAGTATGGATGAATGGAATGAAATGAATCATAAATGAAATATGGGTTTGCACTTATGATTTTGTAATAGCTTCTTGCAGAAAAAGAACAAATTTGAAAAGCTAAAGTGTCAGAAAGATTCTGATTTTCACTCTATATTTTCTGTATAAACATGCTAATCAGTGATTATTTTTCATGTTTATACTTTATTTATTTATTTATTTATTTTGTATATTTATTTATTTATTTATTTATGCTTTTGAATTCAGAAAATTCAACTAAGTTGATGAAGAAGAAAAATTCTTCTTCATTAACTTGACATCACTATTTTCCTGAAATCTCTTGACAAATTCTTCTCTTGAAAGTGGCTTGTGATACAGCTTCAATCTATGATCATTTACAAGAAAAGTGACCTTATCTTCTTCTATTGTCCTAATTTTTATTGCTCCATTGTCAAAAATTCTTATAATTTCATATGGCCCAAGCCAATGTGTTTGGAATTTACCTTGAAAATCCTTGAACTTTGAATCAAACAAGAGAGCCCAATCACCTTCTTTGAACTTCTTTTCTTTGATGTACTTGTCATGTCATCTAGTCCTTTGCTGTTGGACTATACTTGTTTTATGAACTGCATCTTGTCTGATCTCATCCAATTCATTAATCTGCTCCAATTTGTGCTTTTGTGCCTCTGTTAGATCAAGTCCTAGCTGAACTGCCATTTTGAAAGTTTGAATCTGGAACTCTATGGGAAACAAAACTTGCTTTCCATAAACAAGTTCATAAGGAGTATGGTCTTTTGTGCTCCTCCATGTAGTTCTATAGGCCCACAAGGCTTCAGGAAGCCTGTCTACCCAATCTCTTCTATGTAAATGGACACTCTTTGTTAGGATCCCCTCAATGACTTTATTGGTAGATTCCACTTGACCATTTGCTTGTGGATGATAGGGAGTAGATTTTCTATGTCTGATTTTGTACCTCTCCATCATTTGTTCCACTAGCTTTGATGTAAATTGAGCTCCTTGATCTGTAACAATTTCCCTTGGGACACCAAAACGAGTAAAAATATCCTCAAAAAGAAAATTAACTACAGATGCTTCAGTGGCAGAAATTAATGGCTTGGCCTCTACCCATTACAAAGGTACATTACAGGGTCCTAAAATCCCCCCTGAATTGAAAAGGTTGCATGTCCTCATGAAACTTCAATCTGATTCAGAATCCGGATACTGACTCTTGGCGTGCAAGTTACTTATGCAGTAGTTGTAGAAGGTACTGTCGATTGAAGCTTTGAATCCTCGCACATATTGCAACCTTTGCCAGGCTGCTACTTCAACCTTCTTTTCCAACCTATGATGAGTCTGATACTTCTTTGTTGGCATCCACAAAATAGGAAAATGGAACTGATACCCTATCCACTTTTCAGCGCATTTTCGGACACATTTGATGTAATTGGGTACCCTAAAGATTGTTGTTTCATGATTGGTAGGACTGCAAGGATTGTGCTCATGCCTTTCCTCATAAGATTGTTGCCAAAACATATTATTTTATTTTAAGGCAACAATCTCTTTGGCCTTAATAAACTGTTGGCAGTCCTAGAGTACTATTGCCTGTAGTTGCCGCATGTGTTGAGTCATCCCTGGTTTCTTCAGAAGTTGATAATATTCTACAACAAAGGTGGTAGCGTTCTGTGGTTTTTGCTGTATCTAGAGGAGACAATTATCTTCATTATGCCTTGCCGCTAGAAAATCATTCTGCCACGCAATCTGGTTGGCAAGGAAAGAGGCAAGTGCTCGGATCTGGATGTCACCAACAAAAGGATTAAGATTAAGCTTTATGTCCTCAAGAATAGCTTCATTATGAAGATATACTTCACACAGTAAATGTTGGTCACTATTAGAGGCTTCTGCAAAATTTTGCACAAAATCTTCAGGTTTAAACACCTTATGGGGTCTTCCATCTTTGATTTCTTTTATCTGAAAGAATGCAAGGCGTTCTGTAAGGAAAAGAGAGTAATTTAAAGATGGTTTTATAGCAGCCAATAGTTTTTGTACCAAATCAAACATCGGGAGAAATTTGCTTTTTAACTCTTCATTCTGCTTCTTATGAGCATGATATTGTTGGAGTGTTTTCTCCAAAGCCTCCCAGTTTGAATATATGTGGTTCTGCCAAAGTAATTTGTGCTCCTGCAAGATTTTTTCTTGCGTAATGGCAGACTCGTTCTTCCACTTGTTCATTATTACCTGTGAATTAGCTTCGCTTTCTAGAATTTTTGAAGGCCCTATTGGTTCTTGTGTAGCAGTAGGGCGTTCCTCTTTTTTAACTACTGAAGACGTAGATGCAGGGGAAACTCTCGGCATTGGGATTTGAACTACTTTGTAACCTGCTTGATCATAAATATTCCCACATTGGCTGCACATGTACTCCTTATAATGATCATTTTCTGTGTTTTTCTTTGCCATGGCTACTGTGTGAGCTAAGGTATACAAATTAAGCTCCCTTTTATAGGCTTCCCTTTCCATTACCAGCTCTCGCTTGTCGGCTTCCAGTTCTGATCTTAAAAACTCATTTTCTTGTAAGAGAGAAGCCATTGTTGGTTCTAGTTGTTGGGTTGTCATAGGTGCCTATGACATATCAAGAGGGGTGACTGGTCTTTGTGTAACAGTCACAGTCTCAGTAGCTGGTTCTTGTTTTTCAGCTGTAGCTGGTTCTTGTGTAGCAGCTAGAGCTAGTTCTTGTGTAACAGCTACGTGATGTGCAGCATCCTGGGCATCTAGTTATTTTGCATCAGCAGCTGGTTCTTCTGTTTCAGCTGCAGCTGGTTCTTGTGTAGAAGCTATAGCTGGTTCTTGTGTGACAGGTACTGAATGAGTCGCTGGTTCTTGTGTGACAGCTACTTGTTCTGAAGAAAATAATGTCGCAGCACTCTGGGCATCTGGTTCTTGTGTTGCAGTGCCCATGGGTGAGACAGGTAAAGATTCTGGGATTTGGGAGGGTGGTGATGAATGGGCTTTTAGAAAAATGGGTTGAGGGTCTACGGTAGTGGTAGTGGTTGCTGCTTCGGTTGAAGCCCTCATTCATCTTCTAGGTAAAAAGGAAGGGAAAGTAGTAGTTTTATTTTTTATTTTAGGAGTGGGTTTTTCCTCATGGGGAGGGCTATCAGGAGTGGTTGCTGCTTTGGTTGAGGCCCTCTTTCGTCTTCTTGGTAGAAAGGCAGTAGTGGTTTCCCTTTTCCTTTTGCGAGTAGAGCAGGGAGGGTTACCAGATTTATCTACTTGAGAATCATTACTAGGGATATGAACAGGAGGACTAGATGATTCTGGTAAATTGTGGGGTGGACTTGGTATGGTAGGAGGGTTAATTGGATCAATTGGATCTGCAGGTGGATTATTATGAATTTCTGAAGGGTCAGGGGCGTTTTGTGATTGCTGTTCATAAGGATTTTCAAGATTTTCAGCAATCTCCTAAGGGTTTATGGGTGGATTATTTAGGAGAGGGTTTTGTTGGGCAAAACCCTTTTGGATAAGTAATTGGACGAGACAGTGATGGGTGAGGGAAATGAGGGGGTTTTTTACCTGTCTACAATAATGCGACATATTTCTGAGACATCCAAGTAGATAATAAGGAATATTCACCAGTCTACCTTGTCGTAAATGATTTAACAAGATGAAGTCATACTGGTAAACTACCTGGTATTAGCCTTCACAGGTGAGGTAGTGGTTGACAAATTCTGTGACTTTCAGCCAAGGAGGCGGCAACGAGTTAGGTTGAACACCCCAGCCTTTATGCTCAACTTTTTCTCTTGGCAAGAGAAAATCCTGTTGTGCATTAAGAATAATGTGTTTTCAGCTGAACCAGTGAATGCCAGTGACGGGAAAGCCCGAAACCTGTGCTATATCATCTTCTGAAACTGGAATTTGAACCCCTTGAACAATATAGTGGTCTTCCTTAAGATTCCGAACAAATTGAAGAACCTGTTGTTGATCAAATCCCTAGAGCCTCTGAAAATAACCTAACCAGCCTGCCTGCTGAAAATTTTGATATACTTTTGGATACAATTCTAGCAGGGTTGTCGTGGTGGGTTCGTATCGTATAGCAGGACCTCCCATAGCTAATCAGCTCGGTAAAATGCACAATCAGAGAGCCAAGTTACCGCACCCAAACAGAGTAAGTTTTGTGAATAAGGACATGTAAATGATGGTGAAGATATGAGATAATGGGTAAAAAGAAGTGGCAGTAATTAGCTTCATTGTGAAATGATGGCATAAAGTTTCGATATCCCCCCCCCCCCCCAACTACAGCTAAAATGATGACTTTAAATGTATGGGGATTATGGTAATAATGAACGGCATCTTCTCATTTAACCATAGTTTAATTGTATTCACATATAAAATTTACATACCTCATTTTTACCTTTAATTCGTACTTCGGAAAATACAGTGTCTGCTCATAATAAATCGGCAATAGTCATGGAAGAAACTTTGGAAGCTTTTTAGAAAATGAGGGAGATTGTATCAAAAGTATGTTTAATCATAGGAGAAGGTAGTGAAAGGACAGGATTAGCATGAGAAATAATAGGAGTAAGAATGAAAGAACTGAAGAAGATGATTTCATGATGGGAAATGTTGCATGGTCATTTCTTTGAAGAAGTGGTGTTTCAGCAATGAGGGAAGGAATGGAAAAATTTTGCTGAAGGATGTTGTTTCAACAATGGGAAAAATAGGGAAAATGTTGCGTGTTGTTTCAGCAATGGGAAAAATGCGGAAAATGTTGTTGAAGAGTGTTGTTTCAGCAATGGGAAAAATGTAGAAAATGTTGCTAAAGAGTGATGTTTCAGCAATGGGAAAAATGGAAAAGGGAAAATGAATGAGAGGGGATGAATGATGGAGGTGTTGAAAGAAAACTGGAAGATGGGAAAATAAAAATGAATGGGTTGAAGTAAGGGGAGCAATGCTTCACAAGATGAAGCATGGATCTGCTTGTAGTGAGATTGTCCTTTCTTGGTAAGCCTTTCCTAGATCAAGAATCTGCAAAATAATCAATTGTAACATCGCAACCCTTGGTAGGGATTATTAGTTAAGAAATTTAATCTAATGTTAAAAATACAATTCAGAAAAATCAAATGCAATGAGGGGCAGGAGGCTCCCCTAAAAAGAGATAATGTGAATCTGCCATGCAAGTGGCCTTAAAATCTTCTTTGGAAATGGGGTGCTAGTACAAACAGAGTCGATGACCATTCACTAATAACGGTGTTTTAGAGTCATAAATTTTTAGGAGCCTTACTATTCCATTGGGAAAAACAGTATCTATTTCGTAAGGTCCTAGCCATCTTGTACGTAGTTTCCCTTGAAAATTTTCAAACCGAGAATCATACAATGAAGCCCAATTACCTTTTTGGAATTGCTTATGCTTGATGATTTTATCATGCCATTTTGTTCTTTGTTGCTGAATCATAGTTGTCTGATGAATGGCATCGAATCTTTTTTCATCCAATTCATGAAGCTGCTGCAACCTAGTTGTCTGTGCATCAATAAAATCAAGGTTAACAGCTAAAGCAGTCCTTAAGGTTTTGATTTCAAATTCCACAAGAAAAACAACACTTTTACCATAAACTAGTTCATAGGGGGGAAATCCTGTAGTATTTCTCCAGGAAGTTCTGTAAGCCCATAATGCTTTAGGGAGCCTTTGAGACCAATCCTTCCAGTGTCCCTTCACTGTTTTTGTTAGAATGGCTTCTATTATTTTGTTTGTGCTTTCCACCTGTCCATTGGCTTGGGGGTGGTATGGTGTAGTCATTCTATGATGAACATGATATTTTTTAAGGGTGGCTTTAAAACCATGAGAAGTGAAAGGAGGTCCTCCATCTGTAACTAGTTCCCTAGGCACTTCAAATCTAACAAATTATCTCTTCAAATAAGAAAGCTAGGACAACTTCTTCGTTAGCTCTAAGGAGTGCTTTAGCATCCACCCATTTGGTCATATAATCTGTGCAGACCAATATATAAACTCTTTGGTTGGATGGAGGATTAATGGGTCCTACAAAATCTAAGGCCCATCTTTCAAATGGTTCAAGTATTACCTGGGGGTTTAATGGAATCTCATCTCTATGATTAGGTTGACCCATTCTTTGACAGTTATCATAGGCTCGGACGTATTTCTTTGCATCTTTAAAAAGTGAGGGCAAATAATAACCCATCCTAATAATTTTATGTGTCGTTCACTTATCAGCAAAATTCCCTCCACAAGGGCCATCATGACAAGCTATTAGTACATCATAAACCTCATCTTCTCTAATGCATCTTCGGATTTCTTGATCAAGTCCTGTGTAGAAAAGACACCCACTTATCCAACTATACCGAGCGCTTTGTTGAATGATTTTTATTTTCTCTCGATATGATAGGTGTGGTGGTAACTTCCCTGTAACCAGATAATTAGCATTGTCTCCATACCATGGTGAGTGAGAAGATACTGCAAATAAATATTCATCAGGAAAGGAATCATCTACTGGAGTATTATCATCAGCTTTTAACTAAGAAATAAAATTAGCAACTACATTTTCTTTTCCTGGTCGATCTACAATTGTAATATCAAATTCTCGTAATAATAGTAACCATCTGGTGACTCGAGCATTTGTGACAGATTTGTTCATTAAATACTTAATAGCCGAGTGGTCAGTATGGAAAAAAGTAGAGTAACCAGTAATGTAATGTCAAAATTTATTAATAGCATAAATAACTGCTAAAAATTCCTTTTCAGTGACTGTGTAATTAAGCTCAGCAGGAGTCATATTCTTACTAATGAAGTAAATAGCATAAGGGAGATGATTTTCCTCTTGTACCAAGACAGCTCCAATTGCAGTATCCCAAGCATCAGAGGATATATGAAAGGGAAGTGCCCAATCAGGTCCCCTTAAAATAGGAGCTGTAGATAACTGATGCTTGAGTTCATAAAATGCTTCCTGACAAAGATTATTCCACTTGAATTCAGCATTTTTCATAAGCAACACAAACAAAGGAGAAGTTATTTTGGAAAAAATTTTAATAAATCTTCTGTAGTATCCTGCATGTCCTAAGAAACTTCTCACATCTGTTTGTGTTCTGGGAATAGGAAGATTCTGAATGACTTGTATTTTGGATGGATCTACCTGAATTCCTTGAGATGAAATAAAATTTCCAAGTACTACTCCTTCACTCATCATCATATGACATTTTTCGACGCTTAAGGAGAGGTGATCTTGTACACATCGTTTAAGTACTTTCTCAAGATTCTGTAATGCATCCTCAAAAGACACACCATAAGGGGTAAAGTCATCCATAAAAATTTCCATAGAGTCATTAAGCATATTAGAAAATATTCCTATAACTGCTCTTTGAAAGTTTGTTGGTGCATAACATAGTCCAAATGGGAGAACTCTATAGGAAAAAGTTCCCCAAGGACTAGTAAAAGTGGTCTTGTCTTGGTCTTGGGGTGCAATTTTGATCTGGTTATACCCACTAAACCCATCTAAGAAGGAGAATAATTTCTTCCCTGACAAGCTATCTAACACCTGATCAATGAATGGTAAAGGAAAGTGATATTTTTTAGTGGCTTTATTTAAGGCTCTATAATCTACGCACACTCTCCATTTCCTGTTTTTCTTAGGAACTATTACCAACGGGGAGACCCATTCATTGTTAGATATAGGATATATGAACCCTGCATTAAGCAATTTTTGAAGTTCCTCTTTAACAATTTCCCTTAAATTAGGGTTCATTCTTTGTTGAGGTTGACAGATCGGTCAACAATCTTCCTTGATATAGATACGATGAGTACATAATTTAGGAGAGATTCCCTTCATATCTGTATAGTCCCATGTGAATGCTTCCTTATTTTCAAGAAGTAACTTCATTAATTGTTGTGTTTCAGTAACTATCAAGTTGGGGTTTATGTTCAGTGTTTTTCCAGGTTCAATTTCTACTGGTATACTTTTAGAAGAGATGGTAGTTGATATTTGAGGTAGATCTTCAGATTTAAGCTTTTCCTGGGTATCTGATTTCAAAAGTACAGCCAGCTAATTATGTGTTTCTGGAGTCACAGAGGAGGGTTCACAAATAAAATTATTAATTACCTCATCCTCAGTGGTATCTTTAAGGCTTAAAGCTTTTCTGATAGTCAAAATAGGTTGAGTAGTATGATCATCATAGTCCATTCATACATAATTGTCATTATTAATCATGGGTGTAGCGTGAGGGTAGAGAGTAAGCTACTTGGTTTCATATCCATTGGAAATTGTCATTGAACCAAATCTACAGCTGATAAATGCATCAGCTGTGGCCAACGAGGGCCTACCCAAAATTAGAGGATGTCCCCCAACTTTGTTTTAGTCTGTAATAACACAAAGTCAACTAGGTAATTCCAGGATTAAACTCAGATGATTAGGTCTTCAAAAACTCCTTTTGGTTTGATTGTAGAACGGTCAGATAACTCTAGAATGGTTGGTGTATCTCTGATTACGTTCTTCAATTGTAACAGTTGTGAAGTTTCAAGAGTCATGATATTGATAGCAGCACCTAAGTCTACCAGAACTCAAGGAATTGTTGTTTTTATGACTTTCACTGTGACACTAGGATGGCCAGGATCACCATATTTAACTAGAGGAACTTTGCCCGACATTAATGCATATAGATCACCCATAACATGAACTGTGAGGGGATCTTTAACTTTCCTACCAGCTTTCTTAACACAAATATCTCTCATAGTTCTGGCATAAATTGGTACATCTCTTAGTGCTTGTAAGAGTGGGATTTTAACATAAATATTCTGTAATTCCCCTAGAAGATTGAAATCAGGTGGCTCAGGAATTTTAGTTAAAACTAAACGCTCAGGGAATGGTGGTTCTACTATTCCAATACCCTTATTAGAGGGTGGTTGTACCTCTTCATGTGAATCATGTTTTTTTGTCTCTTCTTTATCAGAATCAGAAGAGGTAACATCATCAATAATGGGTTCAACTATTTTCCCAAATCGTAAATGAATATAATTGCATTGCACAGGGAAAACAAGAAAATTAGTCTGGTTCTGAATATTGATAACCTGCACAGCTTTATTATTGGGGTTAGGGTTTGGTTGTACAGGTTGCTAGGGTCTCATCATTTGATTATTTGGTGGAGCACCTGATGGTAAAGGAAGTGGTTGCTGAAATTGTGATTGGAACTAAGGAAATTGATTTAGAAACGGAGGTTGTTGACCCCTCCAATTTGGATTCCTTTGGTTAAAGTAAGGTTGTTGTTGTGGATGCCAAGGAGTCCACATCGTTGGGTCTACAAAGGGAGGGTTTGTTTGTTGCATGGGTGGGTAATTCATTTGATTGAAGGGCGAGTATTGCATTTGGTTAAAGGGAGGGTAATTTGCTTGACTAAAAGAAGGATAATTGTTCCAACGATTAGAAGATGTAAATGGCATATTAGAGTTCATACCTTGTCCTCACGGTTGCCATTTCCTTCTCTGTGTCAACAACTAGACCGCTTCAGCTTCTTCTTCGGTTGGTTGTAATGCTGCTTTTATTCCTGGTAAAGAAGGGCATTGTTGTGTTTCATGATCCTTTTCACAAAGGGTGAAAATTGGCACTTTGTCCAATGGGCATTCCCTTAGTGGGTGTTTTTCTCTGCATTTGGGGAAAAAGACGGACAAAGCCGCTTCTGCTTCAGCTTGTTTCTTTTTAACCTGCAAGGTTTCAATTTGTGAAGCAAAAGAACTTAACGTTTCAGTTTTAAATTCCTTAAGTAAATTACCTATTTCAGCTCTTGTTGCTCCTCCACTGGCTGATTTTCGAACTCTTGAAAATGTGGTATCCCTGCTATTTGATCTATTCCTTGCAACTCCTCTTGAACATATTTTACAGAGGTTAACAATTTCATCGAATGATTATTTAGATATGTCCCCTTTACCAAGCATATTTAGCATATCTAAACAGACATCCCTTACTCCTTTCAACAATATTGTTTTAAGAATATTCTTACTTACATCGGGGTGATTGGATATTTGTAGGTTATATTGTAGTCTTTCCACAAAGTCCTCCAGATTTTCATCCTCCTTCTGTACCATCTTAAATAGTTCCTTTCTTTTTTCTCTCATCTGACAGTAGTCTTGATATTTGTGCAGATATTTTTGTTTCATCTGATCCCATGTTGTGATTACATGGCCTCCAAGACTCATGAACCACCTCAATGCATTTCCTTTTAATGTTGCTGGAAATAGCTTCAATTTTTAGGCATTGCTAATGTAATCGTAACTTCTGCATAATATATCAAACTTGAAAAGAAATTCATCAAGATCTTCAGAAGATAAACCATGAAAGTTAGGTAAAGCTGAAAGTGGAATATTCTTCATGGGAGTTGCTCCTCTAGAAAGATTACCAATAGGAAACCCCAAGGTAGAGAGAGAATTCTCATCTCTTCCCTCTCCTTTAGGATCTACCTGTTCTTCGTGGCATAATTCTTCATTATTCTCCTCCATTTCTTGTTCTCCTACTGCACTTGCTCGATCCTCAATATTTTCTACTGGTTTATCAACTATTTCAGGACTCACAATTTATTCCTCTGTTTCGCAGTTCGGTTGAAGGGAACGTTGAGGCTTTGGCTTTCGAGAGCTTAGCCTCTAAGAAGATTCAGATTTTAATATGATCTCGTCAATAAAGGTCTTCCTTCCTCCCCTTCCTCTGCCCCTGCCACTTGTAGGGTTAGTTTTCTTGGGGGCTCCGCATCCTCTCATGCAATCTGTACATCTGAAAGAAAAAAATCAATGCCTTTGAAACTTATAATTGCCTTCCCTGGCAACTACGCCAAAATTTTGGTCACTTTAATTGCTTATTAATTCAAACAATCAAGTGCTACATAAATTCTCAACCCAGGGAAGTCTGTTTATTTCAAAGGCAATCACACACTGTATATGCTCAATCTCAAAAGCAATGCAAAGTTGTAGTAAAAGTTACACTAATCACACCTTGCTTCAAACAGACTGAAGTTCTACTTTGAATTACAACAAAAGCAATATTTCTATTGCAGATTTAAAGGAAAACAGTTATCAGAAGAATCCTTTATATGAAAGAAAACAATAATCTAGGAAAAGGAACCAATCTGCAGAAGAGAAGACCAACTATGCTATAACAGAGAACATGACCCTATTCCCCAAGTAGGAATCCTCAGCACCTGTTTCTGACTACCACACTTTTCACAAACTCATTCTATAAACAAGATTACCAATTGAAATAATCAACGATTACCTAGGAATGAATTATATGAAAACAATGCAACAATTAGTGGAAACAAAGTTTCAGCAATAGATAACATATTTCTAACAATGCATAAATAATTTCAGCAAAACAGAGTTTTAACAAGGCGTGAATAAAAATAATGATTAACACACTACATAAATTAATGGGTGAATCTTGTGAGGAAGGTGGGCCCTTTCCTTCTCACAAGATTCTCCAGAAAAAGGAATTAAGAAGAAATGCTCAGAATGGTCTTTTATTCATCTGTCAAATGTAACATGTTACAAAAGATACACGTTCCTTCTCTGTAATTCCTTTTAATCTAAACCTTCTGTAGTCTCCCTCTAATGCTGATGTCTCCTCTATTTAAAGAGGAGAGTCATCTATTAAGCATCTGATTACATCATACAAATCCTATTCTTAACCTGATCTAATCTTCTATGCTGGAATAGGATGTTCTGTTCTTCCATAGGAAAAATGTTGTTACAATGGTTGTAATGGTGCTAGCTTTGAGGAACAGTTGTTGCGGCCAGTGTAACAACTCCCTTAATTATCTTTTCTTGTTGTTTTCATACCTGAAATACTGTTTCAGCATCGCAAATCACAAACTATTTCAGCAACGAGATTTTCATATTGTTTTGACTGTTTCAGCAACGCGGTTTCCAGATAGCAACGATGAATCAACTGCAGTCTTCAAACTGTTTTAGCAACTATATATTTTCGATTAACGGCTAAATATGAAAGTAATGTAAAATTACATGTAAAACAATTTAAACATATAGTAAAGAGAAGAAACGTTATATACCTTTGGAAGAATAGATTAAAGTGATAATGTAGGCTTAAATATGGGTCGGAATAGGATGTAATGATAGCAAAAAGTATGAGCAAAAAGGTACATTACAGGGTCCTAACACCTTGTAACCCCCATATTGTTATTATTGTGCCCTTAAATTATTATTGTTAGGCCAGCTAGGATTACATTGTGGCCCCACTAGGATTACATTATGGCCCCATGGACTCCTATATATAGAAAGGAGGTTTTGTAAATTGTATCATCCAAGAATTGTTCATTTATGTAATATATTGGAGGTTTCCCCCTCGAAGTGGCTTATTTCTAAGGCGTTGATATCTCTTTTCTTCTATTTTTGGAGCTGGTTACACAATAATGAATGCCATTTGAAACCAATGATGAGTTAGGGAAATTCTAGTTATCTAATTGATAAATTATAGTTTGGTGTTCTTTGTTAACCACGCCTAGTGCTATTGTGCCACAACCCCAACTCTATGGGTTAATTCCATTCTAAATTAGTGTGCCAAGGAAGATATTTTGACATCAATCTCCATAAAATTTCTCATCTAGCGTTCTCCATCAAGTGCTAGATACAAGGCGCGAACATGAAATTTCCCATTTCCCAATGCCAAAATTTGATGTTGTGCCTTCCATAACCTTCAACGTGGCATTACCCATGGTGCCACCTAGTGGCCACGTCATCCAGCGTCAGGTCACTAGTCTACTTTGATTATTGTTGATGTCATGATGACATCATGGTGATATCACCCTACCACATGGCATCCTATAAAAATGCCACATGTCATCTCCAAATTGACTCTTTGGCCATCAAATCAGGTTGATTTAACCTACTATATTTCACTCCATAGAGACACCACATAAAAAATAAATCCATGTGTTTTCCAAGTAAGCTTGTCCTGTCTATGTGGAATCTACCACCCTAGCTTATGCTAGGGTCCCAGAGGGTCATGTCCCTTCATGTTTTGTAGCGAAAATACAAGTATCTAATTTGGGGATAAATTCAAGTTGCAAGAGAAATAACTCTATCACAAACTCCCAAATCCCCAGACTCCTATATTTTCACCTCCTCCCAAACAAATCTAGGCCTTGTCCACATATGAGGTTTCCTCATATGATGCTTCATCCACACTACTAAATGTCTCATATTCCTAGATACATCCACCTCTTGCAGGGTAATCTAGCCTTGCACCACACATTCTATAAATGGGCCCCAACCCAAATTTCATTCAAAATCTATCTCATAGGCATATTTTTCTCCTAGCCTTCAGGGTCCCAGAATGGGCCCCTTCCTTGGATGTACTTCCAAAATCTAGATCCCAACCTCGCACATAAGTGTTCTTGCGATGTTTTTCTAGGAGTCGAATTCTTGGATATCCATATGATAAAAATAACACTCTAGGATTAGAAATATTATCCGACCATAGATACATATATTGCTTCAAGGCCATCCAACCATGGATACATCCATATTTCTATCAAACTTGCAGAGAGAGAAATTTCCATCAAAATTCCTATTAATAGAACATTTATTAGACTTCACATTCATTAGGTATTAATTAAGGCACTACAGACCATTTGTGCGTAGTAAATTCAAGGAATCACAAAATTTATAGGTATGCATAATCATATACTAATCACATCATTCTTAACTCAAAGACCCACAACTCTAGCAGAGTCTTCCTTTAATTCTTCAACACAAAATTCACCCTCTTTGTATGTGAGTTAATATATAGTGTTAACTAGATCAATGAACCATCAAGTTCATCATAATGGAAAAAAACATACCAATAGTATTAATAGTCAATCGGGTTACCTCATGCAACCTATCATATTTGGACATGTATTCTTGTATTCAAGAAAAACTATTACATTCCTATAATGCTAGTATTCCAACTTAGATTTAAGAGCATATAAAATAACATGTCCTCAAGGGCATGCAACAATTGGAAATGACAATTTAGTGTAATGTTAAGTCATGCAACAATCAAATACATATCTGGTAATTCATTCACATTCGAGTATATCGCAAGACATTACACTTATTTGAATAGCTAGAGATGATAGGAAACTAAAGGTGGGACTTCAACTCTCCTCCCGACCATAATCTAGATGCACCAAAATATTTCTTGCAACTACCCACCCCCAAGCCAGATCCATGATCCAAGGGATTTCCTTCTCAAGCCAAACTAAGTTCGACTAGATTATTGCTCATTTTCCATTAATATGGGTTTATAGCTGACTTATTAGTTTTTTTTTCAAGGAAACCACTGCATGAACTGGTAGCACACTATCTAGGTGGTTTATCATCTTACTTGGAAATAATTTTATGGTTTATCACCTTCCTTAGTAATCACTCAGTGGTTTATCAACACTTTTCAGTAATAACCCCATTGGATTTCCACCCTTCCTAGTGGTTTATCAACTTTACAACAAGCACCTGAGTGGTTTATCAACTTACTTGGCAAGAACTGAGTGGTTTATAAGTTTCCTCATCAAGCACTTAGTGATTTATCAACCCTTTTCAACAATCATTCATCACCTAATTCCTCCTCTGAGCCTCCCACTAATATTTCAAGCTTGGACACCACAATCCAATTAGTCCATTACATCAATACTAGGGATCACATCTCGACAACGTGTGCAAAACTCTCAGCCATAATTTATGTCTTCTCTTGTATTTTGCCTCATATTTTCTATAGTATTCTCTTCTATTTTTTGTCTAATGTTATTTTGTTCAATTTTTTTGTTTTTCTTTTATGTTCCTTCTTTTTCCTCCAGGCTCTTCATTTTGTTCCCTAGGGTTGTATGTTTCCCCTTCCCTTCACATCGTGGAAATGGGGAATGTAGGAATATCCTCTGCCCAACATTTGCTAGCCAACTATCAAGTGGCATGCATTCAACTATGCCATCCAATGCCACTCACAACTATCCCTCAAATCATGGATCCATTAGTCCCATTCTTCAATTCCAACAAAATATTAAATTTTATTTAAAATCAAAGTGATTATTTATCATTACAAAATCATGATTTAACACAGGGGCATTACAAAACCCACCCCCTTAAATGAAAATAATTCTCGGTGTTTTTTGTAAGTAGAAAGAAAGGAAAAAGTATAATATTTATATAAAAACTCTTACATCCACTTATTCATCAAACAAAAATGAGTATAGTGTTGAGATATCTAGGGGCAGAAGATTAGGTGATTTCTCTTTCCTTTGATAATTGTTCGTGATGTATTTTTTCTTATCTTTATTATATATTTTTTTCACCTTAATTATTATAGTGCTCTTTTCATCAAAAAAATACCAAACCATAAAGAATAATGAGACAAGAGGATACAACATATAGGCACAGAACCAGGGCTAAAACCTCTCTACTTGAGATGAAAATCCACAAGAATTATTCTCTTCTATAGAAACTTCAATTGACGAATTCCAAGACCTATAACCCTTGACTAAGACCATCCAAGACCAAGTACCATGATGAGCTTTCATTCTAGCAGTTCCTCAACAACTCCCGCAATTTCGACCTCCAGCAAATTCTTCTGCAACTTTGATAATCAAATTTTAATTCAACTTCGACCTCTCCAACGGATTCACAACATCGACCTAGTTGCAAATTCACAGCTTCAATGTAGCTTCACATCTTTGATGCAGCTTCACAGCTTTGATGCAGCTTCACAGCGTTGATGCAACTTTGGTGCAACTTCATAGCTTTGATACAGCTTCACAACTTCAATGTCGCTTCACAGCTTTGATTTAGCTTCCCAACTTCAATGCAGTTTCATAACTTTGATGAAACTTATGAATTTCATCTTTCCTAGTAATTGTAGAAACCCTAACAAAAGAGAGAGAAAGGACCAAAACTTTGATCTTCTTCTTCTTCTTCTTCTTCGTTGTCCTTTTCCAACTATTATCTTGAGGAGATAAAAATTCCTTTAGTGTGTGTCCAAATGAGGTCGATTTCCCTCTTATATATAGGCTTTTCACAAGTACGAATTTCTATCTTTAGGTTGTCTTGTCCCTTCATGTAGGCTGACTTGATCTTTCAACATGATGAGGTCTTAGAGGGTCTTTTGACTCTATTTTGACTCCAATAAATTTTCTTTACAATATGAAACATTCCCAAGAAGGGTCTTCATATATGAGAGTGACTATTATGACTTTTTGACTTAATGACAAGCCCTAAAAGAACTTAATGGGTGATTGACCTAAAAATAAATTTCCCTTTAGCATGAAATCCAAGCCTCAAGAATAACAATAATAAATCCATTTTTCTCTTTACATAAAATACATAAAATCATGATTACATGTGTCATTATGAAGACCAAACCTAGTTACATATTTCAACACTTCCTCCTAACTAGGGAGGTATTCATATACAAGGTACTTGGACATTCTCAGTCTGAAGAATTCTCATAAGAAGAGTCAGATTGGTAAGCCATCTCTTTGGATCATTCCAACCAACATTGTCACATAGGAAGGCCTTGACTAACAACTCTATCTTTCCACAAGATCAGAGCATAATGTTGGCGAGACCAATGACTGCTAGACACCATCATCATTGTCTCTCAAGGAACATACCCCACCCAGGTGTTCACGAGGTATTTCCTTCCAGGACTAATCTTATCTTGGATTCCAAATATTCAAAGAATATCGGTCCTTTTTTACTACTCTTATCTTGGATTCTCGATCCTCAAATAATATCGGTTCATTTTTACTACTCTTATCTTGGATTCCCTACCTCATCCTAAAAGAGTATCGGATGCTAGATGTTTACACAATCCTCCATTATTTTTTCACACTAGAAAGACAAGAATTATGTATTTATCTCTCCTCATGGCCTTCACTACGACTTATGACTATTAGTCCTGGTCTAGTGCATGACACATGAAGTAGAGAACCATAACTATCACTCCCTCTTAACCATGGAGGGCCAACCCATTCCTATAAAAGGAATGTTCCAAGCTCCCTCTTAACCAGGGACTTGTCCAAGCTCCCTCTTAACTAGGGACTTGTTTCCAACCACTTTATGCTCTTTGGTGGATATCATGGTACCTTCAGCTACTTGAAGAGCTCCTCCTTTCGATGTCATGAATTTCATCTTTACAATTATGGAGCCTTCATATTCTGGGAATTATTTGTAGGGCATCAACCATCCATCACTTTCTTTCATGGACCATTTTAGTCATGTCATCCTTTTCTTCATTGGAAAGTGATCTTATAATCCACATCTAAATTTTCTTCATACAACTACTTCTTCCAAGTCAATTTTCCTCTAGGATATTTCATCCAACCACATGACTTCTAGTTGTAGGTGACATCTACAACTCTCTTTCGGTATCCCTATATCAATCCATCCAGATGTTGTTCAAAAATAAAAATAAAAATGAACATCAAATAAAAGTTACATTTTGTGATGGCCTTTCATCATGACATTTTCTTCTTTCAATATCAACATCCTACACATTCATAAACACATCTCCAAGAATTTATATGTCAAAGGTCTCCTTTCTTTACAAACTTTATCAAGGTCTTCATACCTTCTCTATGGAGACGTCATGGCCAATTCTTCTAGTCATTGAATTCTGATTTCCTTTTCTACATGACCATAGTTGCATATTTCATGATATCTCCTTACTTTCTTCACATATTGCTTCTCAGAAACTTCCATCCATAGTTCCTTCATCTTTGTCAACCACCTGATAATCCATATGAGGAAATATTATGTTAATTTCATCTAGTCAATATGTTAACCATGCCTTCATGCATATTTCCAAAGGAGGAGATCATTTTTCTTTGATCAGGCTCATGAGATAGAGGATTTACACATACAAACATATGATGACATGACTCAATTAAATACATTCAATCATACCTATTTCCTTATTTCAGTCATTTAGGCTTCATTCAAAGCTTCCTTTCCTTGCTCAAAATCTCTTCAATTATGTTGCATTCTTCTGTCACCACACCACTGTCCTTCTTAAACCGTGAATTCCATACAAGATGGAATTCTTAGAAAGACCCTTGTTTCTCCCAAGGGATTTGAACCTTCTAATAAATATTCCAATGAAGGATCTTACTTATCCTCATCCTACAAATTCTCCTTTCTAATGATGATGAATTATGATGAGCTCTATGCTATATGACTCTCTTCTACCCATGAGCACTATTTATACTTTTAAATAGGTTACTGAGAGCTACTTCTTTACTATGATGACTTATACAACCATGTAGACTTTTACTTCAACTATCTTTCAAGCTTCTTATACTGACATCATGATCTCTTGCTTCAATCGTATGCTATTATGATTCCACCCCCTAAAATGATGCATCTTATTATACCATGATTGCTATACTTTACAAACCTGAAAAGAACTAGGTGAAGAATATTATCTCAGTCATAGTAGAGATCTTTCACCTCTTCATTCTTTGATTTCTTCTTCTCAGGTTATTTTACTTATTTGGTGATATGGGATTCATTCCTTTTCTTGTTGTCTTTCTTTAGCTTTGGAAAGACTCTCTTGTATTTCTCATATTATTGATAGCCATAGCATTAGATGTTTGACATATTCTTCTTATTTTTATGAGGACCAAACTTCCCAAACTTTCATTTCTTCCTAGCCATGGTAGCAAAAGCTTGTACTTACTCGTTTGATCCTACATTGATTTTTTATTTCAATTTTTTTTTCAAGTTTACACATTGACCAAAGTTCATTGAATGGGATAGCTTCCTTCTTTCCATAGAGACTTGATGTAAATTTTTCCCATTCCTCTAGTAGTGCATTAAGCACTATGGTGGTAGTTTCTTTATCAGGTATTATTTCTCCCAAATTTTGTAGTTTGTCTCTTATTTTTTACACCCTCATAAAGTATGAGGCTATTCCATATTCCTTTGAGATATTAATTTTGTATAGCCTGTTTCTAAAATATATCACTTCTCCATCAATACTTATGGAGAACAATTTTATGACCTTCTCGTATATTTCTTTTGTTGTCTCCAATTTTTATACGTAAGGTATGAGGGGATGCTTTATATATTTTATAAGAATCCTTTGAGCCCTTACTTACCATTTCATATGCTTTTCTAAGGCTTGAGCTTCTTTCTTTGGAGGTTTAGTGATTGAACCCTTAACATGTTTAATGACTTCATTTTCTATGAGGATCAAATATATCCTCTTCTTCTATGCAAAAAAGTTTGATGACCCAGCCAATTTGTTTCCAGACTCAGTCATAAATGTAAGAGTACTTAATTGACAAGTGAAGATGATTCTTGATGACAATATCTTCAACTTGATGCTTTTTTTATGATGATTTTGACAATAGGAAACATATTCTTGATGAAGATGTCTTCCTTCAAAATTGATCCTTTAAGGAGAGGGAGATCACCTTGATTACTTAATGATGATGAATGTTGGGTATGTGTTATATTCTTTCCACGACTGATCACGCGCCCATGGTTTTGTGCATGGTTTTGCACATGGTTTTGGGGTACGATGGTTTTCGGGCCCTGGTATTTTTGTAGATCCGGTTAAGGGAACTATGGTTATTTTCTAATCTAGGGTTAATGGATTAGGGTTTATGTATGCTTCGGCATGTATATATATGTGTTGTAACACTAAAAGGAATATAATGAGACATCAAGTTAGTCGTCCCGATTTGGGATCCAAGGGAAAATCTCTGTGTTTATCCGTTTTATGTTTTATGATCTCGCTATTGTTTATTTTTTTTATAAGATTCATGTGTAGATAATTTATGTCCAGGGTTAAAACCTACATTTGGTATCAGAGTTTTTTCGGCTTCAAGGGGACGCCTTTGTTGCTGAGGGTTTTTTGCTCGGACCTGAGGTAGACCTTTTTCAGTGGGAGATCTACGGGATCGATTCTTGCGGTGAAAGAAAATGGCGAGTGGCAGAAAGATAGAGATCAAGAAATTTAATGGTCAGAGTTTTGAGTTGTGGAAGCTCAAGATGGAGGATCTGCTAGTGGATAAAGATCAGTGGATTTTCGTAGATCCAGGTACTAAACCAACGACAATGTTAGATGAAGACTAGAAGAAACTAGATCGGAAGGCTAAGAGCACAATACGGTTGTGTGTCTCAGATTCAATATTGTTGAATGTATCTAGGGAAGCTACAGCGAAGAATTTGTGGGAAAAGCTTGGGACTTTGTACCAATCTAAGTCTCTGGTGAACAAGTTGTTCCTGCAGAAAAAGTTGTATAACCTGAGGATGAAGGATGGAGATGGAGACTCAGTGACAGAGCATCTGAACGCCTTCAATACTGTGGTAAGTCAGTTTTCATCTGTTGATATTAAAATCTTAGATGAAGATAAGTGCATCATTTTTTTGTGTTCTCTACTAGACTGGTGGGACAGTCTAGTTATTGCAATAGGTAGCAATACAACTACCTTGAATTTTGATGACATTGTCTCAGCCTTATTGTCGGAGGAAATGAGACGGAGAAATATGGAGGGCCAACATGGAGATGCCTTATCTATATGAGGAAGGTCCCAAAACAGAAACAAGAATAAGGTTTTGAGTGGGAGATCCAAATCTAGAGGGAGATCTAAATCTCCTAGAAAGTTTTTAAAGGTATGTTGGAAATGCGAAAAGGAAGGGCACTACAAAAGGGACTGTAGATCTAAAGCTCCTGAGAAAGGAAAGGAATCTGATGATGCTCCTTCTGCAGAGGCAAAAACCACCTCAGATGAAGGTGGGGATGTGTATTTGGCTTCTTCTTCAAATACACATGTAGACCATGAGTCATGGTTGATTGACACTTCACTCCCCATAGGGAGTGGTTCTACGAGTATGAGAAATATGATGGTGGTGATGTCTTCCTAGGGGATGACAGGAAGGCCAGAATCGTCAGACATGGAAAGGTCAAGCTGAAGCTACAAGGTGTAAGGATTAGAACACTTCCTATTGTTCTGCATATTCCTGCATTGGCCAGAAATCTGATTTCCGTAAGCAATATGGATGATGTAGGTGTAAAAACAGTGTTCGAGAAAGATGCCTGCAAGATGGTTCGGGGAGCACTGGTATTAATGCGGGGATTTCAGACTGGAAATCTGTACAAGCTACAGGGTAGCACTGTTATTGATGGGTGTAACAGTTATGTGGTTCCTGAAAATGGAGTGGAAATCCTAGCTGTCTCTGGAGAAAAGACCATGCTATGGCATCAAAGGCTTGGACATATTGGAGAGAAGGGCTTTCGGATACTGCATAGAAATGGTATGGTAGAAGGTATGTCTAATTTCTCTTTGGATTTCTATTTCTATGAACATTGTGTATATGGGAAGTAGAATCAGGTGAGTTTTCCTTCTAGTGCTAAGAGGGCGAACAAGATATTAGAACTTGTGCACAGTGATGTGTTTAGACCTGTGTCAATTCCATCATTGGGAAAGTTTGTGTACTATGTTTCATTCATAGATGACTTCTCAAGGAATACATGGATATATTTCTTGAGGAAGAAATCTGAAGTCTTTGACAAATTTAAAGAATTTAAGGCTCTGGTGGAAAACCAAACAGAGAAGAAGATAAAGGCGTTGAGGACAGATAATGGTGGGGAGTTGTGCAAGAAGGAATTTAAAGATTTTTGTAAGAAGTGTGGTATGGCATGACAGAAGACTACTCCATACACACCTCAGAAAAATAGAGTTGCAGAAAGAATGAATGGAACACTGATGGAAAAGGCAATAAGCATGCTCAGTGGTACCGGGTTAGGACAAGAATTCTGGGCAGAGGCAGTGGAGACTGCATGCTATCTGGTGAACAGATCAACTTCATCAGTTTTGGAGGATAAGACTCCACATGAGGTATGGACTGGTAAGAAACCCTCTTTTTCACATCTAAGGGTATTTGGATGTGATGCATATGTACATGATGCAAAGCAGAAAAGGACCAAGTTGGATAATAAATCTGAAAGGTGCATCTTTATTGGGTATAAGGATGGTTTAAAAAGTGACAAGCTTTGGAACCCAAAAACAAGGAAGGTTGTGCACAGCCGAGATGTGGTGTTTAGAGAGGTGAAAGATGTTGTTAAACACCAAAGGAAACTGAGAAGATAGAGCTTTAGCTAAAGGATTATGAATCAGAATCTACAGCAGAAGAAGATTTAGAAGAGGAAGAGCCACAAACTCCAGCTATGAGAAGATCAGTTCAGGAAAGAAGGAAACCAAAAAGGTATAGTCCATCTGCTTTCTATTCAATTTTTGCCTTGACTATAACTGATGATGATCCCAGAACTGTCAGGGAGGCAGTAGATTCAGAGGATGGAAAACTCTGGAAGGAGGCCATGGTTGATGAAATGGCATCCTTGCACAAAAATGAGGCATGTGATCTGGTGGAGTTGCCGGTTGGAAAGAAGCCCATCAAGATAAAATGGGTGTTTAAGAAGAAGATGAATGTAGAAGGCAAGGTGGAGAAATACAAAGCTCGGTTAGTAGAAAAAGGTTATTCCCAGGTGATGGGAATTGATTTTGGTGATATTTTTTCTCCTGTTGCCAAAGTTACTTCTATTAGATTACTTTATCTGTTGTTGCTGCATTTTATTTTGAGATAGAAAAGATGGATGTGAAGACAACATTTCTTCACGGGGATCTAGAAGAGGAGATCTACATGAAGCAACCTAAAGGCTTTATGGTGAAGGGTAAGAAAGAACTGGTATTTAGGTTAAAGAAGTCTTTGTATGGGTTAAAACAGTCACCAAGGAAGTGGTATCAGAAATTTGATACCTATATATGGGGACTTGGCTTCACCAGAAGCAAGGAGGATCACTGTGCTTATTTTAAATTAATTGGTGACCGTGTTATTTATTTGGTATTGTATGTGGATGGTATGTTGTTGATTAGAAATCACAAATAAATTATCCAAGATTTGAAGACCCAACTATTCTCCAAATTCGACATGAAGGATCTTGGTGCTAAAAACTATATTTTGGGCATGGAAATTAAGAGAGATCGGGAAAAGAGGAAGCTCTGGTTAAACCAGAGGAAGTATGTCGAGACTATATTGCAGAGGTTAAATATGTAGGATAGTAAACCAATGAATGTTCCTATTCCTGTAGGTGTAAAGAACTTGGTTAAAGTGTCCCAAGCACACAAGAAGAAGAGGAGGATATGTCCCGTGTCCCATATTATGCAAGTGTGTGCTGGTAATGCATGTATGCAATGGTATGTACTAGACTGCCATTGCACATAGTGGGAGTATTGAGTGAAGTTTTATGTCAACCCAGTGAGTGAGCATTGTGACAGAAGTGGGTTTTTAAATATATACATGGCACCAGATTATGGCTAGCAACAGAGACCAGATTAAAAGAATGTTAGACATTCATGGTTTTGCCGATGCAGACTGGCAATGAGCATCCTGCAACGGTGCCACATCTACACTGGCATGCTTTTGTACCACATGGAGGCGCAACATGGTGCTGATACCATAGTGGCTCTTACAACTACAAAGCGTAATACATCATACACAGTTTCACCCAAGAAGCAAGAATCAGCTTAATGGTGGTGATTGTGTTCAAGTATGGGGTTGGCACAGCAAGCTATAAGGATAGACTGTGATAGCCAAAGTGCAATTTTCTTGGCTAAGAACCTTGCTTATCATTCAAAGACAAAGCACATTGATGTTCAATATCACTTTGTTAGAGATATGGTTGAGGCTAAAAGGGTGTTGCTGGTAAAGGTGGACACTTTGAAGAATGTTGCAAATGCATTGACGAAGTCTGTCAGCACTCAGAAGTTTTCTTGGTGTAGATAAACAATGGGTGTTGAAGAATTGGGCCAATGACTAAGCTCTCCTGTGGCCCCCTACAGAAAGAAAACAACAAGTGGGAGAATGTTGGGAATGTGTTATATTCTTTCCATGACTAACGTTGGCGAAAATTTTTGGTCCCTAATTTATGTTGGGCGGTCCACGCCCATGGTTTTGTACATGGTTTTGCACATGGTTTTGGGGTAAGATGGTTTTCAGCCCCTGGTATTTTTTTAGATCCGGTCAAGGGAACTACAGTTATGTTCTAATCTAGGGTTAATGGATTAGGGTTTATGTATGCTTCGGCATGTATATATATGTGGTGTAACACTGAAAGGAATATAATGAAATATCAAGTTGGTCGTCCCTATTTGGGATCCAGGGAAAAGTCTCTGTATTTATCCGTTTTATGTTTTATGCTCTCACTATTGTTTATTTTTTTTATAAGATTCATGTGTAGATAATTTATGTTAAGGGTTAAAACCTACAATGAAAACACCTCTTCTTTATTCCATTGGATGTAGGAACTTCAAGATGCTTCGATGAGTGTTCCTTATTTAATTGGAGGTAGGGTCTTGTAGATATTTTCTTTGTGATGATGACGCGAGCTTCTCAATAATGCTTGAAGTGTATAACCCTTTTCATGATGAGTTAGGGTTTTGAGGTCTTCTTTCTTTGAGATTTGATGATCCTTGAAATGAATGGTCCTTATTTATGATTGATGCTCTTGATGATATTTTTTCTCTTCAATATTTGAGTGTCCTTCTTTGAGATTCCCTTCCTTGACTTGTCACCTTAGCTATGATACCATGTTGAGAAATATAGGGGAAAAAAATTAGGTGATTTCTTTTTCCTTTGATAACTGCTTGTGATGTATTTTTTCTTATTATGATTATATTTTTTTTCAACTTAATTATTATTGTGTTATTTTCATCAAAAAACTACCAAACCATAAAGAACAATGAGACGAGAGGACACAAGATATAGGCCATCATCCAGGGCCAAAAACTCTGCACTTGGGAGTAAAACCCACAATAATTATTCTCTTATTATAGAATCTTCCATTGATGAATTCCAAGAACTATGAATCTTGACCAAGACCCTCTAAGACCAAGTCCCTTGACGAGCTTTCCTTTTAGCAGTTCCTCAGAAACTCTTGCAATTTTGACCTCCAGTAAATTCTTCTGCAACTTTGATCAGCAAATTCTACTGCAACTTCAACCTCTCTTGTATATTCACCTTTGACCTAGCTACAAATTCATAGCTTTGATGCAAATTCACAGCTTTGATGCAGCTTCATAGCTTCGATGCAACTTCACAACTTTGATACAACTTCACATCTTTGATGCAGCTTCACAAATTCGATGCAAATTCACAACTTCAATGCACCTTCACAGCTTTGATGTAACTTCATAGCTTTGATGTAGCTTCAGAATTTATTCTTTCCTAGTAACTGTATAAACCGTAACAAGATAGATAGAGAGAGAGAGAGAGAGAGACCCAAAACTTCAATATTTTTGTTCTTCTTCTTCTTCTTTGTCCTTTTCCAACTTCTGTCTTGAGGAGATCAAGCTTCCTTGAGAGTGTGTCCAAATGAGGTCAAGTTCCTTCATTTATATAGGATTTTTAGGGGTGTGAATTGCTATCTTTATGCCAACTTGTCCCTTCATTAAGATGACTTGATCTTTGCACCGTTATGAGGTCTTGGAGGGTCTTTTAACTCTACTTTTACTCAAATAAATTTTATTTACAATATGTAAAATGCCAAAGAAGGGTCTTTCCTACTTGAAAATGACTCATATGACTTATTGACTTAATGAAAAACCCTAGAAGCACTCAATGGGTGCTTGACCTAAAAAAAAACTCCCTTGAGTATGAAACCCATGCCAAGAATAAAAATAATAAATTTATTTTTCTCTTTACATAAAATCATGATTACATATGTCATTATGAAGACCGAAACTAGTTACATATTTCAACATATAACAACCTCATTTTTTCTACCATCTTCCAGGTGGCTTCAGTGAGTCCAAAGTTCTTCCATTTCACTTTTACCTACTTTATTACCTGATTTTGAAGTGTGATATACCTCCATTCTAGGATGTACATTGGTTATTATTCAAGGAACTCTCCCTCGGGTTCCACCAGTATAATAGACCAATCGACAATATGCTTAGCATCATGTGCATATTTCTTAAGAAAAGAAGCATGCAAAACATATTGTGCATTCAATGTAGGTGGCAAGGCCAATCTTTAAGCTATCATCCCCACTCATTCCAATATTTGAAATGGACCACAAAATGTGGGTGCCATCTTGCACAAGACCCAACTTTCAGTGAGATATTCCTCAATTTGATGTCTAGATACACATGCTCTCCCACTAGGAATTCCTTGTGAATCCTTTATTGGTATGCATGTATATTTTTCCTATCCTGGGATGCCTTTAATTTATGCTTGATATTAACCATTTCTTGCTCCATTTCCTTCTACATATCATGTCCAAGAAAAAATTTGTTTACTAGGTCATCCTAGTCGATAGGATTGTTGCATTTCTGGCCATACAGTGCCTCAAAATGACTCGTCCCTAGTGATTCAATAATGGTAAGAATTCTTCCCAATACTTCCACTCAAGGATTAATATTAGTTGCAACAATCCTACTAGATGCCCACATTATAGCTTTACTTGTTAGCATTCTGGACTCTTGGAGCTATATTTGGAAACTTCCTTATTCAATCCTATCCAATAATGCATTTTCTTTATGGTTGTTATCATCTTCTGATTGTTGGAAAATGTATTATGGAAACTATTAATTTTGATTTTCCTTAACCTTAATAATTTCTAGTGAACTTTACTTATCTTGTTTGATTTATTAAAAGTTATCAAGAATTAAACAATAAAACAATAGACACAGAATTTAGGCTTCAAGCTAGGGAAAAAACCCTCCAAGGGAAAAACCCAAAAAATATCTTCTCTTCTTATAGAATCTATTTCAAATGAGAAAACCAAGACCCAAAAATCTAGACTAAGTCTTCCTCTAGCACCAATTTATCCCTCCAAAGAGACCTTCCAATTAGGCCATAGTCAAACCAAGTCAACTAGAGACAAACCCTTCCAGAATTGAACCGAACTCAAAACTTTGTACCTACAGTTACTTCAGAAATTTCAGCTCCTAGAACAACTCTAGAAAGTTGCACGTGTGAGAGAAAATTCCCCAAAACTCGTCTTCCTTTCTTTGCTAGCATTTACTCCTTTATCTCTTGTCCTTCGCTCTTATTTTTCTTCCTTATTATAGCATATCGAAATTGAGATGATGAAGTTGCAAATGAGGTCAATGACGTCTCTATTTATAGCCTTTACAAGAGGTTGAATAACCCCTCTTTAGGTCGACTTACGCTCTGTAGGTTTCTAGGACCTTCTAGACTCAAAATAAATTCTTTTACAAGTTGCATATTTCCCAGAAGGGTCTTCTAACCATGAGGTTGAATATCTTGACTCGTGACAAGAAATCCTATGACCTAACAAACCCAAGAAGCATGAAGAACATGCTTTTACCTAGAATACCATCAATAAAGAGCATGAAACCCATTCTTTAAATTAATAAATTTTCTTTATTCTCTTGTTTGTTACATAATACATACATATTGAAATGAGTACAAAAACAATTATGAAGACCAAAACTAGTTATGTTTCCAACACTCCCTCTTATCTAGGGATGTATTCATAATTGTCCAACCAGTACAACATCATTCTCAAACTAAAGAGTTCTCATAAGAAGAGTTAGATTGATAAGACAAATGTAAGAATCATCATTATGACCAACATTTTATTTTAGGCCTAACTAGACAAGCTCATCTTCATTCAAGAGCATTAGTTTGGGAGGGTTTATGTGTGATACCGCACTACCTCTACAAGGCACATACCCCATCCAGATGTTTACAAGGTATGTCCTTTTAGGATTATTCTTATCTTAGATTCCCAATCCGCAAAGAATATCGGTCCTCTTCAACCACTCTTATCTTGGACACTTGTCCTATCCTTAAAGAGTGTTGGTTCCTTTCCTTTCTTGGATTTTATATCCTCAATGAAACCATAGATGATTATCCAATCCTCCACCATTCTTTCTCCAAGGCCTTTACTTAGACCTATGACTATTAGTACTAGTCAAGTGCATAACACATGAACAAGAGAATGCAAATTTGATGTCCATCATCACTCCCTCTCAACCAAAAAGGATATCCCCATTCCTTCTTGACTAGGGAATATATTTTTGCTCCTATTCAAGGAGACTCCTTTGCTCCCTCTCAAATCTAGAGGAGATTCCAGACTTCCTTTTAATTTGGGAATTCAACATCACAAGCGTTATAAATTTTCTTCCATAAGAGTATCAACCATATGTTCTTTATTGAGATGGTTGCATGGATCCCTCTTTCATTCACATCTCATTATTCAGGTATCATGGAGCCATCTTCTTCCTTCAATCTTGTTATAAGATTTAGGTCATCATATTACACATCACTTTCATCTTGTCATCATCAATGAAGGAATTATATTGAGCCTTTCCAAAATTCAATTTGATCATAACTTTCTCATGAAAGTGATCTCCTTGTTGTTGTACCAACTTGAAATTTAGGTTATCTTCTCGCATTGCTACCTTCTAATCCCAAGATGAACACATTTCGACTTCATAATTGTCAAAATCACATGTTGAGCTGGCCTCAACAATCATCAGAAATTACTGCAATATTCTTCCAGGTATCAAAATAATATTCTAACCAGATAACCAATAAAAAAATATTATACTTACCTCACTGTGATGGATTTCTCATCAACATCGTTCTAGTCCATATCCAAAAGAATCTTCCTTCATGCATCAAAGTTCCCAAGGATCAAACTCTACTACCAAGTTATAATTTTCTTCCAAAGATTAGTTATCATTAACTCCTTTTATTTCTTCCGGAGACTATATTAGATGTTTATCAATATTCTATATAATATAGAGAGAAAGCCTTAGTCTTTATTCATTGTAGAGTAAGTCAAATTCATCTTTTAGACATCATATATCTAAATGGAAGATTCACCATGCATATTGTATGATCAAATTATTTTACATGATTATGTACACATAAACCCCACCCATAAGTTAATTTAAAATATTCATTCCCAATATTTCATACAATCATCTAGCTATTTGATATTCAACTTGACCAACTACATTCCTTCATCCTTCAAGAGTATTGTTTCCATACAACAAGGAATATATACTAACCTTGCCATAATGCTTATTCCAAGAACTTCCAAAATGATTATTCTTATAGGATCTTGATGATCCACCTAAGCAAAATGACTATCTCTAAAATAATGTTAGATAATTCTTGGATGAACGATAATATGCAAGATGGCCCTAAATTATCTTCTCATTCTTATAAACTAGATGATTCTTATCGAAACAACCTAGACATGTAAACTCTAAAAATTCCACTATGCTTCTATATATGAGGCCATACAAAACAAAAACAAAAATGCATTCTGTATGAAAGGAAAGACCAACTTCACAAAGAACCTAACAGAGAGGATGCCTTCTTCAATAGTAAATATCTTTGATATCTTCTTTATTGGGCTTCTTCTCAGGTACTCTCATTTCTTTAGCTATGTAATCTTTACTTCTTTCCTTTATTTTTTTGTTTTTTTTGTTTGTACATACCCTCTTAAAGTTTCCATATTCATTGCATCCAAAGCATTAAACCTTGGACACATTTGGCTTCTTCTTGGACTTACCAAACTCTCCCTTCTTCAACTTCTTGGTCCTTTCAATAAAGGCTTGATACTATTCAATTGATTCTATGTCATCCTTTTCCTTGATTCTATTTTCTTCTGAGATGCATTGAGCCCACAACAAATCAAAAGGAGTTGAATATTTCTTAGAGTAGATGCTCATTGAAAAATGGCTCCATTCTGGTATAAAATCATTTAGTACACATATGGTCATTTTAGAATAATAATTTGTCTCCCCAAACCCCTATAATTGATCCCTTGTTTTAGAAATATCCATTAGAAAGGAGGTTGTGTCCTCATCCTTCAATGTCTTCATTTTATATAGTTTATTTATCAGAGACATCTTTTGACCTGATTTTCTTATAACATACATATTTACTAGCTTTTCATACATTTCCTTAAAAATTTTCAAATTAGTAACAAAGTTAACTAGATGATCCTTAATGTATTCAACAATGGTCCTTTGCGCCCTTACTTCCCCTTTCTTGTATTTTTCTAGCTCTTAACTCTTGTCTTTTCTAGGTTTAACAATTTCACTCAGGACATATTCCATTACTTCATGTTCTGTAAGTGCCAAGCCAATCCTTTTCTTCCATGCAAGGAAATTTGTTAAGCCAAAAATATTATTGCTTTCCTTGCAAAAAGAACCCCTATGACCTTTTGATTCATACATAGAGTAATATGATATGTACTTGTCCATCAAGAGTATTTCCTTCTTTGATGATGTCTCCAACTATTTTCATGCCTTCAAGATATTCAAAGAGACTTCTTGAAATATGTCTCCTAGGATTCCTCCAATAGAAGCTTCCAAGAGTGATGAATGATGCAAAGATCCTTTGATGCTTCCGTCAAATATGTATTCTAATGATCCTTTAAATAGATCCCTTTCCAAGAGAGACCAACAACCTTCTTGACATATTCCTCTTTAAGTCATCCTTTGATGAGAGCTTAATGTAGTCTTATTCTTCTAGATCAATAGGTATTGTTCTTCTTTACTTGTCTCCTTCTACAAATGATTCCCCTTAGTAAACCCTTCTTGTGTCCACAAGATGATTTTTCTAGTTTTCTTCTCTCATTCAACTTAGCTCTAATACCATGTTGGAAAATTCAATATGGAAGCTATTAATTCTAATTTTCCCTAAACTTAATAATTTCTTGTGAAATTTACTTATATTTTTGTGATTTATTAATAATTATCAAGAACAAAAAAATAAAACAATAGACACGAAAATTAGTCTCCAAGCCAAGGAAAAACCCCTCCAAGGGGAAAGCCCAAAAAATCTCTTCTCTTCTTATAGAATCTATTTCAGATGAGGAAACCAAGACCCAAAAACCTAGAACAAGTCCTCCTCCAACAGCAAATAATCCCTCCAAAGAGACCTTCCCATTAGGTCAAATTCAAACTAATTCAGCTAGAGATAAACCCTTATATAACTGCACCAAACTCATAATTTTACCCCCCCCCCCAACAAAATTTCAGACCTAGAGTTACTTCAGAAATTTCGGTGGTGCTAGCTGGACCTATGTGATGACATGGAAGTCCGTGCAGGTGACACATGGTAGGAAAATTTGGATTTTTTGGATGGAAAAGTGGGCCAGATCCATGTGATGTGTGGAACCACTCAGATGTCTCCATGTGGCATGATGATGTCATAATGATGTAAGAAGTGATGTTGGTTGAAGATGTGGCATAGTTATGGGATTTGTTATAGGGGTTGTGTTTGTAAGTAATTTCTCGTGTAAATGATTTTTCTCAAATTTAGTGAAATCAGGGCAATGGGTCTAATACATGAGTTGGTTCGAACTATAGTGGGACCACATGGTGCGACAAGTATAAGTAGATATGGAACTTGTGGTAATGGGCACAGACACATGATATTCAGACATATAATCATTCAATTGATTATTACAGGCATGTAAACAAAAGATATAAACCCTTATATGAGCATAAGCACTTCAAAAAGAGAAGTGTTGGTCATCGGTGCAGTCCCATGAGAAAGAGGGGCTAAAGCTTCAAGAGCTTGAACAGTCAGAATTTGGTGTTAAATTGAGTTATGAAAAACTAAAGGTTTTTTTGTATAGTTGGAATGTAGTAGATTGTGTGATCATGGGGTCCAATTAATGATGAGAAGTGACAGATAATTGCTTGTAGAGAATGTAGTGCAAGATAGAGATTATGTGTTGGCACAATTATAACTCTAGATAGAGAAGTTTAAAAGAAAAGTGTGGTTGGTGGAAATTAAGTGTAGAAAAAATTGACATTCTTAGGATGGGATAGAGTGTCAAAGAAGAGCTCCAAGAAATTAAAGGATAATGACAACGGAATCTAGTTGTAATGAAGTAAAGTACCTCGAGCCATAGAAGGATTAATGACTTACTTCTTATCCGTAGTAATAATTTAATGAAACTCCTATTCTCAGGAAGTGTGTAATTTTATTTGAAGAAAAAATTAGCAGCGAATAAGTTTTGGGTGTTATAGCCAGATAGTGTGAGTTGTGCAGAGGAGAGTGAAATTTGAGAGCAATTGAGATTGATAGGGAGGGAATTATAGAAGTTTGGTGCTACAGGGTAGGGATGAGTATGCCTACAGAAGAAAGAAGAGTCTAGTGAGGCAGATGTGTGCTACAGAAATAGAGATGGTTGTATGAGTGTTGTACTGGTATTAATCTGAAATAGAATTGAAGAACATTACCAAACGTCTGAGTCTGAAAGTGTATGAAATATATAATAGAATAGTTGAAGTAGGTTGGTTCCTACACAGATTTGAGGTTCATGCCTCTAGCAAGCTGATTCTTGCTAATTTGTGGGGGTTGGGGCATCCTGTGAGCAAGTGTTCACAAAGATTGATGTAGGCAGAGTTGGTGCTTTTGATTTACATCATAATACAAACAAGCTTTGGTGGTTTTATCGTGGAAGGGTTTCCACATTAAAACTCTATGTACAAATATGATGTGAAATTTTTTCTACTATGTGTAAATTGAAAATGATTGAATGGTTGATTAAATAAGTGTAAATTTTATAATTATTGATTCACCCCCCCACTCAATAGTTCATGATTCCCAACATTATTCTCTAGAATTCTAGATTTATTGTGCTACTATTTTCATGCATGGTATATATAAAATGTGGAAAATAGAAAACAGATAAAAATGCAATCACTCACAACCATAATAACACAAGATATGATATGGAAAACCCTTTTGAGAGAAAACCAAGTTAGAAGGCGAGCCTACTCTTCTCTCTCTTTATTTGACTGGAAATGGATGCAAGTAAAAAAAAGTGAGACGTGCGGCTTATGGGATATTACAGTACACAAGCCATATTTATTTTATTTATCTATATCCACTCTCAGATACTCTGTTCATCTATGGAACAAAGGCAATCTAATAGAATGGAGCCCCTCTTCCTCCTAGTAGCTTAGTTATAACACAACCCAATAGCAAACTAGGGGTTAAATTTGACCCTTTCAACCCTCCCTTATGAGTTACAACTCAATCCTTCTAAAGTATTTTTCATATTTCCCACATGGCTATCCCCTTTTCCATGAGTAACAGGGGTTGATGTGGCATCATGTCGAATTTTGGTGGTCAATTTCGATAGGTCAACTTCTAAGAGACATAACTTTCTCATGTGAGCTCTGATTGAGGTGATTCTTACATTGTTGGAAAGGTATCGATGTGTATATTATGGAATATAGGTCCATAGTAAGGTTGGGACCACAAAATATGGTAATTTAAGGCCTCAAAATGGATCCTGAAGTTTTTCACCCAAAAATTTCTAAATTGGGACAACTAGTATAAATGACCCTACAAGTTGATTCCTTAAAAATTACCACCGTAAAAGCATCAAGATGGACGAAAAATAATAAATTTATCTAATCCAAATTGATGGTAATAAATTGTTATTATTCCATTTAGTCCAATAAGCTTCCCTTCTTTCCCTCTTATGTACTCATAGCCCCCTTTTATTTCTTTATTCACCTGTAGCTTTAATAATATCTATATTATACATCAATATACATGTTTACAACCTTAAGCCAATACTTCACTAAGAGCACACATGTCCAAGCTTATATCCATTTCATTATTATATATACATTCATAATTTAGAGATCGAAATCCTTTACATAAAGAAAAAATGACAAATCTATTCAAAGTAATTGAAAAGAGAATCATAATTATGAATTTCAAAAAATAATGTTTGTCAACAATTTGAAAAAAATATTGTCCAAAATTAAGTTATCAAATTTTCCAAAATTCTATTATTACATTTTTTAATAAACAAATCAATTCAACAGCGTCAAAAAAAAATTGGACATTCTAATTATAAAATCTCTGCAACTTAAATTTACAATTCAAAATTTCTAACTAAAATTTTAACAAAACTAATTAAAAAAATATTTGAAAAAAATTATAAAATATTTACACTCTACTGAAAAATAATTAAAACATTTAAATTATAAAAATCAGTTTATTGATAAAAATTAGACATTACACATTTCTTAAATGTTTTATGCTAATTTTCACTATTAATAAAATGTTTTGTAACTAAGTAATCAAATAAAAGACCTTCCCTTCGACAACCGAGTGAGCCAGGAGAGAGAAGCATTGAGGGAGTAGAGAGATCGACGGCTAGAACCTCAGCAAATCAACATCATGTAACACTCGCATGTAACAACATATCTGCAGTGGTTCTTGTACGTGAAGGTCATGTGGGGGGTTTGTATCCGAAGATTTTTACTTGGGGGCTTGTATATGAAGATGAGGTTCGACTTGTAGTTGAAGGCACACATTTCCAAGGGGGTTAGATATTTATATTGTCAGTTGAGTTAATTCTTCATTGATAGTTAAGTATGTGTATAAGTAAATTAAGAAAATGGAAGGTTTTAATAAATTAAAACAGATTAGTGATAGAAATTTATTATTTTTAAAATTTTATGGATATTTTATTAGAATAATTTATTATAATGGATTTGTAATATTATGAATTTTTTTATTATTTAAATAATTTTATTGATTTCAAATTTATATTTTATTTTAGTGTTTAAATTTATCTAAATAATTAAAATTTAAAAATGAAAGAATGAGCAAATAAACACACCACTCACATGAATGAATACAAGATGTGCTATGGGAAACTTGAAATAGGAGAAAAACTAGTTAGAAGGAGAGGCGTGCGCTTTTCTCATGAAATGCAAGTGAAAAGAAAGAGGATGCTTACTATGAAGTTGTTTTCAACACTATGCCCTAAATAGCCACAATGGAATATTCTACCTCTTCTATTATGCTCTCAAATCCCACTCCTAGATGCTCAACTCAAATATGGAACACGTATAATGCGAAGAGAATGAAATCTCCTCTCTTCCTATTGACCCAATATTTAATGATAGTTATCTAGCATTAGGGCTATGGTTTATATATGCCTCAACCCTTAATTAATTTTAGGGTTTTAGACCCTCTAGAAAATTCCTAAAAGTCCACAAGTGACTAACCCCACTTGTGTGGGTGATGGGGGTAGATGTGGCATCCAACCAGTGCCATGGAGTTTAATAGGGTAGCCAACTTGTGGGAGGAATAACTTCCACATATGAAATGTTTGATGTATTTTCAAACCTTTAGAAATCTCTTAGTATGTACAACCACATCAAGGGGTTGGGAGTTGTGCTCACAATTTTTTGACGCCAAAAAATGTCCTATGATGCCTCAAATTGGCTCCAAAATATTTTGGACCTCATTGCACAACAACATAGAAAAATTGAAGAGTATTACATCCATTAGGATTTGAACCTATACTAAAGGTTTAGAAGACAGTGTCCTATCCAATAGGCCAACAAGAATTTAAGAAGATAAATGTGATCAACCATTACCACAAATAGAAAATGGTGTCAGTTAGATAAAGGTTAAAATAAATTGTCAAACAATCTTAATCTACTCGGACCATCTAGTGCACAACACAAAGAATGTTCAATAAGGTCGCCAAGATGAAGAATCAAGTCCTAATCGGGAGGAAGATCAAACCAAGGTTGAGGAAATTGAAAATAATTGTGTTCGTGTTAAAGTTGAGCAACAATTGAACATGATCAATCACCACATGAACATGATTAATAGCATATATATATAAATTTGAAAATGAGTATAAGTGATGTGCCTCAAACAAAAATTTCACATGCACACATTGAAATTTCCAACAGTGAAGAATATCTTTACATGAAGAAATAGAACATCGGAACATTGGAAATTTGCACAGTTGTACATGTGCATATACAAAAATTATACATATATATAGTGATTTTAGTTCCACCTAAAGAAGCAATCTATAAACTTAATTTGTATTAGAGTCTTCACATGAAGGATTCCATGAAATGTCTAATAGTAAATAGGGCAATCATATCTTAATTGATAAATAACAACTTCAACAAGTTAGAGACAATATTCGTGTCAAGGAAGAGATTAAGTTTATGAATGTCAATACAAATCAACCTCAAGGGATTTGTAGCAAAATTCAAGGTTAAAAGAAACATTACTAATCTAGAAGAATAAATTCATTTATATTCATTTATAATTACATAAATAGAAAAACATGATATTGAGATTGTTATATTATAACTTGCATATAAGTTAAGATAAGACAATTTTATTATGTACAATGAAAAGCCATAATAAGGTTATGTTTGATTACTACTTTCATTAATTTAAATAAATGACATTGATAGGTGCTAACAATATAATGACCTCAAATTAAAGAAAACACAATTTCATCCAATTCAAGTTGTAAACAATTATGGAGACAATATTCTTTCTTTTTCTCTTTTAACAAGAAGGGGTAAATATTTTGTACTAGAAAAAGTTGCAGACTCACTTGTTAGCATTGTAGTGACAAAAGTATGATGTTTAGAATAACATAGTTAAGAGATTGAGCTAGATATTAAATTAAATTTTTAAAATTCAAAAAATCATTTATAAAGGATATCGAGAAGCTTCCACTAGTATATATTTAAAAGAAACCACCTAAAAACAACCCTTCTTTTCAAAACATCAAGAGACTATGAATTAATGAAACATATGGTCATTGTGTCCATTAGCTTTTTGAACATACATAGGTTGGGTTTCTTGAGTTTCCATCTCCATTTCTTCACAAATCTAGTGTGTTTTGTCCTCTTCTTTGAATTCCCCTAAAGAAAAACCCATTGAAAACCCCATATTTGATGCAGTAAATTGAGAGGTCCTCATTTGAAGGGAAACTAATTATCTTTAAATTTGACACTTTATCTCCAGAGCCTTGATTTATGTTTCTTTTTGTAAAATAAAATACATATTTAATGTTGATTCCTTGTTGCGAGTAACTTCATCTTGAGGTTGTAGTTTAGAAGTAACAAAAAAAAAGACTCTTATATTACCAAAGAATAGGATTCTCATATCTCCTTATAATCCTTAGTGTTTCCAATATGTCTCTACGTATGATGCTCCTTGATAGGAAGAATTAAAATTATCCATGAAATCCAAACAACGTAAATTCTCACTTAGAATCTTACCCTTCTGAGAGGCCAAATCAACATAGAATGAAACAACCAACGTTCCAAATATCGAGGCATACAAATAAGAATATCCTCCAAAAATAAAAAAAGGAACTGAATCCATGAACACATTCCAAAGTATCTTAGACAACTTGAAACCCTCAATTTTCCTACCTTGTTGTAAAAGCAATTCCATCTTTCATTTTGATTCCTTGATGTGAGCTTCATCTCGAGGATGTAGTTTATAGGTAACAATAAACAAAGAGGTTCTATTACCAACAGTAAGATTCTCATGTCTCATTACAGTTCTTTGTATTTCCAGTATGTCTTTATGTATGATGCTCCCTTAATAGGAATAATTACTAGAATTATCCATCAAGTCCAAACACCATAAATTCTCACCAATAATCTTATCCTTGCAAGAGGCCAAATCAAAAGATAAGGGAACTACCAAACACTCCAAATATCTGGGTATACAAACAAGAATATCCTCCAAAATCCAAAAAGGCAATGAACCCTTGAACATCTTCACAATCCTAAACAACTAAAAACCATAGAACCCCAGACCTAAAACAAAACCACAATGTACCTCCAAATTGGGTAAATTTTCAAATAGTCTGAAAGGGATAGAGCTAGAGCAACCAAAACTTACTATAAAACAAGAATTATGAGTAGGTAAAGGGCTTAGTGTAAGATATAGACTCAAAAAAATTTCTAGGTGAACCGAACACAATGATCAAACGTCAACAATGAGTCTCCCATAATCAAAAATGAAACTTTTATATCACTTTCACACACTTTGTAAATCATCCTTAGAGTTATGGCAGTTAAATGTGAAGGTACCTTGCTCATGTCTTCCACTAATAGTCGATCATGCAAATTTATTTCACATTTTCTTGAGATTAATTTGATGCATGGCTATCATGCGAGTTGTTATAATGTCCATGTTTGATATTTGATACATGGATACCATGCTAGGACTTATAAATACTACGGTAGTTACTAAGAAATTATGCTTAATGAAAACCCCTTTTTCCATTTGAGAAATCCTTCTACTAAGGGAGAAGCTAAATTTTCCAATTGGTTTTCTCACTTATTTTTACCCTTAAAATGTGGGAAATTCCAAGTGTTCGGATCCTTTGAGTTCTTTTTAAATTCCTTTTATCATTCTATCTTATTCCCCATCCTTTTATGAAGATAATTTATACATGAGTTTTATAATTATCATTAAGCCTCCTAAAATTAGGATGCCTTTGCGTTATATAGGATTAAATTATTTTATCCCTTGGAATAATTCAATTTCCTTTTCTTAATTATTTGTTGTAAATCCTAACCCTCAATTTAATGTTACTTCTTATTTTCCATTAGGTTCACAAATTATCTTTCGATTCCTACCACCCATGTTCACCGTGATAATATTCTAACAAGTAAGAAATATTAATAACAGACCGAACCTTGAATGATAGAGAACCATTAATAAAAAATTTATTTCCATGAAGTTGCATATCTTATCAATTTTTTTTAATGAATGAATTATAAAAATCATTCTAACTTGGTTGAGCAATGAAGAGATATTGGTAAAAAATTAGAAAAAAAAAATAGACAAAAACCATTTGTTGCTACAACCAAGAACACTCACATAGGGGTATTATTGTTTTCTATGAGCTTGTGAGAGGAATGCCATTGTTCTAATAAACGTAGAATTGATGGAGGAGGAATGGGTATGAATAAGGAGAAATCTAAATGTTCTATTATTTTGATTTTTTTTAGCAATAATCACCAAAGTTCATTTGTAAAAGAATGATTGGAATTGCAATTAATCATTGTTGGATTTACAATTTTTATAGTAAAAATGGATTTAGTTCCCTCAAAAACCCATATTGAATTTGGATCACAACACATATATTATTATGTCTTTACCAATATTTCCCCTCGCCCCACCCTCATGTTATGCAGATAGGGATGACGACATGGGTAGGAGAAATATTGGAAAAACTTAATATACATACTATTATAATAAAATTATGTTTTTCCCAATATATCCATTACCTTAGCCTAGGAATAAGAGTGAATTGGGAGAAATATATCATAGGCTAGTAATCACCCATTTTCAAAATATTCATCGAGGTAGCTTAGGTACCAAAGTGACCATGCAATTTGGAAACTTAGGAGAAAGTCTCCATCTCAAAAAAAACATAATATTGTAATTATATTATTCTTTTCATAATATTTCCCTCTACCTCCTCAGGTAGGGAAAAATACTGGGAAAAACATAGTATAGATAATATTATAAAAATATTATGTTTTCCTAATATTCCCCCCTACCCCCTTCCCAATATTTCGGGGTAGGGAGAAATATTGAGGAGAACATAATATTAATATCCATGGTAAGGGGGAATATTGGAAAAATCATAATATTATAATAATAATATGCTTTATGGAACCCGTGAGGTGTATACCATTTGGTTTTTGTGGGGTTTAGTCTCCACCAAGTGATAGGTTCAAATCTCATGGGGAGGGGTTAAGGATGGGAGCCACCTTTAGGAGAATTAAACTATCCCAAGGGACATCTAAGCTCTACCGAGCTTCACGCAATCCTGGCAATAACATCCCATTGGTCTGTGGATCATTCTTACATCCAACATTGGGGCTAGCCCTAGCCTAGTCTAGAAAAAAATAAATGTTTGATGAAGGCGGGGGTGGGATGAAATATTGGGAAAAAAATAATATTATTTGGATGGTAGGAAATAATGGGAAATAATAAAATATTATAATAATATTAATGGTGAAATGATATTATGTTTTTCCTAATATTCCCCTCCTCCCCACCCCCCACTCTGCTTTAATATAATAACAATAATATTATGTTTTTCCCAATATTTCATATTAGGGTAGGGGTGGTTTGAACTATGGGAAAACACATAATATTATTATAATATTATGTTTTTCTCAATATTCCCCCCCACCCCGCCCTAATAGTATAATATTATTTTTTCTCAATATTCCCACCCACCCATGAGAGGGGAGTGGTGCAAGGAAATATCGGGAAAAGCATAACATTACAACAATAATATGTTTGATTAGGGTGGGGGTGCGAAAAAATATTGAGAAAACTATATATTATTTGTGTGGGGATGAATATTGGGAAAAATAATATTATGTTTTTCAAAATCTTTCCCCCCACCCACACTCTAATATTATGTGTTTTCACAATATTCACCCCTACCCATTAGATGGTGTTGGAATTTGGGTAGCTTGGAATGTATTTCCGACAAGTGAAAACCCACTAAAATTTGGTTGGTTAGAAAAGTTACCCAAGTGGTTGGAGTTGGACATGATGTTGTGGATTTGGAAATAAGATAATTAAATATTTATTATAATTTTTGTTTGAGTTGTTAAATGAGGGTTTCTTGATGGACAACGAAAACCCCCAAGCCACTCACACAAAAAGTATAAATAGAAGGCCAAAGGAGATACCTAGATACACAAGTGGAAGGAATAATTTTATGTGCAAGAGATAATTCATTATGGTCATTCATGAGTGAGAGGGAGATCTATCTAATATATGCAAGAAGAAAGTCAGATTTGAGTGTTGGAAGGTCAAATCTGCAAGAAGAAAGTCAGATATGGGTGTTTGAAGTTTAGATATGTAAGAATAAATTCATATATGAGTGTTGAAAGGTCACATCAGTAAGAACAAAGTTAGAGCTGAGTGCTAGAGAGTCAAATATGCAAGAAGAAATTCAGATATGTGATTTAAATAAGTAGATCTAGCAAATCGATAAGTTTTAGCGTGATTACAGAAGGTCTAGTTGCAAAGGACTAAAAACAATCCAAGTACTGTGAGTTGAAGTACTAGCTCGAGTATGAATTTAATTTATTTGGTAGATTGAATATCTGAAGGAACCAACTTCAAACCCTAGGTCCATTCAAATGAAAAATTCAATATTGTTTTTATATCTAGGTTTCTGAAGGGCCAAGATACCTAGTATATGAGACCTATGATTCTTTTATTAATGGACTACTCAAGATGGATATTTGGGCCCAATTTTTGTGTACTATTATTTATTTCACTATTGTTATATCTCCATTATGCAAAGTCCTTTTAGTGTTTTGTAACTTTAGTGTGTTTATGATAAAGTTTAGACATAGACTAACTCTGGGGTACAAGGGAAATTTCAACATGGTATTAGAGCTACTTTGAAGAGAACGTGAATCATAGTATGCACAGGAAAGCAGAGCGATCCAACAGAAGTTGTGTAGGATCAGAGGGAATCTAGCTTTAGAGGGAGACTGCAAAGGAAATTGGGCTACCAAATGGAAGTCTGAATCTTCAAGTTCAAATGAGAGAGTGGAGTTTTTAGCCCATGCAAGGATAGTCATGAACCATGCAAGAACACTCATGGTGGTGCAAGGAAAAACATGATGCATGTGAGGACGTTCATCCACCATGAAATATAAATTTATGTCTAATATAAAATAAGAAGTGGTACATGCAAGGATATGTATGGCCACGCAAGGAAAGTCACGAGTCATGCAAAGAGAATCATGGGTATGCAAGGAAAGGCATGGAGCTAGAGATTTCAAGGTGCGAAGTAAATTCCTTCCTCACTTAGAGGGAGTGTTGGAATTTGGGTAGCTCAGAAGGTATTTCCAAGTGGTGAAATCCCACCAAAATTTAGTTGGTTTGGAAAGTTACCCAAGTGGTTGGGGTTGAACACGAAGATGTGGATTTTAGTTGTTAAATGAAGGTTTCTTTATGGATAAGTAAAACCCCCAAGTCACTCACAGAAAAAGTATAAATAAGAGGCCAAAGGAGAGGCCTACATACACAAGTGGAAAGACTAACTTTTTGTACAAGAGATCATTCATGAGAGTCATTCAGGAGTGAGAGGGAGTGTAGCATCCCTAGTGAAAAATCCATGTAATAAAAGTGAATAAAGGAAAATAAATAACCACGGTTGATGGGACACTTATTCCAAGTTGAATATTTGGAAAAAAATCCTGGTGTGGGTGTTCATTTCAGTTATTATGGCTAATGAAATTGGCAAAGGCAAGTGGCATTATTGGAATTTATTTATGAAAATAATGGAAAATATGATAAAAGGAAGGTGAAAGGTCACAGGTTGCATGTGAGGAGTAAAATGAAGGAAAATAATGGAAAGTGAAGAAAATAGAGGCCTAATTGATAAAAAGGCTTATGAGGATCAGTTTGCAAGATTTTTGGCTCAAAACTTTTGACAATTCAGTTTTGGAGCTCTCTCATTATTCTCTCTCTCTCTCTCACTCTTGAACACTTAGAGTTTTCTTGGAGCACTTTGGAATTAGATCAAGAAAGGAAAAGAAGGAAATAATAAGGAAGGATAAAGCAAGGAAGAGTAGGATCAAGCAGCTATAAAAATATTCTTTGTAGGTATCAATTTGCATGAGTGATTTACTTGCTAGATTTGGCATGCATGGTATTTCATGTGGCTTTTTCTATCATGGCATGGGTTTTTCTAGGTGTGACAGTGTTTCTATCCTAGCATTTCCATTTCTAAATAGCCATGGTGTGATTGGATTCTCATTTTTTGGTTGAGTTGGATTGTCGAATGGATTCGAATCTGAGTGAGGTGGATCTTCGAAAGGAAAAATACATGTCCTAGTGATCCCCGAACCAGACTGTGAATCGCAGTCTAGCCACTAGCCTAGTGAACCCTAAACCATGTTGTGGGTTGTATTAAACACAAGTATTGTGTGCTTCGGTGGGCCTAGGAATCCTCAACCGGTGAATGGTGGGATATATGGTAAATCATAGAGGTGGTTTCTCTCCTTCAGGCCTAGTAACCATGGGATGGGATATACAATAAATCCTGGAGAGTGGGTCTCGGTGTAGGGCTTAGTGATCCCTGGATCAAACTGTGGATTGTGGTAAATACTGAGAGAATGGGAGACAGTAAAATTCCTCATGTTGTAGGTGGAGAAATACAGTAGCATCCATGCTTATTTAGTTATTTTTTGGTTGGTTATGGGACCTACATTCGTGCTTGGAATATGGCACAGGGGTGAATGGCTGAAGAGAGATTTAGGTCAACCAATATATGGTCAGGTGTAACATGGTAGTCCCATCCCAGGTTGGATTTTGCATTCATTAATAAGAGGTTCTTTCCTTGACATATTATGTGTAAATGTATTGGTTTATATGTGGCTTTTATGGTTGATGTATCCTTGATGTTTCTGTTGTTATTATGTTGGTTATAAGTATGTATTATGACAGTGATGATGTATGGATCTCCTCTTGCTTTGATTTGTAAATGAATGAATAACGTATCTATGACCTAATAGATGATAATGCAGCTAATGATGTAAGGGAAAATTGCTTCTTAGCGATTCTCAAATAAGTATGAGACATTTATCCTCAAATATGTTGTTTATACCTATAGTTTTAATATTTGTGACATGTTTGACGAAATTCTTCTCATGGATAGTAGGGGTCCACTCAAGTCCTTGTTCAAGTGTTTGATTTTGCATCATTGTTCCTTGTTATAATTCATTTTTGAACGTGTCATTGGGTTTTGGGTAGTGACCTAGGCTCTGGGCCTGAAAAAGTGGCTCAAATCACAGGGATGCTAGCATAGGTCTAAGGAAAAAACTTCCCTAGACGCATGCATGCCCATGCTGTGGGAGCGTCCAGAGCCTCCCAGACACACCCTTTCCCATATCAAGGGAGCATCTAAATTTTTAATGGTTTAAAAACTCAGTGGGACCCAGGGTTTGGTTACCTGAGTGGTTGGGATGACTCTCGGGAGTTTTATTGTTGATGTGGAAAGTTCGTTTGATGTTTTTTCGTCGATTCCACTTCCTTAAGGTCACCTAGGAGGTTGATTCAAATCATTGTAGCCTCTCATTGCATGTTTATCCTAGTTGGCTAGTTACTTGGGTAGATGTGGGATGAGGGTGTTACTCTAGTGGTATCAGAGCGTGGTTGTGCTCACCTTGGGTGGTGTTTTGTTTATGTTCTCTTTGTGGAATATCTGATACCACAGGGTGGTATGAAAGCATGGCCTTGTGCTCATGCGTACATGTCAGTTGCATATGTGTTATATATGTTTGTGGACTATGTTCTTGTTGCGTATGCATGATGGTGTTGTAGTTTTCGCCATGTGGAATTTGGTAGTGTTGTTGTTGGATGCGAACACCATGAATGCATGTCGGTTATGCATTTGTTATGCATGTCAGTTTCTATATGTTGTTATGCATGCATTGTCATGGTTATAGTTGTTGTCCATGAGGTCATTGTAGGAATTTTATGCCATCATGATGTTGTTGATATGTTATGATGCTGATGTGTTGGATGAGATAGAGCAGGAGATGTAGATCATCAAAGTGAAGTTGCAACATTAAACTTTGGGGTAAGAGCAGATCGTCATACAAGTATTGTATGTTTGGCACACAGGTATGGTAGTTAATGGATTTTTATATGCAAGTTTATCATTTTATTGTTGTTGTGGTTACATGCATGGTAGATTTTAGTGAATCAGTGTAGTCATATGCATATGTGTGAAATAGTCATGAATGATAGTAAGGTGTTATTATATGCATTGTTGTTGTTGTTTTACGTTACTTAACTTGATGATTATGTTATATGTTATTGATGAGTATGTTATATGTTAACTTTTTGTTGTTATATGTTAGTTAACTTGATTATTAGTGTTATTGTATTAAGAGCTTGATGCTATATGTATCATGTTAATCTAGATTGAACTATGAAAATGGTTATGGTTACAATATTCAGGTATGAGCCGACATATTCATGATATTGTGTCGTACTAATTTGGACTGACTGTGTAGATGTGATTTTTATGAATGAATGACAATAGTTTATGAACTTATGAGGTGACCATGTTAGCTAGTTATTGTTATGGATATCATGACTATATTTATGATTGAGTTGATATGTTGTGAAGTTATATCATGCTAATTATATTGATGGTGCAGAAAATATATCATCCCCCGAGATACATTAAGGTATGAGTTTGCTTATGTCATTTATTTGGTGTTTGAATGTTTTATTATATCGTCTATTTGGTGTTTGAGTGTTTGGTGTCTATTATGTCATCTATATGTTGTTTGAATGTTTGATTAACTGCATGATATGAGCATCAGTCTATAAGATTGCATGAAGTAATGACCTTGTTTTAAGATGGTTGTACTAACACACTATGTGTTCAGATAGTTGATGTGTACTTGAGTATAAGTAGGAGATAGTTGTAGCATTATGATTTTGACTATTAATTGATTATGACATGGTTGTTAGTCTTAATATAGGTTGAATTTAGTTAATAGATATGATGTCTTGATATTTGAAACATGTGATTGAAATTTGTGAACAATTGCAGGACAACATGCTTGGTATTAGCATGACAAGGTAATAGTTTATGTGTTTGTATAACTAACAGATGGGTGATGTGAAAGTACATATTTGGACTCGATTGAAACAAGGAAAAAGAAATTAATAGGGTAATAATTCCTTTGGAAATGTTTGGGAACCACAATTCCAAATGAATGAGCACTTTGCATGGAAACATGAAGTATTCTTAACCTTGATCTTACTTGGAATTATGTGGATATGTGTTATATTTATGAACATGTATTTGACAGGTATAATAGTTGGTTTCTATTTATGGATGGATTCGTTAAGGGATTGGAGTCCCTTGAGAGATCATATACATATGTGTTCAGATACAAGGCAGTGTGCCTGGAATAACAAGGTAAGGTAATTGGTATATTGTATGTTTATATTATACACTGAAAATTATGTGCTTATGGTGGTATGATGCAGGTGATTGCATGGAAAGAGAAACTACCATGAAATCTTGAAGAAGGTTTAGGTTGAGCTTTCCCTTGGGAGCATTGGGAACCCATAGGGATTGATTCCTAGTGTTTGTTTCTAGTCTTATACTTTCAGTCTTTTAGGATTTTTTTGTGCATGATTAGTAGTTTTTTTAATGCCTAGTGCAAGGTCTGTCCACTTTGTTGCAGTGTCATGTTGCTTTTAGATTTTCATGGTCTTCTTCTTGTTTGTTTGTGTTCTTTCCTTTTATGTTTTGAGAGTCTTGGAAATTATTTGGGATAGAGGAAATTTGATGGAGCTTGGAGAGAATTGTGTGGTACCCAACAGGTAATGAAAGACTTGGATGAAGCCTAGTGCATGTACAAGGGAAGCTAAAGGTAAGAATATGATATCCAGTTGGATTGGTTGGGTCCATTGAGATAAATGGACAGTGGAAGAGAAGTCATGAGAAAGGTAATTAGGTAAGGTTAATTAAAGGGATTTGGGGCATTAGATGCCTTGGCTAAGTTGGGAACTGTGGTTCTCAACATGGTGCATGTTGTGTGCAGATAAAGGAAGTTCTTTCAACCTTGACCTTATGCTATCTGGTAATTATGTTGTGATCATGAGTATGATAATGTCTATATATTTATATATGCATGCAAATATGTCTCTATCTGACATGATCCTAAGTGCTTTATGTCGATGTTTATATATGTATATATGTATGTATGTATGTATGCAGTTGCTTGACAGGATCGTTAGAGATCACGATTGTTTTATTCTAATGTTTATATGTATATATACGTATATATGTATGTCATTGTATAACAGGGTCATCAAGAATCATTCTTGTGGAGGAATGATTTTTTTTTCAGAGGTTCTTGGCTTATGAAGATTCAAGTGGGAAGAATAACCCCGAAATATCTACAAGGTCAGTATCATGTGGGTATGAATTGATATTATGTGATTATACTATGTATATGTCTATGTTATGGCGGGTAATGTTGAGGGGTACATCAGAGGAATGAAATCAATGTGATATGTGGCATGCTAGGATAAGCATGGATAGTGGAAAAACACTAAAAGAAAGGTTGTTGGTTGGGTCAGTGTGTGGTCTATGGTTGTGATACAAGTGGATATCGGTGGCCACCCACCTATTCCATTTGGACATGCACCATCAATTTTTTCAGCCTTTCACTTTCAGCATAGCTTACTATTTTTAGCAGGTTTTTAGGTCATGCACTCTTGGTGCTGTTTTGGGGCTTAATGATCCGAGTGGATATTGGTGGCCACCCACCTATTCCATTTGAACCCCCACCTTCAGTTCTTTCCATTTTAAAGTTTCATCATAACTTACTATTTTAGCATATTTTCGGGTCGTAAACTTCTGGAGCCGTTTTGAGGCCCTAAACGACATTTTTTGGGAAAACTAGGATAGATCCTTCTAGTCAGGTATTGAGTGCGGCAAACGAATATTGTATGCCAAATTTACGTCCCTAAGAAGTTGAAACACCAATTTACATGTTGGAACGGGGTTCCCAAACCTGCGTTTTTGGTACAATTTTGTTAAATTCGGTCCTGAGTAGGGGTTTTGGGGTGGGTCAAAGCCCCTAATGCTTGTAATGGGTTAAACGGTAGCTCTAGGGTCTACAAACCACGGTTGTGGACCATTGGATACAAAAGGATAAGTTGTTATAAATAAATAGACAATTAGGTCTATTAGATAAGAAATTTGATAGATAGATGCTACGCGTGAACTGTTAGATCTATTTTGGGTTGTGTTGGGTAAGGACTCCTACTAGATGTGTGCACTGGCTATGTTTTGGTTGTAAGTGGATCTGAACATTAATGAATGCGAAGTATTGTTAAAGTATCTGTGTGTTATCTAAATTGGTTATGTTCATTGTTGAAGTGCAACTATGACGCCTATTTAAGCTACGAATGTATCTGTGTTCTGATATTAGCCTAAGTATAATTGTGATATGATATTGGTTGTGATTATAGTGCTCTATAATGGTATTTGGTAATATGCACGTGGATGCGACTGTATTGATTAGATCTAATAGCTTTGTTATGTTTATATGCTAATTACACTTGTAAAAGAGCTGCGAATATACTCATTCTATGTGAATCTAGTAACCTATACACAGACCTGCCTCGAATTACCTCCTCTCTCTCTAGGTGCGGAAACCTGGTTCCACCACCCTCCCATACTGCTTCGAGTGAGACCTTGGCCTGCACAAGTAGGTCATTGCCGAAATGGCCAATAGTATAGGGGTTTGTTGGCAAACCTTAACCTTCGAACCTAGGTCAAAGCCCCTCAAGCCAACAAATGGTTTCGTTGTCGGGACCGGGAGAATTTTTGGAGATAGATAGGGTAATGCCACGAGGTCCTTGGAGACCTGAGAGGGTGGAATTGACAATTGGTTTGAAAGACAGATTCAATAATTTGTTATAAAGGAGAATCTCAGTGCGAAGCTGACAGCTAAGAAGTGGAAGAACAAGTACATCTTCATTGAATTCTATGAAATTTTCTTTGTAACCTTTGTACATGAGCTTCAGGAGTGGTTGGAAAGTCTCATAGAATTCTAGACATGTTGGAAGGACGATCAGGTTACACAGTGGACACCAACATTGCTTCAACAGCTGGAGAGGACTGACAATACAATCACCCATATGGTAGATCATTGGGTGGATAGCGTGTTGGGAGGATTTGTGACAGAATTCGCAGTTGATCAGTTTGCATCTTATTTCGAAGCAGAGCGAAGGTTCTTCAAAGGTTTCCGGGGTAAGTTCTTGAAAACACTACCATTATTAATCAAAATATTACTGTGTGAAAAGGGCGTTCTATACAGCCACACCGAGTGAATAACCTCTGATCTATGCGAGAGCACGACAAGGAGTGGTAAGTACTACCGTACTAATCAGGAAGGAGATAGATCTGTCTACATTCCGTTAAGAGAATCGACTGTGCATAGTCCTCCAACTACACCACCTTCAAGTCAGCATAAGGGTAAGAACTCACCCATACCTCCGCCACCACTATAAGAGGATATGGCCATGCACATGAAGCTACCTACCTTCAAGGGTGTAGGGGATGAAGATATGGACCGATTTTGGTTTGTCGCAGAATTAGTATGGACTACGCAAAATGTGGCCACCAATGTTGTAAAGCGAGCGCAGCTATCACTCGCTTTTGAAGGAAGGGCCTTAGATTGGTATATGGGGTACATAGGAAAACATGCGGATCCATCTATTCAAGAGATTAAGACAACGTTAAAACAACAGTTTTGGAAGCCTAAATCCTACTCTCAAATAGTGGTCGACTTGAAATACATTAGACAGGGACCCACTGAATCAGTATGGGAAGTTGATCAACGGTTAAAAAAGGTTAGCAAAGATGGGGAATTTCAATATGATGATAGGAAGCACAAGGAATGGTTTATCACTATGTTGTTGCCTCACCTGCGCAAACCTATGGGTCAGCAGTCAATTGCAACACAAGAAAAGGCCTTGGAGATTGCTATGAAACTAGAGGTTGCACCGAGGGACAATGCTCAGTTTGGGGTATAGCAGATCCAGGGACAGCTGGAGGCAATGCACCTTGAAATACAAAACCTGCAAAAAGAATGAGGGAAAGAGGCTAGTCCAGACATATGGTGCATAAGATGCAGGATGTACGGCCATACCAAGGATCAGTGTCCTCCACTGGCAGATTACATGCAGGTTGGGGGACCTAGCCCATCGTGTCGTAAGGAGGCTACAGGACCTAGTGATCTGACGTTATGGTGCGCGGATTCTCGTGTTGTCGAGCTACATGATACTAGGCACTGTCCCCATCTTGGTTCTTATGTCCCAGAGTTGAAACAAGAATGGTGTCGATTTTTCTCTTCTATGGGGCATGACAAGCATAATTTCCAGACCTATGACTTGATGATAGATCAAGGAAACCTATATAGGGTACAAGCTGACCCTTCTTCACCACTGTTTCCCTCAAGCAGAGGAGGCTCCCCAGCAAGGGGCAGGGGAGGGGGAAGGGGTGGAGGCGCAGGTCAGGGAAGAGGACAATTGATCTATTACAATTGTGGAGAAATAGGGCACTTTGCGAGGGACTGTCCAAACATTGCGAGACAATCTTGCTGGTATTGTCGGAAACTGGACCATGTGATTGAAGACCGTCCAATTCTGATAGCGAAAATGCAGGAAAAACAACAGACACCTACACAGAACGTGCAAAGAGTTAAGGCGGAACCGCATGATGAAGGACCAAGTATTAATGTCATAATGTGCAGTGCATGGCTACTAGAGGAGATGAGGAGAAAGTCGAAACTGAACCTCTTATCCGAAAAGAAGCTGTCAAACAGAAAAGCTTGGACCTATAGAAGGAGAAGGAAACCTTCGTCGCAGCTCGTAAATACTTTACTAAGGATGAGGCACCTATTTCAAAAGCTCCAGCAAACCTAAGAATAGACGATGAATTTAAACCATTTCTATAGGCATGTATGAAGCTGCTACGCAACGAGAAGGTCATAGAAAATCTACAAGCCCTAATAGACAACTACGCAGAGAGAACTAACCCTCCTCCAGAAGTTAAGGATGTGCACAAACAAGATGAAATGCAGCTAATAGCACAGATTGGCGACTATGAAATGGATCAGGTTATTTTGGACCTGGGATCAGATGTGAACATACTGCCCAAGAAAACTTGGCAACGGATGGGAGAGCCTAAGTTGGAATGGTCTACTATCCAGTTGCACATGTGATCCAGATTTTTGTGGGATGCCCCCAAGATCTAAGAAAATTGAAATGGATTTGACAAGATCTGCAAAATTATAATTCCAGAAAAAAAGAGAGAACACAAAGAAAATAAAACCACAAAGAAACTTGTTTTATTAAAATAGAGAATAGTTGTAGAAGCTACATTGTGGTGGAAAAATTTTCCCTTTTACAAATTGAGGCTTGTTATTTATAACCTTTTTTGAGTTACAATACCATGCGTAGATACCATAGGTGGATACCATGGGTCAAAACCATGGGTCAATACCACGGGTAGATACCACTTACAATACCATGGGTCAATACCATGGTTAGATACCACTTACAATACCATGGGTAAATTCCATGTGTGGATTAATACCATGGTTGGATACATACCATGGGTGGATGAATATCATGGATAGATGTCACTTACAATACCATGGGTGAATAAATACAATGGGTGGATGAATACCATGGGTCGATGACATTTACAATACCATGGGTAAATTCCATGGGTGGATGGATAACATGGGTAGATGAATACCATGGGTGGATTCCATTTTCCATTCAGATCATTCCTCCCTCCTTAAGAAGCAATGGTCCCCATTGCATGAAGTTCCCTCCTAAAAATCCCTTGTTGAATATGAAGAGCCACTGAAGAGAAGGGTTTTGTGCGGTTGACCCATAACTGTGATGCTAATTGTTGATGAAGTAGCAGGTGCCTACATAGCTTGGGGTGGGAGGGCACGTCTCCAAATAACCCAAGCCAAATTATGTTATGCTGAAACTGATGAATGTGAAGCAAGTGCCTACTAAAGCGGGGTGGGCGGGCATGTCTCCAAAGGAAACCCACTCCAAATGCTGCTCCAAATTTGAAATGAGAATTACTTGGTCAATATAAATCAAAATATTTATGATAACCTATTTTTGGAAATGGAACGATCATTTTGCATCTTCTCATGTGTTTGAAATCAATATTTGGAGACCCTAGACTCTCAGATGCACGTTGGAACTATCCCAACGTCACAAAATTTCTAAAAAAATAGTTGATTTTAAATCAGCGATAAATCCCTCGTCCAGACTCCGATTCAACCGATTTTTTTTTTTTGAATTTGGGTGATTTTTCAAGGGGAGCATAGATCTATAACCATTTATCTAAAATTTCCCACTGTAAACAACAATAAATGATATGATATCCGTCGTCCATGAATTAGCGTCAGAAAAATTGCTCTGATACAACTAATCTAGATCTTGGGGGGAGGCCCCCAAGATCTAAGAAAATTGAAATGGATCTGACAAGATCTACAAAATTAGAATTCCAAAAAAAAATAGAGAACACAAAGAAAATAAAACCACAAAGAAACTTTTTTTATTAAAATAGAGAATAACTGTAGAAGCTACATTTTGGTGGAAAAATATGTCCTTTTACAAACTGGGGCTTGTTATTTAAAGCCTTTTTTGAGTTACAATACCATGCGTAGACACCATAGGTGGATACCATGGTTTAATGCCATGGGTAGATACCACTTACAATACCATGGGTAAATTCCATGTGTGGATGAATACCATGGGTGGATACATACCATGGGTGTATGAATATCATGGATAGATGTCACTTATAATACCATGGGTGAATAAATACAATGGGTGGATGAATACCATGGGTCGATGACATTTACAATACCATGAGTAAATTCCATGCATGGATGGATAACATGGGTAGATGAATACCATGGGTGGATGAAATTTTTCATTCAGATCAGCATGGCCAACCAACAAAAGATCATACCATTGGGAAGGTTGTCAAAGATTATGGTAGATATTCCAGGAGTTAAGGTTGGCGTCGACTTTGAGGTAATTTAGATTGTGGAATATGCGGACCCCTATCCTACGCTCCTGGTATTGGATTGGGAAATAGACATTGGAGTCATCATCAACCTAAAGAAAAGGAGCATGGTGTTTGAAAATGAGGGCATGAGGGTGATAGTCCCACTAGACCCTGCAAAAGGAGAGTGGTATACAGAACTAGTGCACAAAGAAGAGGATGTGGACCACATCTATAATTTAACTGCTCAAGACGAAGATTTGATAAATCCTACGGCTAATGGTGTGCTTTGCTAGGAGAATGACAATGAATGCTTCTCTAACTCCGATGGAGAGATATGAAATTGGCAAAATCATTTACATGATGTATCTACGCTGAGATGCCTTAGAATCACAAAGAACTTCTAGTGTATATCCTTAGAGGTAAGATAACTGCCCTACTTTGATAGTTCTAGTAGTATTAGAGAATTTTGCTAGCATTTGAAGCTGAAGTCCCATGGGAGCGAAGGCTATGGGCCTTTAATCTAGCCATGCGTGTAACCCTTGCAAGGTGGTGGGACACACATAAGTGGATGTTCCATGATTGGGAAGAGTGTCGCGACATGATGGTCTTATGGTTTGAATCATTAGTTCACCTGCGCGTAAAGACTTTCCTTGGACCAAGGAACCAACGCGAGCACTTGTTCGTATGGATGGACAAATGGTGCAAATGGACTATGGAGGAATGGGTCCATCTGTTCATTCATGCTTTGGGGCTAATCCCGACTACATGGTATTTAGATGCAGAATTACACTAGCGCACTTGCCACTAAGAAACCCTGAAGGAAAATTTTGTAGGGACATTTTGTTTGGTAGGTGGAACGGAGGCGCTCGACGAAGCTCTGTAGGATATAAATGCCTTATTATTTGATGACTTGCACCCTTGTGCAGCACATGGGGCACCAACATGGGAAACGTACATGCAGAATATTGTCAACTACCACAATTTATCAATGGAGGAGTGCGATGAAGATCCGTGAAATGTCTCTATCCCAGATTCGGAGGGAGAGTGGGTAGTTGCAGGACCCCAACTGCAAATTATCAATGTCACTAAGCCTCTGAAGCTGCGAGAATTCAACATCAGAACAGAGGAGCAGCCTAAGCTAGCTAAAATTGGGGACTACTGGGATGATGATACTGTGGGAAAAGTTGTAGAACTCCTCACAGAATACCAGGACTTATTCCCAACTCAAAGGAATTACAGGGGACCTAGGGGTCACACGCATCACTTTAAAACTAGATGCGCACCCTATGAAGCAACATCCTTATCAGTTGAACCCTAAGTACAAAAAAAAATTCAAGGAATAAATCGAAAAAATGATAGCCGCAGGTATTATCAAACTAATCGAACAGTCAGATTGGGTAAGTCCTATGGTGGTTCAGGAGAAAAAGACTAAAGGAGAAATATGGATCTTTTTTTGACCTACGCAAATTAAATGATACTTGTGTGCATGATACATTTCCTATGCCATTCTCAGATGAAATCCTGGATAACGTGGGAGGGCAGGAAGCATACTCGCTCACGGATGGGTTCTCGGGCTACCATCAGATCAGGATCACACTTGAAGATCGTAGTAAAACTACATTCGCCACTGAATGGGGATATTTTCAATATATTTTCATGCCATTTGGGCTCAAGAATTCCCCTGCCATCTTTTCAAAGGCGGTGATCGCAGTATTCAAGGAGTTCATCCTCAAGTTTTTGGAGATATATTTTGATGACTGGAACGTCTTCGGGTTGGTAAAGAAGCACATCTCAAACCTGCACATGATGTTGGAACGCCTAATCAGTAGGCTTTTTGCAGATGTCATTGAAGATATCCCGGCTTCTGCCACCCCCTAGGCCAAGATTTAGGGGCTTTTTGTAGCACTCAAGGCTTCATATACCGAGATCCAGGTGGTCAAGACAGATATGGAACAGCGAATCACGGCCCTCCAGGCCCAATTACAGCCAGAAATGCCACCTGCGGTAAGGGCCCAGCGAGCCGCGCTGGTCACAGAGGCCACTAATGTCATCACAGATTAGATTGCTTAGGGCGTAGGACTGTTGGAGAAAGATATGCATCTATGGACTAAGGTCCAACGAGATCCTCTCCTGCGTGAACTTACTCAAACGTTGCGCCAGAAGGAAGAAGAGTTTGAGCATCTGGAAGCCACTATGCCTACTCTAATTCCCACTCAACGCTTGGCACGACTGCGTACCAGCCACATGCTGAGAGACAACAATGAAGAGCTCTGACAAAAAAAGAAGGTCCTCAGCGACCACCTTAAGCCTTGGGCCGATGAAGCCCTCAACCTATCTCACAACGTCAATATCGTAGTAAAGCACCTGAACCAGACTTTGGAGAGCGTCACTGCTACTACATAAGGTCCAACATCATAGAAGTTGGTGGAGAATTCTCAGAATGTTGTTGCGCAGAGCGAAGGAGTGATGCCCCCACTGATTGAGGCAATCAAGCAGCTACAGGCAAAGATGGAGAACCCATGGCTGCAGTGACTTGGGACGAGTCACAAGATTGTGTTGGGAGCCTATTGGAACGGGGTTCCCTAACCTACATTTTTGGTACAATTTTGTTAAATTTGGTCTTGCGTACGGGTTTTGGGGTGGGTCAAAGCCTTAATGTTTGTAATGGGTTAAAGGGTAGCTCTAGGGTCCGTAAACCATGGTTTGCGGACCATCGGATAGAAAAGGATAAGTTGTTATAAATAGATAGATAGTTGGGTCTAGTAGATAAGAAAGTTGATAGATAGATGCTATGCACAAACTATTAGATCTATTTTGGGTTTTTTTGGGTGAGGAATCCTGCTGTCTATGTGCGCAGAGATCCTCAGTCCTGCTGTGTGCGGACCCAGCTAGGCTGTGTGTGCAGGCTATGTTTTGGTTGTAAGTGGATTTAAATGTTAATGAATGTGAAGTATTGTTAAAGTATTTGTGTGTTATCTGAATTGGTTATGTTCACTGTTGAAGTGCAATTGTGATGCCTATATAAGCTGCGAATGTATCTGTGTTCTGATATTAGCCTAAGTATAACTGTGATCTGATATTGGCTACGATTATAGTGCTCTGTAATTGTATTTGGTAATACGCACGTGGATGCAATTGTACTGATTAGATATGATAGCTTTGTTATGGTTATATGCTAATTACACTAGTAAAAGAGTTATGGGTAGACTCATTCTGTGCGAACCTAGTAAGTTATACGCAGACCTGCCTTGAATTACCTCCTCTCTCTTTGGGTGTGGAAACCTGGTTCCAGCACCCTCCCATACTACTTTGAGTGATACCTTGGCCTGTGCAAGCAGGTCATTGTCAAAAGGGCCAGTAGTATAGGGGTTTGTTGGCAAACCTTAACCTCTAAACCTGGGTTAGGACCCCTCAAGCCAACATTACCCAAACGGGACCCACAATTTTGGCACTTCATCTCCTAGGGTTAGGCTTTTGGATGTTTAGGGTTTTCCATTGTTTCTCAACAATAAATAGGCCTTCGAGCCTCATTGTAACACAGTGGAGGGGCATGTAGCCATCACATCTCTTCTCAGAGATACGCTACCAGTGTCATTTCTCGTTAATTTCCATTATGTCTCATTGTAACATAGTTCACAGGAATGTAGCCACCACATTGCTTCTCAGAGATAATCCTACCAACACCCTAGCTATTTATTTCTATTATATCTATAATCATATTTCAGTCATTTGTTATTAATAAAATGAAGCATTATTTCTGCTGCATCTCTGTGTTTATGGTTATATGTGTATTATGTTGCGTTCCTGCATAAATCTGGGTTAGTGGTATCAAAGAAATCTTCTCTTTCTCTGTTTTTATCTGCATGTCCCCAAGGAGGTCAGAGTATAAGGATTTAGGGCTCAATCTGGTTGAAACATTTCAAGACCAGCCTCGCAAACCCCAATGACCTCCCATGGCGGAAGGAAAGAAAGACAAGGGAGTAGGAGATCCTATCAAAATATTTCTTGAGGAGGCCCTCGAGAAACAAAGGACCACAATGATGGATAACTTTTCCCAGGTCCTTCAACGACTACCCACCGGCAGCACATCTACATCTAGCATATCTGCTCGTGGGTCCATGACATCTTTGACAAGTCCAATACCCAGTTCAGTAGAATTTGCCTCATCTCATGGAGCACCTCGATGAAATGGGGACCATTGCTTCCTAAGGATGGAGGAATGATCCAGGTGGACATCGGTGGCCACCCACCTATTCCATTTGGACCCGTACCATCAATTCTTTTAGCCTTTCACTTTCAACACAACTTACTATTTTTTAGCAAGTTTTCAAGTCTTGCACTGCCAGAGCCGTTTTGGGGCCATAATGATCTAGATGGATATTTGTGGCCACCCACCTATTCCATTTGAACCCCCAACATCATTTCTTTCTATTTTTAAGTTTCAACAAAATTCACTATTTTTAGCAACTTTTCGGGTCTTGAACTTCCAGGGCCATTTTGAGGCCCTAAATGATGTTTTTTGGGAAAATCGAGAGTAACATGGGTCTATATACTAATGTTTCTCACTCAAAAGTTGTATTCCTCAAATAGATCTTTCTAACAAGGTATTGAGGGCGTCAAACATAGATCGTATGCCAAAGTTATGTTCCCGAGAAGTTGAAACACTAATTTACCCAAAGGGACCCACAGTTTTGGCGCTTCATCTCCTAGGGTTAGGTTTTTGGATGTTTATGGTTTTCAATTATTTCTCAACAATAAATAGGCCTTTGAGCTTCACTGTAACATAATGGAGGGGCTTGTAGCCGTCACATCTATTCTTAGAGATACACTGCCAGTGCCCGAGCTCGTTCATTTCCATTATGTCTCATTGTAACACAGTTCAAATGCCTGTAGCCACCACATCTCTTCTCAAAGATAAGCCTACTAAAACCCTATATGTTTATTTCTATTATGTATGTAAGCATATTTCAGTCATTTGTTATTAATAAAATGAAGCATTATTTTTGCTGCATCTCTGTGTTTATGATTATATGTGTATTCTATTGTGTTCCTGCATAAATTTGTATCAGTGGTATCAAAGCAGTCTGCTCTTTCTCTATTTTTCTTTTCATGTCCCCAACGTGGTCTGGATATAAGGAGTTAGGTCTCGATCTAGTTGAACCCATGCAAGACCAACCTCGCAAACCCCGATGACTTCCCATGGTAGAAGGAAAGAAAGACGAGGGAGCAAGAGATCCTATCAAAATATTGCTCGAGGAGGCCCTCGAGAAATAGAGGAGTGTGATGATGGATAAATTTTCCTAGATCCTTTAATAACTGTCCACGGTGCCACATCTACATTGAGTATGTCCGTCCGCAGGTCCATGACATCTTCGACAAATCCAATTCCTAGTTCAGTAGCATTTGCCTCATCTCATGGAGGACCTCAATGCAATGGGGACCATTGCTTCCTAAGGATGGAGGAATGATCCAGGTGGATATTGGTGGCCACCCACCTATTCCATTTGGACCTTCACCATCAATTCTTTCAGCCTATCACTTTCAGCACAACTTACTATTTTTTAGTAGGTTTTCAGGTCCTGCACTCTTGGAGCCGTTTTGGGGCCCTAATGATCCAGGTGGATATTGGTGGCCATCCACCTATTCCATTTGAACCCCCGCTATCACTTCTTTCCATTTTTAAGTTTCAACACAAATTACCATTTTTAGCAACTTTTCGGGTCCTAAACTTCTGGAGCCATTTTGAGGCCCTAAACGACATTTTTTGGGAAAACCAAGAGCATCATGAATCTATAGACTGATTTTTTCACTTAAAAGTTGTAATCCTTGGATAGATATTTCTAACAAGGTATTGAGCAAATAAAATAGAGATCATATGCCAAATTTATGTCCTGAGGAAGTTGAAACACCAATTTACCCAAATGGGACCCACAATTTTTGCGCTTCATCTCCTAGGGTTAGGTTTTTGGATGTTTAGGGTTTTCCATTATTTCTCAACAATAAATAGGCCTTTGAGCCTCATTGTAACATAGTGGAGCGACGTGTAGCCATCACATATCTTCTTAGAGATACGCTACTAGTGCCCTCACTCGTTCATTTCCATTATTTCTCATTGTAAGACAGTTCATAGGCCTATAGCCTCCACATCTCTTCTCGTAGATAATCCTACAAGCACCCTAGTTGTTTATTTCTATTATGTCTATAAGAATATTTCAGTCATTTGTTATTAATAAAATGAAGCATTATATCCACTACATCTTTGTGTTTATGCTTATATGTGTATTATGTTGCGTTCCTACATAAATCTAGATCAATGGTATTAAAGCAGTTTTCTCTTTCTCTATTTTTCTTTGCATGTCCCCAATGCGGTTAGGGTATAAGAAGTTAGGGCTCGATCTAGTTGAACGGTTGCAAGACCGGCCTCGTAAACCCCTATGACCTCTCATGGCAGAAGGAAAGAAAGATCAGGGAGTATGATATCCTATAAAAATCTTGTTCGAGGAGGCCCTCAAGAAACAAAGGAACGTGATGATGGATAAATTTTCCCAGATACTTCAATGACTGCCCACCTGTGGCACATCTACATCCAGCATGTTCGCTCGTGGGTCCATGACATCTTCGCCAAATCCATTACCTAGTTTCGTAGAATTTGCCTCATCTCATGGAGGACCTCAATGGAATGGAGACCATTGCTTCCTAAGGATGGAGGAATGATCTAGGTGGATATCGGTGGCCACCCACCTATTCCATCTGGACCCACACCATCAATTCTTTTAGCCTTTCACTTTCAGCACAATTTACTATTTTTTAGCAGGTTTTCAAGTCTTGTACTCCTAGAGCCGTTTTGGGGCCCTAATGATCCATGTGGATATTAGTGGCCACCCACCTATTCCATTTGAATCTCCACCATCAATTATTTCCATTTTTAAGTTTCAGCACAACTTACTATTTTTAGCAGCTTTTCGGGTCCTAAACTTCCAGAGTCGTTTTGAGGCCCTAAACGGCGTTTTTTGGGGAAATTGGGAGCAAGATGGGTCCATACACCAATGTTTCTTACTAAAAAGTTGTAGTCCTCAGATAGATATTTCTAACGAGGTATTGAGCGTGTCAAACTAATATCGTATGCCAAAGTTACGTCCCCAAGAAGTTGAAACACCAATTTACCCAAACGGGACCCACAATTTTGGCACTTCATCTCCTAGGGTTAGGTTTTTGGATGTTTAGGGTTTTCCATTGTTTCTTAACAATAAATAGGCCTTCGAGCGTCATTGTAACACAGTGGAGGGGCCTGTAACCATCACATCTCTTCTCAGATATACGCTAACAGTGCCCTCACTCATTCATTTTCATTGTCTCATTGTAACACACTTCATAGGCATGTAGTCGGCAAATCTCTTCTCAAAGATAAGCCTAACAACGCCCTAGTTGTTTATTTATATTATGTCTGTAAGCATATTTAATTCATTTTTTATTAATAAAATGAAGCATTATTTTCGTTTCATATTTGTATTTATGGTTATATGTGTATTATGTTGTGTTCCTGCATAAATCTAGATCAGTGGTATCAAAGTGGTCTGCTCTTTCTCTTTTTTTCGTTTCATGTCCCCAATGTGGTAAGGGTATAAGGAGTTAGGGCTCTATATTGGTGGTCACCCGCCTATTCCATTTAAACCCCCACCATCAGTTCTTTCTGTTTTTAAGTTTCAACACAACTTAGTATTTTTAGCAGCTTTTTGGGTCCTGAACTTCCAAAGCTGTTTTGAGGCCCTAAATGACATTTTTTGGGAAAATCGAGAGAAACATGTGTCTATTGACCAATGTTTCTCACTCAAAATTTGTAGTCCTCAGATAGATATTTCTAAAGAGGTATTGAGCGCATCAAATGGAGATCATATGTAAAATTTAAGTCCTCGAGAAGTTGAAACACCAATTTACCAAAATGGGACCCACAATTTTGGCGCTTCATCTCCTAGGGTTAGGTTTTTGGATGTTTAGGGTTTTCCATTGTTTCTCAACAATAAAAAAAGTCTTCAAACCTCATTGTAACACAATGGAGGGAATGTAGCTGTCACATCTCTTCTCATATATATGCTATCAGTGCCCTCGCTCGTTCATTTCCATTATGTCTCATTGTAACACAGTTCAGAGACCTGTAGCTGCCAAGTCTCTTCTAAGAGATAAGCCTACTAGCACCCTAGATATTTATTTCTATTATTTCTGTAAGCATATTTCAATCAATTTTTATTAATAAAATGAAGCATTATTTCCAATGCATAATGCATCTCTATGTTTATGGTTATATGTGTATTCTGTTGTGTTCCTGCATAAATCTGGAACTGGTTGTGCAGTACTAAATTGTCATGTATATGTTGTGCATGTTATATATTCACTGATTATACATATGGTGATGTGTACATGTAACATATGTTTTATTGTGTACATATGACGTTGTATGTTTGTTGTATATATGGTGTTGTCTATATATTGCATATGCAATGCTAGATATAGATGGTACTATGTACATGTTGGATATGCGGTGTTGTGTACAAACCGTACTGTGTGTGTTGGATATGTGGTGTTGTGTGCATGTTGGATATGCAATGTTGTGTATGTATGGTATTATGTACATGTTTTATATGTAGTTTTATGTACATATGGTTTTGTGTGCATGTTGTACATGTGGTACTATGTAAATATGGTGTTGTGTGCCTAATTGTACATGTAGTGTTGTGTGCATGTGGTATTATGTACATGTTGTACATTTGGTGTTGTGAGCAGATGTTCTCGTGTACATGTCATGCATGTAGCACTGTGTACATGTGGTGTCATGTACATTTCATGTATGTGTTGTTGTGTACATGTGGTATTTTGTACACAATGTATAGTTGATGCAATATACATTTGGCGTTGTGTACACATTATGCAGGTGGTGTCGTGTACATGTGATGTTGTGCACACGTTGTGTAGGTGGTGCTATGTATAGGTGGTATTGACCACATGTTATACATGTGGTATTGTGTTCATGGTGTACATGATGTGTTGTGGGCATGTTGTACTATGTATGTGCATTGTGCAGTTGTGGCATTGTGACATGTTTATTGTGTTGTGTTGTACATCATATGTAGGTGTATGTATTTTGTTGTGTTGTACATCGGGTGTAGCTATATGTGTTTTTTTGTACACCGGATGTATGTGTATGTATTGTGTGGTTTTGTATGCCTTGTGTGGATGTACGTGTTTTACATTGTGTGTGTGTACGTGATTGAAGAGAAGCAAGGACATGGGGTGCTTGTCGAGTGTGGTAACTGATCCAGTGTGTGTACAAAAGAACAAAGGTAGAAGTAAGGACTGATGAAGGATAAGCATCGAAATTTTATTTTAGTTTTATTATGCATGTGATCTTTGATTCTAATTTATGATGGTTACATGCGATTTATGATTATGGTGTAGAAATATTTAAATAGTTTCAACTGATCTTGTAATATGCTAAAACAAAATACTGAATCAATTCTACAAATTGCGGAAACCAATCACATGAACGAGAAAGAGAAATAATTATCAATCACGCAACATTAAGATGTATCTCGGGAAATCCTCTGTTAAAACCCCCGTTATCTGTATATTTCATAAATTCAAAAAAATGAAACAATACAATGTTATTTCTCTTCCTGGGAAACCTCTGCACTCTACTGACTATCTCACTCTGATCTAAGCAAGTTTGGTCCAATATTTAACCAAGTCCTTGCCTTTGCATAACCAAACTTTTCCACACATTCCTAGGCTAATTGGGCCCTGATTAATTAGGAGATTCCCATCAATAGATTGTTAAATACATCCAAGGCATCCTGATGACCTCATGCCTGACCTGTACAATTTTCTAATTATACAAGTGATATTTATCTTCCCTTTAACCCCAATCGCAATTGGGAATTCCTTAGAACTGGCATGAAACAACTACTTATAGCAAATTATCGGCAAATGATTGATCATTGCATGTGAAATAAATTATATTTAATTCACTAGACCTATCACTATTTCATCTCTCAGTTAGAACTAGTTAAAATCATTTTAACTCAAATAATTGAGTTAACTAATTACAACTCAAAATAAACTACAACTGGACCTCCTAAAACTTAGAGTGACCTCTACATGCCTCTATTTTGACCCTCAACTCAAATTGACTGAGATAACTAAGTCTTCCTAACTCAGTTAAAACTTACTAGTTGTCATGTGATGTGGAATTTCAATTTAATTCTAATTTATTTAAGGAAAAATTAAATCAGAAGCCCCCTTGGGGTGCCACTCTTGTTGCCAATTTCAACAGTCCCTCTCAACAAGAAAGGGATTTTTTGTTACCCCGATCCTACCTCTATGGAACTTGAATTTTATTATTGAAAGCGCCTTTCTGAAGATGTCTGCATCCTTCTCCTTTATGGGAATTCTCTTGACATAACCCACCTCTACATAAAATATCTAAGATGGCAATACTAGATATAAATATGCTTTGACCTATCATGAAAAAATGGATTAACCGAGAGTTTTATGCAACTCTAGTTATCAAAATAAATCATCGTCGGATCCATCTGTCGACCAAAAAAACCAACAAGTATCTTCCTCATCCAAATTGCCTCAAATGATGCCTGACTGGCCTCCATGTACTCTGCCTCCATTGAAATGAGTGCAACTGATATTTGTTTCATGTTGTACCAGAAAACTACTACTGATCATATGCTGAAGATTCCTCCTGATGTGCTCTTCCTATTGGATGGACTCCCTGCCCAGTCTGCATCAATGAAGCCTTGAAGCTTCACTCCCTTTATTCGTTTGTACCATAGCCCATACTTTGTAGTGCCTCTGAGGTATTGTAGAAATTATACAATATGCATGTATATCTTGGATTCACCTGATCTAAAAATGTACTAAAGTTAAATACTGAATCGCTTCTACAAATCTTTTGTGGAATTAAAAACACAATCACTAATCACATGAACATGAACATGAATAAAGATCAATCACACACAACACAGATAATTTCATGGGAAAGCTTACAGTTAAAAATCTCACTATATTCTATTGTATATTAAGCATGGTTCATGAAACAATTACATATAAAACTCTTCTCACAAGAGCCCTCCACTACTCAGCTAATTGTCTCACACTCTCATCTGCAAAACTGACCAACACATAGCCAATTCTCAACCTTCAGACAGCCTTCCTGCCTTGCGCAATCCCTGATGGTAAAGATCCCTAAAATATAGGAATTATTTCATGCCTTGACTGTGAAAGTATCATGGGAACTCCAATGGGTGTTTGCCTACATGTGTGCAAACCAATAATCCTACAACTGATATTCAACCTCCCTTTCACCTAGAACTCAACTTGGTCTCCACTGGATCTGACATGCATGCAACTAATAATAGTAAATCCTCAGTTGCATGTGATATCACTGATTATGAATTAATTAACATTTAATTCACTTGATCTCTCACTAGTGTATCTTCAGTTACAACTAGCACAACTGAGTTAAACTATTTACAACTTGCACCAACTCATGCACCACTGCACTTCAAACTCTGTTACAACTAGAATTACTTTGCATGTCTCACCAACAACCTCTAACTCGAAATTCTCTAACCAACTGAATTTATCACTTTCAGTTAACTCATTCAAGTCCACATTGAGAATAGATTATAGTTTAATGTCCATCTTAATTAAGGGATAACCAAAATAGACATACACCCAAAAATAGCACTGTGGGCCCCACCCTAGTCTGGGTGCTTAATGCAATCAAGTGTTGAATGCAAAAAGGTTCTTATTGCACTAGGCATAGGGGTTGAATATTCTTGTTGAATCTCAAAAATCCCTCTCAACAAGAAAGGGGTTATCCTTCACCCCGATCCTCTCTCTATGGTATTCGAATTTGCTCCCAGTGAGCACCTTTGTCAGAATATCTGCATCCTGATCTTCCGTGGGAATGTACTGAAGCAACATGATCCTTCTCTATAGACAATATCTAAGATGATGGTACCATATATCTATATGATTGGACCTATCATGAAAAACATGATTAAGCGAGATTTTAATGCAATTGTGAATTATCACAATGAATTATTGTCGGATCCATCTGAGAACCAAAAAAACCAACCAAGATATTTCTCATCCAAATAGCCTCACATGTAGCTTGACTTGCTGCCATGTATTCTGCTTCTGCTGAACTGAGTGCCATGGATCATTGCTTCCTATTTTATCATGAAACTATTTTCGATCCAATGCTAAAGATCCCCCCTGATGTGCTCTTTCTGTCCAATGGACTACCATCTCAATTTGCATCCGTGAAACCATGGAACTTCACTCCATCCATCAATTTTTACCATAGACCATACTGTGATGTGCCCCTCAGGTATCTCAGGACATGCTTCCCCACCTTCCAAAAGTGCTTGGTAGGCTTAACCATAGCTTGAATCAGCTGGTTAACTACGTAGCAAATGTCATGTCTCGTGTTCACCAAATACATTAGCGAACCCACTATCTGTCGATAGACAATAGCATCCACTACCTCTACAAAAGTAGCATCCTATTTCCTCCAATTTCCTCGAAGAGGAGTATCCATGGGTTTGCAGCTCTCCATGTTAAACTTACCCAGTATCTCCTTTACATACTTTCCTTGAGACACAAAAATTTCACCATCAAGCTGCCACATTTCCAATCCAAGGAAATAATGAAGGAGTCTCATGTCCTTCATTTCGAACTCCCTTGCAATATCCTCCTTGCATAAGTGTATCAGATTCTCATCACCAGTCAAAATTAGATCATCAACATAAATAAAAATGATCAATAGCTTACCCTCAACCACAATCTGGTACAGGTTTGCATCTGCTTCACTTTTGGTGAAGCCCAGTCTGGTGAAATAGTTTTTTATCCAAGTGTACCAAGCACGGGGTGCTTGCTTCAGCGCATACAGTGCTCTTTTGAGTCGGCATGCATGCGAATCACTGTGATGAATGCACCATCCCATCTGTGTTGATAGTGCAAGGATGGATCTTATGGAAGAGTACCTTGCAATAGGTGCAAATGTCTCATCATAATCTATCTCCTTGATCTGTGAGAATCCTCAGGCCAAAAATATGGCCTTGTATTTCTCCACACTCCCATCCATAGCTTGCTTTACATTGTAGATCCATCTCGATCCAACCACTGATTTTTTGACCCATCTTGGGATTATATCCTATGCACTGTTCATGAAAATGGATTCATACTCCTCCACCATTGCATCAACCCAAGTAGGCTATTGCACTGCTTCCTGAAAGGAATATGGTTCAGTAACAATACATTTGCTCATAAGAGCCATGTATCTAGTAAATCAGTTAGGAGACTATCTCTATCTGTGCTATGAAGTAGGAGCTCGTACATTCTATGCAGCATCAAGTCTCGGCCTATCATCTTCTGTGTGCGCCTTCTGCTATTTCTAATGGATGGCTCTGCATGAGTGTTTTTCTCCACTCCATGAACCTCCTCATGTGACTGATCCACATCTTGAGACTCATCCTTAGGAACCAACAGTTCCTCCTCTGCATACAAGTCTAACACCCTCTAAAGGGACAACTGCATGGCTTTCTCCTCATCAAATTTGATATCTTGTTACACAGTAGTCATTTTTATGTTTGGAAAATACACTCAATAATTATGGGGTGTTTCAGTGTACCCCACAAAAATCCCAACCTCGGTTGTTGGTTCCAGCTTCTTCCTGGCATCCTTGGTCACATGCACATAAATAGATGAGCCAAAAATCATAAAGTGTGAAACATAAGTTTTCCTACCAGTGAAATCCTCTTCAGGTGCACTCATGCCACGTACTCTATGAGGACAACGGTTTTGCACATGTACCATTGTATTGCATGCTTCTGCACACAGATGCATCGGTAGGCCTTGATCATGCAACATCACTCGTGTTGCACCCACAATAGTTATGTTCTTCTTCTCTGCGACCCCATTTTGTTGTGGGTTATAAGGTGCTACGAGTTCTCTTCGAATTCATTCTTTGTTGCAGAAGTTCTTGAATTTGTTAGAGATGTATTCTCCACCATTATCACTCCTAAGAGCCTTCACTTTCTTCCCCGAATCTTTCTCCACCAGTGCCTTAAACTCACAAAACTTAGAGAATGTTTGATGTTTCTTCTACATGAAGAAGATCCATCACTTCGATAAAATTCATCAACAAATATTACATAGTAGTTATTTTTTTTTGTTGAAGCAACTGAGAAAGGACCACACACGTCTGTGTGAACTCTCTCAAGGATCCCCGAAGCTTGGTTATCCTTATCATGAAAGGTATCCATTACATATTTTCCCATATTACATCCCTTTCATGTGTCTGAATGGGCAAGTGTACCCCTGGGAAGACCAATAGAAATCTGTTGCATGAATTTCAAGGCTCCATGGTGAAGATGGCCCAATCGCTTGTGCCATAATTCACCCTCAACATAGCTCACCACTTGATATGCCTTGCCCATCATTGTTGCACAGTCATCTACCTCTATCTTGTAGATATTCGTAACTCAAATTCCTATCCTCTTGTCTTGACCCATTTCTTTATGTCGCAGGAAATCTTTTCCCTCACTAAAAACAACATCATAGCCTCTATCCTCCAACATTGCGACTGAGACCAAATTTTTCTTCAGACCTGGTACATGCATCACATATTTTAATTGTAATGGTTTACCTGGCTTCCTTTGAAAGGTAATGGTTCCAATCCCTATAGCACTGTACCATCTGTTGTCACCCATTTCAATATGCATCTGGAGATCTTTCTCCTCCAAGTCACTGAAAAGTTCCTTATCTCCTGTCATGTGAAAGGAAGTGCCACTATCAAGATACCACATAGATCCAAATGCACTAGACACCATTCATGAAATCAATGAGAAGTAAAGCTCAAATTGTAAGGAAAGGGCCTCACCAACTGCAGATCCTACAACCTTCTTTTTCTTCTTATTTTGTGGATAGTTAGTAGCAAAATGCCCATGCTCGTAACAGTGAAAACACTTCACCCTGGACATGTCCTGCTTCTTGCCATTCTTGGACTCGAATTTTTAATGGAATTTCTTTCCCTTCCCCTTCCTCGCCTTGGAAGCTAGAGCAAAATCCTCTTCATACTCATTCTTAGATGAAGATCCATCTCTGGTGTTCCATATGAACTCCTCCTGCACCAAATCCGACCACAATCGTTCCCAATCTGGAAAATTTTCCCTTCCATTGACAGAGTCTTGATAGTTGTGCCAACTCTTGGGAAGTCCGAGGAGATCCATGCTCACCAAATCATCATCATAAACTATTATTCCAACACTCCCCAGTTAATTCCGACATTGGACAAACTTTGTTAGATATTTTGGAATGGTGTCACCCTTTTCCATCTTGATCTTCCTGATTTTATCTTTGAGCGCCAATTTACTATGGTCCCTTCTTCTTTGGAATAGATCCGTCAAATCCTTCCACATTTCATATGGTGTGGGTTTCTCATGGAGGCTTGAGACAATGTGGTCTTGTACTCCCTCCAACAGGATCCTCCTCACCTTTGCCACTTTCTTTTGCCATGCATCAATATTTGCAGTATCTGCACCATCGGGTTTAGGAACATCTTTGTCAATGAATTCCTTCAACCCATCGTCTTCAAGTACTGCCTCCATCTTGTCCTTCCAAGCAATGTATTTTGAGCTTCCCTCGAGTGCATACTCTATCCTCAAGACATTGAAAGCCATTTTGATCTTGAATCAGTTGTAGCACCAAGAAAGTATTTCTGCAAATTCAAATTCTATCCAGTCGCAAACTCAGCTCCTACTTCACTTCTGCAATTTCCTGTGCTTTGATACCATGTAGAAATTATACAATATGCATGTATATCTTGGATTCGCCCGATCTAATAATGTACTAAAGTTAAAAATTGAATTGCTTCTACAAATATTTTGCGGAATTAAAGACACAATTGCTAATCACATGAACAAGAAGAAATATCAATCACACACAACACGGATAATTTCTCGAGGAAATCTTGCAGCTAAAAACTCCACTATATTCTATTGTATATTAAGCATGGATCATGAAAAAATTACATACAAAACTCTTCTCACAAGAGCCCTCCACTACTCAGCTAATTGTCTGACACTGTCATATGCAAAACTGACCAACACATAGCCAATTCTTAGCCTCCAGACAGCCTTCCTACCTTGCACAATCCCTAATGGTAATTATCCCTAAAATATAGGAATTATTTCCTGCCTTGATTGCACAAGTATCATGGTCACTCCAATGGGTGTTTTCCTACATGTGTGCAAGCCAATAATCCTCCAACTGATAGTCAACCTCCCTTTCACCTAGAACTCAACTGTGTCTCCACTGGATCTGACATGCATGCAACTAATAATAGTAAATCCTTATTTTCATGTGATATCACTAATTGTGATATCACTAATTGTGAATTAATTAATATTTAATTCACTTGGTCTCCCACTAGTGTATCTTCAGTTACAACTAGCACAACTGAATTTAAATCACGTAACTGAGTTAAACTATTTACAACTTGCACCAACTCATGTACCACTGCACTTCGAACTCTGTTAAAACTATAATTACTCTGCATGCCTCACCAACAACCTCTAACTTGAAATCCACTAGCTAACTAAATTTGTCACTTTCAGTTAACTCATTCAAGTCCACATTAAGAATATATTACAGTTTAATCTCCACCTTAAATCAGGGATAACCAAAATAGACATGCACCCAAAAATAGCACTATGGGCCCCACCCTAGAACTAGGTGATAAATGCAACCAAGTGCTAAATGCACTAGGCATGGGTTTTGAATCTTCTTGTTGAATCTCAACAAGTATCTCAACACATGCTTGTGTGCCTTCCAAAAGATCTTGGTAGGCTTAACCATAACTTGACTAAGATGGTTAACTACATAGCATATGTCTGGTCATGTGTTCACCAAATACATGAGTGAACCCACAAGTTGGATGTAAACAGTAACATCATCTACTTCACCTGAAGTAACATCATCCTTCCTCCAGTTTCCTTCTAGTGGAGTGTCCATGGGTTTGTTTCCCTCCATTTAGAACTTCCTAAGGGTATCGTTGGCATAATTTCCTTGAGATACAAATAACTCCCCATATCTTTGCCGTATTTCCAATCCCAGGAAATATTTCAAGTGCCCCATAACCTTCATCTCAAATTCTCTTGCAAGACTTGATGAGCTTCTTATCACCTATCAGTATCAGATTATTGACATAAAGTACAATAATAAAAATCTTACCTTCTACCACAATATGATAAAGGTTGATCCGAATGAAAGTGGCCTACACCCATGGTATTGTAAGTGACATCTATCCATGATATTCATTCACCCATGGTATGTATCAACCCATGGTATTCATCCACACCTGGAATTTACCCATGGTATTGTAAGTGGTATCCACCTATGGTATCTACCCATGGTATTGTAACTAAGAAATAGGCTATAAATAACAAGCCTCACTTTTTAAAAGGACAGATTGTCCACCACAATGTATCTTCTATAGCTATTCTCCATTTTAATAAAAAAAATCTCCATGGGAATGAGGGTTTGAAGCATATTTCAATTTCAATGTTTTGCAGCAATCTTCAACAAACTCCATGATTTTATTTTTTTTAGACAAGTTTTGCAGATCATATATGAATATTTTGGTGAAAATTTTACAAAAACAAAGACCACATCTGTATTCCTTGCAAAACAATACCAAAATTAAAAAAAAAAAAAAAAAAAATCGGCCGAATTGGAGTTCAGATGAGGGAGATATCACTGATTAAAAATCAACAATGTTGCAGAATTTTTTCTAACGACAATTCATGGACGGCTGATATCTTGTCATTTTTTGTAGCTTTTAGTGAAAAATTTTAGAGAAATGGTTATAGATCTGAGCTCCCCTTGAAAAATCACTTGATTTCAAAAAAACAATTGGTCGAATTGGAGTCTAGATGAGAGAATTATTGTTGATTTAAAATCGGCTATTTTTTCAGAAATTTTGTGACGGCGAGATAATTCCAGCGTGAATCTGAGAGTCTAGAGTCTCCAGATAGTGATTTCAAACACATGAAAAGATGCAGAATAATCACTCTATTTAAAAAAACAAGTTATAATAAATATGCGGAGTAATATTAACCTATTTATGCCCATTTTTAATCTAGAGCAGCATTCAAAGCGGGTTCCCTTTGGAGACGCGCCCTCCCACCCCACTTTAGTAGGCACATGCTTCACATTCATCAATTTCAGCATAGTAGCATTCGGCTTGGGTTATTTGGAGACGTGACCTCCCACGCCAAGACATGTAGGTGTTGATAATTTTAAGGGATTGAGATTAAATACAAAAGAATTCTCTTCTTGATAACTACTTGTGAGCTTGCTTATGTATTCTCTTCTTTAACTTAGTTAATCTTTCATCAAGTCAGTTATCAAAGTAATTAGTCAAATGTAGAGACAAAATTATTTACACTTGTAACTCAATATCTTGAAATATGGTTAGGAAGGTAAATCTATGATTTACCTTTCTTACTAGCCTGTCTTCTTACAAACACTGTCTTATTCTTTGTCAAACTTGTTTCTTAAATTGTAGACTTTACTCCTCCATAGACTGTTCTCTTTAGTTCCTTCCCGAATCTTCTTCCTCTTGTATAATCCACAATTTGTACTCTTCTGTTGCACTAACTGCTATCCTTTCACTAGAGAATTTGGCGGAAATTCCGACGGCCAATTCGTCGCTATTCCGACACATACTCGTCGCAAGAGCGATAGTTCGGGGGCAGACAAACCGTGGTTTTTCATGTCGTCACCGTTCCAACGCAAGTAAAAAGTGTCGCACTATCGACACTTCTTCCATCGTTCCGAACAAGCGTCACTCTTCCGACGTCTCACAAACCGTCGCGCCTCCGACGTTTGTAAACTGCACACTTCCGGTGAAATGTGGTTCAACGTTTGGAACGTCGCTCTTCCGACACTTATAAACCGTCGCAATTCCGACCCAGCGTGGTCCGACGTTTTGGACGTCGCTCTTCTGACGCTTATAAATCGTCGCAGTTCCGACTAAACGTGGTCCAACGTTTTTGCGTTGCTCTTCCGACGCTTGTAAACTGTCGCAATTCCGACTAAATGTGGTCCGACGTTTTGGACGTCACTCTTCCGACGTCTGGAAGATGTCGTAATTCCGACGATATGTGGTCCGATGTTTGGAACGTCACTCTTCCGACGTTTTCATACTGTCTCTCTTCCGATGTTTCTGGGTTGTCGCAGTTCCGACGTCTACAAGGCATCGGTAGACCGACGGAGGGTTCAATTTAAAAAAAAAAAATTTAAAATTTTAAAAGACGAGAAACGATGTTTTGAAGATATTATATGAAGTAAATCAGTCCATGAAAGTGAAATAGCATGTAGAATAGTAAAGCAACAGATAGAGTACCGACGTCCATTGTTCCAAATACAAATTAAAGTACCCAAAACCCTACAACAGTGAAGTAAAACAGTCCATGAAAGTGAAGATATTATATGAAGTAAAACAGCCCATGAAAGTGAAATAGCAGTATGTAGAATAGTTAAGCAACAGATAGAGTACCGACGTCCATTGTTCCAAATACAAATTAAAGTACCCAAAACCCTGCAACAGAGAAAAACGCTAATCATAATCATGTGAGGAGTGTGATATGTCCAAAATATAAAAAGACCATCAGACCATATCAATAAACCAGCAACATAGACCAGCATCGCTAGTTTTGAAGGCAGAGTGATAAACATTAATCATTTTTTTTTTTCACAAGAGAAAAAACGTTGTTTTGAATATATTATATGAAGTAAAACAGTCCATGAAGTCATTACATTTTCACATCTCAAGATTGGAACCCAAATATCCATCCAGAAAAGTGGAAGTCCCACCCCAGACAGTGATAGAAAAATACCCCATGTCACATACAGGGACTTGATATAAAACCCAGTAACGGTCCACATGGAGATTATCGACAATCTGAGAAAGCATCCAAATATGCCCGAGGCATCTATAAGAAATTGAAATAGCAGTATGTAGAATAGTAAAGCAACAGATAGAGTACGTACCGACGTCCATTGTTCCAAATACAAATTAAAGTACCCAAAATCCTTGAACACAGAAAAACGCTAATCATGTGAGGAGTGTGATATGTCCAAAATATAAAAAGACCATCAGACCATATCAATAAACCAGCAACATAGACCAGCATCGCTAGTTTTGAAGGCAGAGTGATAAACATTAATCATTTTTTTTTTCACAAGAGGAAAAACGATGTTTTGAATATATTGTATGAAGTAAAACAGTCCATGAAGTCATTACATTTTCACATCTTAAGATTGGAACCCAAATATCCATCCAGAAAAGTGGAAGTCCCACCCCAGACAATGATAGAAAAATACCCCATGTCACATACAAAGACTTGATATAAAACCCAGTAACGGTCCACATGGAGATTATCGACAATCTGAGAAAGCATCCAAATATGCCCAAGGCATCTATAAGAAAGTGAAATAGCAGTATGTAGAATAGTAAAGCAAAAGATAGAGTACGTACCGACGTCCATTGTTCCAAATACAAATTAAAGTACCCAAAATCCTTGAACAGAGAAAAACGCTAATCATGTGAGGAGTGTGATATGTCTAAAATATAAAAAGACCATCAGACCATATCAATAAACCAGCAACATAGACCAGCATCGCTAGTTTTGAAGGCAGAATGATAAACATTAATCATTTTTTTTTCAGAAGAGGAAAAATGCTATTTTGAATATATTATATGAAGTAAAACAGTCCATGAAGTCATTACATTTTCACATCTGAAGATTGGAACCCAAATATCCATCCAGAAAAGTGGAAGTCCCACCCCAGACAATGAGAGAAAAATACCCCATGTCACATACAGGACATGATATAAAATCCAGTAACGGTCCACATGGAGATTATCGACAATCTGAGAAAGCATTCAAATATGCCCGAGGCATCTATAAGAAAGTGAAATAGTAGTATGTAGAACAGTAAAGCAACAGATAGAGTACCGACGTCCATTGTTCCAAATACAAATTAAAGTACCTAAAATCCTTGAACAGATCAAGAAAAACGCTAATCATGTGAGAATTCAAAGTAAAGTTAATCTATTAACATTGCGAATAAAATTACACCGAAGTCAAAAACATTGCTTGGCCATACTCATGGAAAATTTGTCATCAAAAAATCAAAAAATTAAGAATACTGCCCTCATACGGGGAAACCAGTCTTGAACGTTTAATTTATAGAATTCAAAAATATTACTTAAAGGTCCAGCACAGTAAAATAAACTAAAAGCAGCCCAATTAAATGGGCCTGCTAAGCAAGAAAAACAAATTAACCAAACTAATCCTCCGCTGGTTCCTCCACGATTCGGCACCATCCTTCGGAAGGTCCAGGATCGCTAGGTGCTACCTCCACATGCATGCCACGGCTCCCCTCCCGAAGGCCCGAATGCTGGCCGGCTTTTTCCGAGCTCAGACCCGCCGGACGGGTGCATTCTTCCTCCGTTTGGGCCTCCTCGCGGAAGACCACAGTGACTACAGCTGTGATTCGCGGGCGGTTGAGAGTGCAATCAAAGGAAAATTGCGCAGTGCGCGTCATGGGAGAAGGTGAACTAGCGGTGGGGAAGCCAGGAGCAGGGGAATCCATACGGTGGCCAGATGCTACAAGCCGACCCCGCCCACTCCTAGTATTTGGATATCGACCTAAGTAATAATCACTCGACTGGCCGGAAGTCATCTCTGTTGAGGTGCTGGAGGGAGCGCGCCGGGATTGACCTCTAGTGCTCCCCCTGCGGCAACGCATCCTATGACGCACGCGGTGGTGGTGCAGTAATCTCGGTGCTAGGCAAGGCGAGATCAAGAAGCAGACCCAATTAACAGAGGAAGACAGACAGAGACAGAACCGAGAGAAATGGAAATATGCAGCAAAGTCTAGGCAGAAGTTCCGCTAGCCACTTCTCCTTATCGTCACAGTTACCAGACAGTGTAATCCAGCAACCGGCTTGTCTGAAAAACCATGGCTAAACGTCATTTTGTATGTCGACCCGTCTACAATGCAATCAAAGGATGCCCGTCATAATGAATCTCTGATCATTAATAATGAGAGCCGAAGGCCGGATCAAATTGGAGCGTGCGGAATCGCTCAGAGGAGTGGAGGTCCAATCTTGAACAGTGTTAAAAATTAATTAATGTAGATTTGATGTGAAAACTTAATTGAACAGCGTTAAATGTTAATGCGATTGATATGAAATTGCCATATCCATGTCCCATCACCTTAAACGCCATCGAATGCACCCGCAGCCGGGAGCAGGGCAAGTTTTTATTGAGGACACGTGGCAGAAATTGATTGGAGCGGATCTTTGTTTGGGTCATTGCTACAGTTGGAAATCCTAATTCAGAAATATTAGGTGATTTGATAAGAAATTGCCACACAAATTGGTCAAGAACAAATAAAGTTATTTGGAACGCGAATTTGGCTGAATTATGGTTTTATCGCTGCTTGAAGTCCCATGGCTCGACTTTTGAACAATTTTCTTATAAAATTTGTGTTGGTTTTTCGACAATACATATTAAAATCCTTACTTAATAAAGAGACAAAATTGTTAAAGCCGAACCTGACCCGAGGATTGGGCATGAGTTAACAAACAAAAGGATAGCGGAACCAGACTTGCACCCGTGGTCAAGCCCTCTACCAAAACCACGAGTGGAATCACAAAAGCGGGTTGCTCATATCGCACCGCTTTTGCGGAGTAGGCGGTATTTCCTATTCGCGAGCGATTCCATAGGGAATGCGACACGTGGCGAAGTGACCCCGAAAAACAACCGTTTAACCCACGCCATCGCACGTTAAAGCCCGACGTTGGAAGCCGAGCGAAATTGCCAAGAGTCGTTGATTTGGAGAAGGGCCATCGGACGGTGGTCGCACGTTGAACTTGCCCGGAGGTTAACTAAGGTGTGCGAAGGATAGCCAGGTACGATACGAGTGTTTGATTGGTTAATGATATATATAGGTGGGGCCAAAGTATAATGAAATTTTTTAATTAAACGATTGGCGGATAATTAGCATAAGTCTGGAGCGTGATTGTTGTAAGGCTGGGTGGTGAAATATAGAGCCGAAAGTTCATTACAAGTTATTTATTTAAAAAGAAACATGGAGTATAAATAAAAAGTGTTGAAAGTTAAACATTGGTTATAAGGCTTGGAGATAATATAAAGTCGGGAATATAAATTAAAGTCCAACCATTGTGGATAGTATTTATTTATCAAATTCTATGAATTTGATAAATAAAACCGAAGAAAGAAGAAGTCAATTAAGACTCAGGCTGGAGGAAAAGAACGGGGTAAACCAAGGGAAAATGCTGACAGAGCGATTGTAGACACACCACCTCTCCTTAGGGGTCCAATTTCAGTTTTGTTGCGTCACACGATGATCTCTCTTCTCTGGCATTTACTTGTATTGAAGATCACTATTCTAGGAATAAGGAGTTATTTTCTCCAAAAAATAACCCTAGCCAAACATTGACAATGCATCAAGGATATCTTTCTATGCTTCATAAGTACATATGTTCTACTTCTAAATCATGTCTTGGAAGTGGTTGTTTTGCTGGAAATTATTCACCAGTTGGTTTCATACCAAAGTCTTTTCACATTTTCAGCATCCAATACATGAAAAAGATAATGGTTTAAAACAACATAAATATTTGAAATTTTGCAAGAATTGTCTGGCACACTTTGAATATGAATTTTGAAGTCAAGTGCATGATGTCGTATAGGATCAAGTGTCATTTTGAATACCAAATGTTTCACAAGAAACTTCTCAACATGCTACCCTGCAGTAAGGATTAAATGACAATATTGCATCAACTATTTCCATTATAAAAGTGCACCTCGGCCATAAGACTAAACAACTACAAATGTTGTAGATCTAACAAGACCACACAATCAAATGTATTCCACAAGGCCAATACCGTATGAAAAATGAAAAGGAGTTTGCAACCAAAAATACCTTAGGCAACTAATTCAATTAGATACACCAAACCATCAGCAAAAAGGAAAACCAGCCTACTCAAAGGGCAAGCGTTTACCTCCTTTGACAAAATTTTGAGTTCCGAAACAAGGGCCTTTATTGTCTTGTCAATGCCCCTAGTAATTTGAATGGGGTTTGCACCTTCTACAACAACCTAAACAAAAAGGTTTCATTTCAAATTATTTTCCACAAATTTAAGATACAACCATTGTCAGTTTTGTATTTCCTAACAAGGGTTGTGTTTACACCTAACAAGCTCATAGTACAATAAAGAATAAAAAATTTCATCTTTGTGTATTTTTCACTCAAAAGCTTCCTGTTTGCTTCAAATGGCTTCTTTAAAACAAAAATAGCACCATCTGGACTTCTAAAAATGATAGAATGTTGATCTTAATCGATGCCATCGACAAGAGATTTACCTTTGCCTCACTGCATTAAAGACTACTATATCTTCAACAAAGTTTAACTTCGCTGCTAACGACGAAAGAACTGGATGCGGCAACATTTTTTTTTGGAGGTTGCTTGCCTTTATCCAGAAATTCATTATTCATTCTTGTAGGTACTTTTGTAGATAGTAGGCCTCTTCTATTGTAAACATGTATTCCTTTATAATGGCGTGCTTTTAATTATTCTAACAGAAATCACAGCATGAGAAAATTTACCCGACAGTTTTGTAAATTCAAAAGGAGGACACGTGGAGCATCAATATTGGATCGCATGAAATTGAAGGGAATCTGAAAACCTGAAAACCGGACCCGAATTTTTTATAGGGCACATTGGATTGAGAATTCGAGTTAAAATTAGGCAGACGTCAGCATCCCATTTTGGAACGCGAATTTGGTTTGAAATTCAATCTATTCAGAATTTTGAAGTCCGACGGAAAGGGTTCTTTAATGTTTTGATAGTTTAATATATACATATGTTTTAAACATATGTTATATATATATCATATGTGAAATGAAAGGTGGGCCATAGAATTTAGTTTTAATTTTATTTTTTTAAAAGAGGGTTTATTATAATATGTTTTATATGTTACGGCATATAAAAATAAAAAGGACAAAAAAGCTTGGTAGTTTTTTTTATAGACAGTACGTAAATTTTTTATTACACAGTAGTGTGTAAAAAGTGAAAGACCGAGTGTAACTTTTTAAGTGTGTATGCACAGCAATGCGAAAGTGAAAAACACAGCAGAGTGTTTTAGAGACAGAGTATGTTTGTTTTGAACAGACAGTGAGTTGGTTTTATGCACTGCGTTTTGTAGCAGTCATAATTTTGTAATCCCTCTTAGTGAGGAAGAAGTGTAATAGTTTTTTTTTTTGAGTTATTGAAGGGAATAGAAGTTTGTTTTCAAAGTATTGAAACTCTGTCTCCTGTCAAAGAAATTTTTATTTTCTGTGTGTTAGAGGAAGGGATATTTATGGGTGGTTCTTATGAATCAACCAACCATTCAGAACATGCTCATCAATCCAAACCATAAGTATTATGTGACAATATTCAAGCAGGCACTGAATCGGATTTCTGAATCTATGTTAGAGAAACCCTAAACTCTCACTGAAAATAGGTGAAATGTGGCACCACTCAGAGATTGACATGTGCCAATTGGTACAAGTGGTAGACAATTGGCATGCTCAAACAACGAGGTGATTCATGAATGACATGAGGGAGAAAATATAAGAAAAGCCCCAAATCTGGAGAACTAAAGCTCATCACCAACCTGAGATTGACAACTTTACATGATGTAACCTATGAAATCTTAAATGGAGAAATCATAGTAAAAATAAAGTAACCTATGTAACAATAAATTCGGATTCATCCTGGGAGTGGTAATGGGAGAAATCATAGTGAACAACAGGAAACATGCATAGTTGCTTACAATCAAATAGATGAAAAAACACATACAAAAAACCTAGATAGTAATCGTGAACAAGCTTAATATTGAATTATGAACTGTAAAGGAACTTACAAAATGTGACATTACGAACCTGGTCAAGCGCACAAGCAAAAATATCCTGGACATGACCCTGGTTGACAAGTTGTATTGCTCATGATGCAAGAGGATTTGTACCTGCACTGCCAAGTCAATCAAAATCCATCATTATCTATACAATAAATACAAGTAATTGATGTAGTATTTTTTACTCTAAGATGCATTCTTATGATAATGTTAGAACATATGTTGAAAATGTCAAAACATACCTCAATAAGCTCCTCTTCGTTTCAAGAACAATTTATTGAGTCGCATGAACTTGGAACAAGCCTCCCACGATCTGAAAGAGTAGCAACTAAGTCAACAGTGACTTTTTTGTTGCTACGCTGGATCAAGGGAGGTTTGCTCCAAGATTAAATCGCTCCAATAAATTATTCTCTACTAAACAGGGCCAACCACATGAAGGTGGAAGCTCTTATGGCCCCTCCCCCCCTCACATCACTCTCAATTCCCCAATACCCAATCTATATTTCATTTTTTACTTTCATGAGCATAAAAAAAAAATATTCAATAACTAATAAAAAACAATTCAACAAAAAGTACGCAAGGAAACATTGCAATTAATGCTTGACATAAAAATAGTATGATAAATGAGTTTTTTATATAACGCAAAAAAACGTTCCAAGTATGGTAACGTTTGTCTTATAATAATACAATATTTTACATTGTCAAATTTTCTTTTCTTCTTCCTATTTTTAAAGCTCCTAATTACATCATCAATATCATCGTGCTCTGCTCCTGTTTCGTGCCTTTCAACCCGCACTGCTGACCTAGTTGCGTATTCACGATGTATGGGCTCATCCAGTGACGGGGCATCGCCTACAAAAACAGATAATATTAAATTTTAATTGTCAGTTTTTAAATATCATTGAACTAGTTCGGTAATATTAATAAAAAAAAATTGCAATGAGATTATTTACCTGGTGCACCAGTTGTCGCCGTTGACCTAGTTGCATTGTCACGATGTCTGGTCTCATCCAGTGACGGGGCATCGCCTCCAAAAATAGATAATATTAAATTTTAATTATCAGTTTTTAAATATCATTGAACTAGTTCGGTAATATTAATAAAAAAAATTGCAATGAGATTATTTACCTGGTGCACCAGTTGTCGCCGTTGGGACTGTTGCCCTATCTTCCTCTCTGGTGGTAAGATCCTCAAGGAAAACATTCTCTGTCATTTAAACAAAAAACGTTATAAGGACAACCATCAAGGTATAATTAGAAAAAATTATAAGTGGAAATTAATTACCGTCACGGCCCTCACTGATAGTAGCATTGTCGGCCTGGTCCCCACTACAATGATCAGGTTGAACGAGAGGATCATCTACATCTGGCTCTAAAACTGGGTTATTTACCTCGTCGGTAGTGTTGCTCCCTGATTTAAACAAAGTTGTTAGACATTAAATTTATGGACGAAAACAAAAATATTGAAAGGTTAATGTTTTACCTTATCAGGCATTGTAGATCTTGGGACCTGCCCCAAGCTTCTGCGACGTTCAACTACAGCTTGATAGCCAAAACGGAAAGCAATATTTTTGTCTTCCTCTGTAGTTATTGTTCCAAAGTCATCACCCTACATTATATATGATTGTGTATTTTTAATCATATCTGATAGAATTACAAAATAATGTTGAAATAAATTAATTATGAATATTTAAAACATAAATTTTGCACAAACACTTGCCTGATTAACACATTCAATTTCAGGTGGAGCTAACAATGAGGCTTGTGATGGCCCGTTTTCTCAATCTAGCTTTGGTTCCTTTGGGGGTAATAGGCAGCACACAACATCAAAATATTGAGTCGGATATGGCGTAACACACTTTTATTTTAGACATAGATAAAATTAAGGCTATTGAATTAAAGTTGTAATTTACCTTGCGGGTCCAGTTGGCATTTTTCCTTCTTTCTTTGCCCTTTTCTCTTTTCCGTCATGGATGAGTGCTCTCCACTCACTCTCTGGAACTGTGAGAGGACGCTCATATCTAGAGTTAAATTGCAATTGCGTCCTATAGGTGTCCCTGGTATATTTCAAATATTTGTATTACTAATACCTTTCTGTCAAATGTAAAGCCCCAAAAAGACTTCTAAATAATCTTATTCTTTTTGAGGTCAGAACACAGAATTCCACCATGCATTATGGTTAGGCCAAAAATTACCAACGCATCTAGTCTGTAGAACTCATTGGCACCTACAGAATAAAACCAAAAAAGAAAAAAGAAGATATTATCATTAATTTGACAAAAATCATGGAAAATAAATATATTTTGAAATCAAAAAATACATGATAATTCATCAATAAAAATTCACGGGAAGTTGTCCATAGCACATAGGACACCACTCATCATTCACAACAACATGCCTTAATGGTCCTCGTGGGAGGCGGCACGATGTGGCCCGTGAAATGGGCCAAAGTTGTTACTACGACCTCCATCATTGCCTGTGCATTGACGTTGGTACAGTGCCAAGCTGGGCAGAGTGTGTTTCACAGCTACTTTTCAAGGTAGAAGGTGTATGAGAGGGTTGTTGGGAAATCTCTTTCCCTTGTGTCCCACTACCACCAACATCGGGTTCAGCAAGTGCCAGAAAATGCTACATACAAAAGAACTTTTTGTTAGTTTAGTCAATGTAAAAATTAAAAATCAAACTATCACAATTCATCTCATGCAGAACAAAAAAAATATCCTTTTGACTTTTTATTATTACCTAATATCTTTCTAGCTGCCTCATAAGATGTTGTATCCTCTCTTCTATTTCAAGTGTTTGAGGCGCGTCTATCAAAGTATTAAATTTCGACCTTGCATCTCGTGCCTTTTTTTGCAACAAGAACACTGGAGATAGGGATGAAGAAAGCTCTTCCTCAAAGAGGGAATCATCAGGCGTACCATGGCTAGGTATCTGCATATTTGAACAAAATTAATATTATTTCAATTATGTAAATAACTAAAATACCTGAAGATAGAGCAATGCTGGCACTTTACATGTTCTTCTGCTGGCCTCTTTCCGCGATCATCTCGTCTCGGGGTTGTTCTTGCACTGCTCTGATCAGTCTGTCACATTGCAATAAAATTATAAATGTAAAAACTTGAAAACACAAAATGAAAACTGAAATAATTTCTAATAAGACACCGGAAGACAGAGTTAGAGTTTCAAATATGCCTTGCATTGAATTCAGTCCTGGAAACATGTCATTGCACATTAAGGCACCCAAACATTCAATCCACAAATGATAAATTTAAGTAGGCTTCTCCTATTCTGGGAAAACACCATACCTATAATGCATTCACTTGCATGTATAAAGGGAAAGGAAAACATGTTTTCATACAACGGTGACAAAGGCATCTTGGGGAAAGGTATCTTCACTTTTTATTTATGTTGTTCACCCACACCACTCTCGTGTTTTCACTAATCTTGTTTTTTCATTTTTGGATTCAAATTAAGTTAAGGCCTTAAGTATTTTTTGACCTTTCGGTGTAGTTTTTATAAGTGGCATGTATGGATTTTCCATTAATTCTGCACTTTTTCTCTTCATGCGCATGTTTCCATGGAAATCAAATGCATGATTTAGTCCCATAAATTTAACAAGTTGTTGGATCAACTCCATTGGCAATATCATGTTTCCTATTCAATCAAAATTTATCTCAGTTAGGGTAGGTAGGAAGGTTTTCCCTTTGTATTAATAGGGCACTTTTAGCTTGCATTTTTATTATATCTTTCAAATTTAGTGTCATTTCAATTAGGGCATGAATTTTTGCAACTTTCAAGGTGAGAATGAACAAAGACAAATTTTTGTGATGGATTACTGTATATGACTCCATGGCCAGAGGAAATGGCACTAATCTACTTCTTCAAATATCTATAGTTCTCATTCACCTCATACGGAGATGGTCCCTGATTTTGAGCCAAATGTTGCAGCAAAAGGTTCCCCCCTCCATAATTTGATATTCAATGGAAATTTCTTAAATTGATGATGGGGCAAGATTATGGAACATTGGGAGGTCAGGAGGTCAAGAAGTCTGGGAGTCCAGGAGTCCGGAGTCCGGAATCCAAAACATGTACTTCGTTAATTACCCGGTAGGTGTTTAACC